>VXBT01004924.1:1600158-1727222 GCA_013400235.1 Oriolus oriolus
CCCCCCGCTGCCACGGCCAGGGAAGAGGGGCAGCCCGGCGTCGCTGGAAGCGACAGCCCCCAGTGAAAAGGCGGCTGGCTGGGGAGGCGGCCGCGGAGCTGCCGGGCGCCGCAATGGCGCGGCGCCCAGGGGAGGTTGCCAAGCAACCGGTCCGGCGGCTGCGGCACCGCGCTGCGCAGGGGGAGCGCCGCCGCCCGCGGGCTGCGGAGACTCCCGCAAAGCCTCCCCTGACACACGGCCTGGTCCAGAGGGAGAGCTGCCCCTGGCAGCTNATAACGGCGGGAGAGGCAGGGGTGGAGGGGGGTTGCTGTGGGGAACCCGCCCTTCAGAGCCACCAGCGAGGGACAGCGGAGCCCCGCCGGGCGAGGTCCCTCCCCGCTGTCCCAAGAGCTGAGCAGCGATGGAGCCAAATTAAGGCTTTACCACCAGGGCGGGAAGAAACCGGGGATCACCATCCCTCCTTCAGTTAAATTTGTGTACCGTCTGTATTGGATACAGAGAGTCAGCCATGCTGCCTACTGCCTGCAGCCAGCCAATTCCCCTGCTCCGGGTGGGCGGGTGTGTTATAGGGCTTTTTTAAATAGGAAACGGTGACTGTAAAACCATAGAAACGGACCTGCGGAGTGGGGTGTTGGGACAGTTTTTACATCATCTCCACTCGTTTCAAGCTGTTAGTATATTTTTGATAAAAAATTAACCTCATCCACTACATGCCAAAATCCGTGAGTTTTGTCTCGGTATATGTGAGAGGACATGAAGGGGTACATGTCCAATTTGTAACTTTGCAAAATAAACAAAGAGAATCTGGATCTAAACGGAGCATTTTCTAAATAGGCTTGCAATTGCAAAGATAGCTGACTAGTAACAAACACAACTGCCTCTTGAGAAACTTCCAAACCCAAAACACAATAGGCATGGAAAGCGTGAGGATCATCCCACATGGGGGAAACAAATATCTCCATGGATAACAGATGAGAATTTCCCCCCTGGGAACTGTACTGACGCTGACAGGCTCCCTGCAGCTGCACAGCACCAGCTGCCAAGGGGATCCTGCAGGAGTTAATGCAGCTTGAAAGAAGCATTAACTCCCTGGATATCTATCAGCCTTCAAGGGCAGGATGCCACAAAATATTTCCTCATAAACACTACTCATGCCTCTACTATGTAGCTGCACCTGGAAACATATCAAGGTCTCTAAAGGAGATAGAATCACACACACAAAAAAGCACAACTAGAAGAAAGCACAACTACATAGCACAACTTCCTTTCTCATGCTTGGTCCCCACCAGATTCCCTTTGCCACTGGAATGGAAGAGTTGGCTTTGTTCAGCAAAGTGCCACTTCAAGTAAACCAGAAGTAAAGAGGTTTCAGTGATTCTGGAAATTAAGTCACAGACGAGGTCCCATATTTACTTTTAAATATTCTTTTCGTCTTATGATGGTTTATGGGTTAGCAGTTCTTACTATATCCTTAGGGACAGAGTGCAGATGGGTCCAAGCCAGCTACTAGTTACAGGTTGTCATGTCTCATGCTAATTGCAGATAGGGCTGACAGTACTGTTTGTTACTGAGATACTTGACCTTGACCTGTCCTGTTTTCCTTAACTTGAAGTGCTGGGGCTAAAACTTTCCATTTTTGTCTCAGACCAATTTTTGGAGGGAAGCTTCAACTCAGAGCAGCTGTTTCCAAGAAAAAAGCTACGTATATGTATTTCCCCTTAAAATTTTATAGCTGCCAATCTTCAAAGCATGGATAAGTCACATTCTGAATTTTAGACTTTTTCTTTTGGAATTGTATCTATAATACTTGCCTAGAGTTGAAAAATTTAAAAAAATTAGTTTGCATGCATTTGAACGAACACCCCAGAGATTTAAAGGTGTGCATTGCAAAGATAATGCATTTTTCTGTTAATGTTTCATTGTCCATCTGAGGGGATTTTCATGCAGCTGAAGTCTGTCTTTGTGGACTCTGCTGACCCAGGAGTGGGAATGCTTTCATCTTTTTGTTCTAAATCATCCTGTATGTTGGTTATTAAAGAAACCAAACCAACAAAACAAGAAAAAAGCCATAAAAACCCAGAAGGAAATACAGAAGGAAAAAGGGACATTTAAGAAAAAAGGGAGACATATCTCAGACTGAAGACCAGCGGCATAATAACCTCCAGGGAAACGATACGTGTAAGAACTGTCTGCCTGGATAAAGCAACTGTTTCAAAATGGGCTGCAGCAGTCCTGCAGGCTGGTTGGAGAGACATGAAAAACTCAAAGACTTGTGGATTATTACGATAAAGAAATTCATCTAGGTTCATCAATTTGACCTCAAAGGAGACCAGGCTGGGAAAAAGTCAAGGAAAAGGGAAGTAGGGGAGCCAATATAATGGGGCAAGCAGAGATAGGAGAAAGCAAAAAAGCTTGGGATTAATAGGCAAAAGAGGGATTAAAAACCTGAGATAAATGGGCTGGAATTAATTGGAGGGATGGACAAAAAGATGTGAAAATGAGTTTATAAAGGAATATGAAGGTGAGAAGTTAAGAGCTCTGTGAAATATGTGTAAACATGTATTCAATAACTCATTCATATGTGTATCAATGTGGTCTCCCTAAAACTGTGCACAACCACTCCAATAAAAAGCACCTATTACTGTAGGAAGAGGGACCGAAATGACAGCATAGAACTGAGATCTGCTTTAGTTTTGGTCCATTTGTCAGCAGACACTGTAATGCAACGTTCACTGTCTGATGTAGTATACAATATGGATGAGCTCTTAAAAGCAGTGAGATTTGTTTTGGAGGAGACTTCCTTGATTTGTTGATGCTGCACAGGGATCGGAAGAAGTGACTAGTGGGAAGGGGAAAAAAAGGATGATAACTATGTGAGCAAAAAGCACTGTCCTTTGTGCAAGGTCTGTACGCTGTCTTGGAGAACTGGGCGTGCCACAAGTAGGGTTTGCCTTCTCTGGCATCAGATGCCTGTATCTATTGGCATCTGCATATAAGCCAATCTGAACTCCTTTCATATTACTGGAGAAAAATAGGTCTTTTAAAAGGCAATTCTTCTGACCTATTTCAGGTGTCTGCCTTACGATGAGGCAAGTTGTGCCCTAGAAGTGCCTGTCTTTCTGGACTGACTAGAAAGGTGAGAGATGAGTACTCAGTACTGCCTGATGGCAGGCAGTTCACTCCAGCTGCTGTTTTCACAGGTGGCTACAGATCATATGTGTGATTTCTAGAATGTAGAAACAGCCTTAATTCAGTGTTCCACTACTGACTGCTTGATTCTGCCACTTACTAACATACTTTCAGCACGATTTTTAAAATATGAGGTATTTAGTGGATCCTTTTACTTTGACACGTCCTTACTAAATATCAGCCACTTATTTTGCACCTATTACCATTGTTCCCATTTTTTGTTTTGAGAAGCAGAATCATGTGTAGTTTGGGAACCAGAATGACATATGAAAATATATGGGGTCTGCATTCTGATAAACATTGACAGACACAGGGGGAGAATTGAATGTTCCTGTTGTAGTACTTAACAATATATATTAATTACTGTAATTTTAATAGTTATTATGTTTTAAAGTTCAGCCAACTGTCCAAAGCTTCACACTACAGGTATGTCTATAGCTGAGTAAATATGTATTTTAAATGAAGATGTCACCAGTGGGAGACACATAAGGCTGGATATATATTCAAAACTTGGCAACCAAAAGGGAAAAATTAAACCAAACAGCATGAAATTAGATCCTGTGATGAGTAATATGGTTGGTGATTTGTGCAGAACACAGCCAAATGGTTATATAGGATTTCCCAGACCATCATACAGGAACTGTTAGAAAACTTTAGAGCTGCATCTTCATCCCCTGTACGTCCCACACAGAGGAAGAGAGCAAATATCATCACTACTCCCTGGTGACCTGACCAGCACGTTTGTTTCCCTGGGTAATGAAAAGCTCAGTCAGATATATGACATTAGAAAGCATTAAACAAGTCTCTATTAAATTGAGAAGATTTTTTTTTCATCTGAAAGGAAACAGAGTAGTTAATTGGCCCACAATTAAATAGAAATGCCATTAAAAAAATCCTGAAAGAGTTTGCCAGGTCCGATTTCTGTTTGCCTTTTACAGTGTCCTGAAAACCGAACTGTCATATCAAGACATAAACTGAGAGTATTCTGAACACTATAAAAACATCTTTATGGATCAATTTATCCTGAGGGACAAAGTGCCTATGGCTGACACATGTGGTTAAGTAAGAGCAGGAAGGTAGTATCACTATTCCATCAAGAAACTTGAAAGGCCTGAGGGAGCAACGCAGATTCATAAGTGCAGGATCAGAGGAGATGGTTATGAGTGTTTATTCTGACATTCTGTACAGTGTGGATTATACCAGTCCCCCGATTTAAAATGAGTCTCAGCTGGAACACACCAAATTAATGAGAAACCCTTAGTAAGTTACCTTATGCCGAAGTATTGTTGCAATAACATGGGTGCCTTGTTTCATACTTGGACATCACTTTCCTGGGTAGTGATGTTAAGAAAAAAAGAAGTGGCACAGAAGTATGGAAATGTGCCAGAAATGGAAAGCTGAATACTTACATCATGTGTCTGCCCAAAACTAACTTTTTATAGATCCTGATTTTTTTCGTAAGAGGGAGAAAACAGTCAACAGCTCTAAATTCCAGTCACTTTCTTTAAAAATGCAGATTCAGTTTCAAGGTAACTTTAAAAAAAAAAGGGACTGCAGGCTTGTTCATTACAGTATTTTACAACTATGGGGAAAAGAAGGATTTCTGAGGACAATCTACAAAATTCTAGGCTAAAATACAACTGCAGCCAATTGTAACTGGACTGTTTGGAACCGAAATTTGTTCAGTGGACTTTGATTTTTTTTTTCCAGTTCAGAATAATTGCCTAAGTGTACAGGGTTTTTTTTTTTTTAATATACTCCATTTGCATTTGTTGGTACATGTGAATAAAACAACAGAGCAGATGTTGAAAAGCTCCTCAGGAGAGTTTTTCCTTTCCCACTATGTTTGAGCCAGGAAAACAGGTTCTGATTAGAGGGAATACAGGAGCTCCCCAAAGAGATCTTGGAAGCCTTCCTTGGTCACAGCATCACCTGCAACTTGGAGCTGTACCACTGCAAGGATGTTTTCCCGCTGGAGCTGTGCACACCACACTGCTCATTTCCATCCAGAAACATGGATGCACAAATCAATATTTCCTTTATAATGTATTCTACTTTTTTTTTTCATGTGAACTCAATTTGTATACGCTTCTAAAATTTCTCTTTGTATACGTTTCTAAAATTTCTCTTTGTACACATTTCTAAAATTTCTTTCCCCCACCCTGATGCTTCTTGCCCATCAGTCACTCTTCTCTAGATTCCCAGATGATATTTCCTTTTCTTACCACAATTCTAGAGCTGGTTGCCCATCCTCACAATATTTATACCAGCTTACCAGCTCACTCCATTTCTGCATCATATCCTTCATATTTCTCGCTAAGGACAGATTATTTTGAGAATGTGTGAATCCATGAACTAATTTGGAAGTTAGGTCAATACTGAGAAAAGCTACATAATCCCTTTTCCAGCAATGGAGAACACTTCTCCAGAATTCCCAGCCTCTGCCACTCCACAGAGCGAGATATCAGCTTGAGTAAGAACACTCAAGTGTCCCATATAACATTAAAGGTCATCATCGTCATCATCATCATCATCATCATCATCATCCCCTGAGGCTTATGTTCAATTTTTTTTCCCTTGAAGGATACTAGTGGAGTTAAGTACCAGATTTCTCTCTTGTGAGAGTAGCCTGCCTTTGACTTGGCTTAGAGAGCCAAAGCTTTGCTTCAGATCAAAGCTCATGTTGTTCATAAACTTCAGCTGGCAAAAGCACAAATCTCTTTTTATGGTCACAAATGTAAAGGCTGTGAAGCGCTTTAAATGTTAACTCTAACTGAAAATACCATTAAAAAAATTGAAACAATAAGTCTTGAAAATGTTCTGCCTGTTGCATATGTTTAGCCAACATAACTACAAAAGCAAACTGTTTGCAAGATGTAAAATGTTATTCTATTGAAAAGTGACTTTTATAAGTGTGGCCCACAAACATTTACAGTCTATTTCTTTCTAATCAAATTGACTTCCTTAATAACTTTAAAGATTTCCATCTTCCCATTGCTTCTGAGAGTAAAATTCTGTGCTTTCCATTTCATCCATCAGTATTTTCCAGAAGCCAAATGAAAGTAAAGCTCAACCTGCACCCCCAGCATTTTCAAAGCATATTTTCATTGCTTCTCTAGGAGAACTTTTCAGTAGTGTTATTGTTGTGCTTGGGAGTCTGTTTATTGTCAGCACTTTGGTGGTGCTTCCCGTTTTACAAAATGGAAACCAGCCTCTGCACTGAAAAATCTAACCTGTGTGAATGCATTTGCACAGGGTGTTTGTGCAGCCATCACCGAAGTCTCAATCTGCAAACAATCGTGCAGTGTTTGCCCCCTGTCTGCTTTCAGGTTAACACATCTACAGATGGAAGATTTTTTCATCCTGCCTGGTGTCAGTACTTATCTTTTAGTTTCCATGGTTGCATTATTGACTTTCAGCAAAGAGAAAACACATGGAGCTCACACACTCTACAAATACACCTGTTAAACTCTTGGGATACGACCTTGCGTGCTACAGTGCCAGTTAAAATAACTTTGCCAGAGACTTCCAGGAGGGAAGACTTATCTAACAAAGCTTGCCTTGTGGTCCAAAAAGTAGGATTTTCCACTGGTTTGCCTTTGGTACAAATATTTACTAATACACAAAATACAATGAGCATACTTAGAGATAGGCTGTCAAATTTCAGCTATCCTGGGCAGAGTTCTTGTTTCATTATAGTGTTTATTTAGACATTTGCCATATACTTGCCTATAAGCACATGGTTTGTTTAGATACTTGGGTGCTGGCACCTGTTTATGGAATTCATTTTTAAACAGTAAATTCAGATCCCAGTGTCTAGGCAAAGGACATCTGTTTCTAACTTTGCTCCACGCAGTTTATGATTCATTAAACTCTGGCCACTATTTTTCTTGAGATCACAGACTGTCAATTTTTTTTGCATGTATCTGTCTCCATTTTGTATACACGTATGGAATCCAGCTCCTACTGTATCTGTTATCCTACTCAGACAAACTGGTGAGTCTAGAACAGAGTGTATTGCTTTAGAGAACTTGAGTCAGACTCCTAATTTCAGAGTGAGTCATTTACATTTATCATCAAACAAAACTACATTGGGGTCAAAGTCTGTGGAGGATTTTGCAGTTACACTGAGGATGGTGAGACATGGTGAAGATGGTATAGAAAAAAATAATGTCTAATTAACACCCATTTAGATAGAAGAATGTTTCTGCTTTCAGAAAGCCTGCTAATAATTCACCTAAAGCAACGCTCACCCTGCTGTGAGCGAAATGACAGCAGTAGATGGGGAAATGTTGTAGCCTTAATTAAGTTAGCTCAGTATCAGTGTCCAGAAAGCTATGGAGTCAGAAGGTAGCAGGCCAAAATAATCAGGTAGGCTTGTACAGTTCCATGCAGCACAGGTGCTGCCTTTGAAAACAAAGTGCTAAGCTAAAGGCTGGCTGAACCTGCTGCCATCCTTCTTTTTCCTGCAGTGTTGAATGGTACCCAATTTTTTGGCTAGAGCAGGTCATTTGACATCTGAATTACTCAAAAGCTGTATGGTACAACTCCATTTAAGACCAGATGATCAGCACCTTATGGCATAAAACCATGACAAGGCCACATCAGAAGACCACTTGCTGTATGTTCAAAACCCGGACATTCATAATTTTTAAATGCGTGCCTGCTCATGCTATGTGCTATCAGTTTGTGCAGGTAAGGTAGCCATGCCCCACATGGAGCAATCATTGTCTTACTGAACATGAGCCTCTTGGTTAGGAAGTTTGCATTTTTAATGCATAATGGCAACTACCTGTGAGGATCTCCAGAAAGATGGTGAGAACCAGCTAGCGTTAGCTAGAACAATTCATCTGGCCAAAATCAGCGCATTTAAGGGAAACCAAGCAAAGAATCTAGCAGCAAGTAGGATCACAATTACACAAAGCCTTAGAAAACTTTACATAGAACAATCACTGAACTTCAGCTCGAGAGACATAAATATAAGTTACTGCTGATATTTGGATTTTTAATTTTTTTTCCAATAGTATGAACAACCTTACAGAGTTTTGTTTGCTTAATAGTTTCCATCAAGTGAATCTCTTAATAATGCATTCAGCTTTGCCGAATGTTAATTGTTGAGACTGTATTTATTTCTTTAATGGCACTATGAATTGTGAGATACTTCTTTCAATGAAATTAGAAAGAAAAGATTAACTTCATAGTGCAGATTCATGTGTCCTTTCAGTTTGAATGCTTATAAGAACAAAAACTTCGCCATTTAGTAGAAAATGTACATCTGTAGTCTGCTTATTAGAAAAAGTTTAAAAGTATTATTTTCCTAATCTACCAGTTTAAAAACCGATAGGCAAGAATGATGAAACTACGTTGATATGCTTTTAACAGGAAGATTAAAAACTGGTTTTGTGTTTATTTAATAGGCATGGTGGTAATACTGCTGCATTAAAATGTATTTTTAGCCAGTTTTTTTGAGAACTTTTGCTATAACCTATTTACTCTGGATTGTGTCAAGTAGGCTGCTCAGGCATTATATGAGTTTGAATCTTGTTGCTCCTGTTTAAATTTATTGAAATCTGGCCATTCAACACTTCTCTAAAATAATTTCTAGATATGCTCAGAAAAAGCTTCTTAGCGGCTTGTAATAAATACTTAGAGAGCTGCAATGTATTGGCTGTGTTTCTACATCAGCAGCCCCTTCAGTGCAGTTAATGCTGAGAGCTGCTGAGGCACCCAACACTGAAAGCAGGAGTGGAAGCAAAGCCCTTCTGCTGGTCCCAAACCAGTCAGAGGCAGAAAGAGGAAGCAGCCTAACTTCAGTTGGAGGGAGGGGTTGGAAAAGGAACAATAGTAGGTTCAGAAGCAAAAATAAAAGGGGTAAAGTTGCAAACTTGGAATTTGAACTGAATAGCATGAATATAGTTATTCAATGTTTCTTTAAGTTGTCCTCTGTCAGTATTTTGGTCCCAAACCTTCTTTAAAGCATATCCTCCCAAGCATGCATTGAGTACAGAATGATTAATTTCCTCATCTTTTTTTTTCTTTAATCCTTAAGGCATTTAGTAATTCACAACACCATTTGCCTCTCCTCATTACCATGTCTGGGAAATGAGGTACATTATTTGTCTTTCAAAGACAGTAACAGAGGAACAGGAGATACAGGTGACCATTGGCAGAAATGTCTTCTAACCCTGCATTTCTAAGACTGGTGGGTGTCTGCAAGATGAGAGAAGGTACAAAAAATGGATTTATTCCAGTGACTTCAGGAAGTCTGTAGAAAGGAGGCCCTGGGATTCTTGACGCCTGCCTGGCAAGCTGGGACCGAGGGCGAAGAGAGGAACAGGAGGGCTCTGATGAACAAGAGGCTGCTTCCACTCAGGGGGAATTGCAGGCCCAGGGTCTGCAGCTGCAAAGCATCCACACTGTGGTTTGGAGAGGCTGGTGGGAGCATGTCAATGGCCTTAAAACGTTGGAAGCAACACAGTAAAAATCTTGCTTGAGATTTTCATGCTCCAGCCGAGAGCTGAATGCATAACAGGGGATTGCGGTTGCATTTCTTGCTACCAGTTATGAATCAAGCAGATAGACTATATTAGATTTCAGTGTCCTCTCTGTCCCTTTGCTGGGAGAGTTTTAGGGCTACTCAGGAGTGGAGCAGGGCTGCAGGTAGTGACCACACAAATCCATTCATCAAGGTCTGTGATGAAATCAAGGAAGCAGCACTGGCAGCGTAATGGATGCTGGGCTCTTGCTCTTGCTGCAGGGTGGGTACACTGGTCTCTGCTGTTGAGATCCTTATATGAGTACAGAGTATATTTCAATTAGAGTAATTCAGTATTTTGGCTTTAATAGCCCCTATACTTAAGTTTCACACAAGGTAGGGAGGGTCAGCTTTCTCTTAGGGTCAAGTTTTACTTGAACTCCTGCAGAAATGCCCAACTTTATTCCTAGTGAAAGATAACTGGATCATGCTTTCATATGATACAGCCATTTATGTTCCTCTGTTTCCCAAGACCTAATGTTCACAATAAATACACTCAAAATCTATAAGAATTCTGCTTCAGTATTTTCCTTTAAGACCCATAATAACTGAATTGATTTTCTTTTTATGTTTTTAAGCATACAAAGTTTATCTATAGATTGTCTTTGAAGCTACATGCTCATTTGACCTACTAACTGCATTTGATGAACACTGCAAAATTTCTGTGATTACAAATATTATTTTTTCTCTGAAAATGGGTGCAGTCTGAAAATCAAGAGAATGGAGCCAGGTATTTATCCACTTGCCTAATATTGAGAATGTGAGTCATCCCATTGAAATGCCTGTTGTTGTTGAAGTGGGGCCTATAGACATATGAGAACATCATTTATTTAATGCATTTATCACCAGAGGAAATTGCAGATCATTTGGACATGATCATTCATCGTTTCTCCAGATCCATTCAAGAATGAAGGAACCTTTACCATCTAGTGAAGAGACCTTCAGACATTACAATGGCTGAGGCATACCCAGATATACACATTGTAAACACTGATCAGAAAAATACAGCTAAGCAGGCTACCTGCAGAGATGGCGAGAACGTGTATGAACCTTCTTAATGTTTCACATGTATCTATGGAATCATCTAAAGCCAACACAGCATCTAGCATTCAAATCCCAACAGGCTATTTTCTGTTGCTTCACTAATCACCACAAAAAGAAAAAAGTTTACCATTACACAGGTGTGTGAAAATTTTGATGAAGTGGTACTTACCACCTTATAATACAAAGCAACAGGGAAAAACTGGTTACACATTCTCTATTTTTTCACAAACTGGTTACGGAGCCCCTTCTCTGATCTATGACTGTGTAAGTCAATGCATTTCTATGTTGTTTTTCCCAACTAAAACCATTATTGGTGTAATTAAGAGAAGGTAAGGAAAAAGACCAGAAGGTTTGAAAGAAGAGTCAGGGGGTGCTGCATGAGCTTCCCACCTCCTGAGTCATTCTGCTGTCTCTCCCAGTGGGTATCGTGCTTCTAAAAAAATAATGAAAGGAATATTTTTTCTCTGTCATGCAATATGGAATGAAGTTATAAAATAAAAATCTCATTCTTATATATATAAAACAATTCACAAAACATATGTGTTTCATATGGTATATGCAGCAGTGCAAAACCATGTTTAGTCACAGACAAGTCCTCCATTCTGTCTTCCATCAGGGAGAGGCTGTTTTGGGAGATGAGGGAGGGGAGACTCCTATAAATCTCCTATGCCTCACACAAAAAAAATGACGAATTTAGGAAGTAAAGAGAGCCTCACACTGAAAATGGTATAAAGAAGCAACAGTATATCTCCGCATAAAAATTGTGCAATCCCAGGGATGCAGTTGTGTGCTTTAAAACACACTCTAATTTGTATTCTGAATACAGCACCAATATAGCCTCCAGTAGAAAAAGAAAACACTTGTGGATGACCACCTTAAAACAACAGCAACAAATTACCACAATTAAGATTAAAATCACAGACTCAAAAGTAATTCTTATTACAAACATGCAAGCTTAAAAAACACAGGACCAGAAAGCTCCAAAGAGCAACATCATTTTTCATTATTGTGCTAAGACCCAATTAAAGGCTATGAAAAATCCATGCAGTAGCAAAGATGGCTATTATTTCCTCTCCTCTTGCTCTATTAATATTAATTGAAAACTAGGTGTGGCACCACAAGAGAAGAATCTTGGAAAAAACCAGCTAGAATTTGTTGGTTTGTAGCATTCTAATTAAATATAATGTTGTCTTACCTGATTAAAAGAGAATTAAAAATCATAGCATAACAAATATCCATACACTTGTAGATAGATGATGAGAGGCTCCTTCTACTGCAGGTACAGGTTTCTGGGCAAAGAAGCTTGTAAACTCTTGATTTCACTGAAATGAAAAAGGAAAGAAATAAAGAACCTCCCCATAAAAGCAACAAAGGAACCTCTGCAGTATTCTGTAGTCTCTTCGCCTGCTTCCTGTTCTGAGATTCACTCCTTGAATCCCAGCATCGATCAGAAAATTGGTTGTGGGGGGAAAAAAAGGGAGGGGGGTGAGCGGAGAGGGAGGAAACGAAGCGGCAGCGGATTCCGTGCTGGCTCCACCTCCTGGCAGGACCGAGCGCGCTGGAGCCCGCACACCCTGCCCGCACAGCTTGTGCACCGCCTTACCCTCGAGTACACAGCTTTAAATACAGGAACACTGAGCAGTGCTTACCAATTCTTGAAAACTGGCTTGAGATTTAAACTACACAACATGATTTTTTCTTTTTTTTAACAATGAGGAAAGTATTTGAATACATCGGTATACACGTAATTGCAGAAAACTCAAGGTTCTGCCTGATATCTTTATTTTACTGTGTACTAATGCATGTTCTGTTTAGAAATAAAGAAATCATTCTTTCTTCAGAACTCTCCATTATGGAACAGTAGAAAATAAGAGTGCTGGGTTTTTTTTCCCTTTGGTTATTGATCCTGCAAAACATAAATGACATTTATATATTTACTGAAAGCCAGAGGGAAAAAAAAAGTTAAGTAAGACAGAAGGATGCTTGGATGTAGCCAGGTCTATACTGGCCACATCCATACTACATCTGCATTACATTATTGCTCAAAAAAGAGTTTTTAGGGTGATCGGTTATACTTACTTTAATCCAAGGCTCTATTGCATTTTATAGCATCTTAGAACAGATCTTTGGTATTCTGGATACTATTAGTCGTAAAAGACTCATATACAAGTTGACTGCCTCACCCCAGTTGTCTCTAGCCACAATTCCCATAATAGCAGTGTTGGATTTAGTGTTACTAAAGGATACCTTATACTGGAATGCTGTATAGCTGACTGTTTCTACTTTTATCTTCTATTTCTATCATGTACACCTGCTCTGTCACATCACACAGCTAGCAGCCACCTGCATGTGGGGTTGGCTCAGCAATTCTCAGCTGTGGAGGAAAATTTAATCACACCAAAACATGGGGCCTGGGGGAGGAAAAAGTGCAAAGTTAACTAGGAATGGATCTAGATGAAAACTGTGGAATTTATAATTAGGATCCATGATCTAACTCATCACACAAATCTGTGTTGTCAACACAAGGGAGCAGCTGAAGAGACAGTCCATTGGAGTAATGACTGATATTTGTGTCAGCTTAAACCATTCATCACGGTTATCCCAACGCCTGGGAGTGTCCCAGGAAAATTATACATTTTCATGCTTGTTCAAGCCCTACAATGGGATCTCGGACCCTGAAAGGACTCCAAAATGCTAAAATAGTGCAAGCAGTGATAATAATAGGCCAAAACACCTATTGTGTGAGCATGGACTGAGCGTCTTAGAAATCCTGTTGTCACCAAATATGCACTCTAGTTTGACTTTAAGGAATTTTTTCCTTAAAATACTACTTTATACAGAACTACCCATACTTGTAAGGCGTTTCCCTGGGAAGTGCCGCCAGTGTTACCCGCAGTGGGCGCTGTCCGCGGTGCTGGAGCGCGGCCTGGCTGCACGACCACTGTGCTCCTTAGTGCCCACACTCCCCAGTAGTGCACGCAGCACGAGATACTTTGGAATATACTTTGACAACTTTGTGTAAATATGGAAATGCATCATGAATGCATATAGGCCAACTTGAGACCGAAAATGCTGAAGCTGGTATTCTAAAGCCCAATTCTAAAGTCACTTCTTGAATGTATTTTTCGCAAATTTATCGTTTTATTGGAACATGTAAGATTAAAATTTTGAGTATTAATTCAACTTCATAAAATAAATAGGAACTTCTAAGAAAAAATAACAATCATGTGAATTAATGAAATCTGTAATTTTAAAAGTGGGATAAAACTGTTACAAGAAATTTTGAGATTATATAAATATTACTTGTAATAGTACTAATATGTACTTCTTAGCAGTAGAGTAGCAATTTAGTTAAAGTTGTACTGGCAATACACATGAATTTCAGCTGCATTATAAAAATATACACAAACTCAGAGAAATGTTTATTCTGTAATCTTAATCCGTCTACAGACTCTCACTCTCTCACTTCTTTAATCTATAGGTATATAGCAATTACCTCTTAGTGGTAAACTTCATTGGCAAAGTGAGGTTTGATTTTCTGTATCTTCTGTGAAGAGTACAATTAAAATGAGATATGATAAGATCTCACATATATCACAAGAAAGTGCCACAGTAAGTAAAAGACAATAGACTTAACTGCTGAGATCCACGGGAGTTTTCTAAGTTTTTATTTTGCCATAAAAACTGGATTTTTCAGTGCAACAAACTTTCAAACAGTTACTTGTCTGTGAGAAAGTAAAGAGTTTCTCTATGAAAATTTCAGAAGACATCCAGAGAGACCTAGCAAATCTCTCAGAGCTGATTCTGAATCCCCTGAAGCTCTCCAACACCTACAAACGTGGTTTATTCATGGTTTTATTAATCATTTTAATAGTAATTATAGGAACTTCATACCAATGAAGACAAATATCCATTAAGCAAATCTCATTTTCTGATTTTTTTAAAGTGTCCTCAAACTAGGATAGCTGGAAGAATTTTTCTGCTTATTCAACCATGCTGAGAGAGCTCATTTCTACCAGAAATTTCTCTTTGCCTCTTAGAGCATGGCTAACAGTTATCTGCATAAAAAATAACCGTTCTATTAAATCATGCAAAAACATTTGCCCAGAAGAGATGGAGCAAAAGGTCAAACTCCAGTTTCCACAGCGCATGGGATGTTAAGCTTAAGGAGCAAAGCTTGGAGCTATTCTGGCCAACAGACACTTATCTACGCCTGTCGTTTACATGCCTCAAAGAAATAGCTGTTTCGTGTATTTGGAAACCTTTCTTTTCCTTTTTATCTTTTTTAATCCACAAATCTCTTAACTCTCAAGCTCTAGACCTAAATCTATAAATTGCCAAGACAAAAGACAGGTCTGCAGATTGAACAGTGGTTCATTGATGTGTCATCTTTTTAAAAGACATAAATTAATCTCAATCAAAGGTTATTAGCCTTTGTTTAGTTCTTATGAAATCATAAAGCCTATTATTCTTGCCTTTAACATCTGAGAGTCACCTTTGCAAATTACTCATTGAAGTGAAACTGAACTTTAAGGTTATTCTAAATATGGAGTATATTCTCTTCCCAGTTCCAGTTACTTTAAGAGAAACTGCTTTGGTGACTACTAATCATTAGCAATCTTTGAATTTTGTTACATTTCTTTCAGATCTAAAATCTTTGCATCTGAGGTTTATTAGTGCAGGCTGCCAGATTTTACCTCTGCTTGAAAAAAAAAGCTTTGAAATTTAAAAGATTTCTCAGCATTTTTCTACATAATGAAAACTCTTTGGTCTCGGTAGCTACTTTTGAAGAAGGGACTATTTTATTTCGCATTTATAATATTTTAAAAGTTTAAAGCCAGTAATTTCTTTTCTGCCTGAGGCTAACAATGAAGTCCCTTTTAATGACCAATGGTGGATACAGATTTGAAAAGGAATAAGTACAATGGTTTTTGAAAGAAAATATCACTTCCATCTTTGCTCTCTGTGACAGTGTATGTATGTAGTAGAACCATTAAGGCATTAACTTGTGCTTACTTCACAATTCAGTGCAGCAAACAGTTTACATGTTCTGTGTCCTTATCATTCTTGGCCAAAAGCAGATCAAGGTACAGATATTTTTCTTTAACATACTAGACTCAATTGTTTGAAATGTTTTGTCATCTCTCTCAGTGTAATATATTTTCATGGTTTAGTTATAAAGGTACTTTTTTAGTGCAGATAACTGCTACATGTCCTAAGAGATGCACAGAAGCTTTCTAAAGCAAAGTCAACTTAGCAAACATATGTTATTAAACAGAGCAATTATTCTAGGCATTCCAGCTTTTAAAGACTAGCAAATAAATAAATCATAACTTGAGGTTTGCTTAACAAAACCTCCTCTCTCTCCGAGTGATGATTACCCTTCATCTGACCAATTAAACCACATGACTCAGTAGCAATAAATGGAATGAAAACATATGAATGCAATCTCTCTGTTTATAGGTGTCCTGGGAGAACATTATTAGATTTTGTTACTAGCTCTGAGAGCACACTAGTGCACTTGTTGCTGAGGTACCATTTAATTCATTTCTCCACCTCTTGAAATCTGCCTACCTTAAATTGTATTTGTTCACTCTGGAATCAATTGCTTTCATTTCATCTTTGTTTACTGGTCTTGTCATATGTATGGTAGATTCATTTGAACATGGTCCGTGTCCTGTGAACATATGGTGCTTGAAATAATAGCTTCCTAGGCCTGGCTGGCCGCTTTGGACATTACAAGGAATAATAAAATATTCTTCACTCTTGATCTCTACAGCTTTGTTGACTAGCAAAATTAATTTATCCTATAGCCCCTTCTGAATTCAGGAATTATCTCCATTTCATAGGAGAGGAACTGATACACATACATACATTAAGTTCTGGAAGTTACACAAGGAGATTGCAAGCCTTAGATACTGAACCCTTATTATCTGAGTCAGTGCCTGATCCCTGTTCTAACTTTTATTACTCACATAAATATCTGGTATTTTTCAGAATCCTCCCAAGATGTTTTCCCGTATCTCTGTAATCTTGAGGCATATGTCATGAAAAAAATGTATTTCCTAATAAATTAGTTGTCTTCTATGACTCTCCTGTGTTGTGCTGAAATAGACATAAAATAAAAAAACCTTATCAAGCAAGATTAACAAGATTAGAAGGAATATTGCTTCTAGCACTCGGAAATTCATAAACTACTTCTGCAGTGGCAGCAGATGCAGTGCCTGCTACATGCTAGAGGATAGAAACATCTATTACATATATGATGGGAAAGCTACATCTTTCCAGTTAGCCTATGGAACTCTTCACCAAATCTCTCACTAAGTAGTGAACAATGCCAAGTGAAGTTGGCTGTGAAGCTCCTGAAGACCAGCAGTGTACCAGCTTGACCCACCTCTAGCTTGAGTATCACTGGCATAAGAAAAAATTTTTCATTGATCAGTTATTTTATTATTTTCTGCTGCTAATTACCTTGAACTTAGACATCAGTTTCATACAATAATTTTATTTCTTCAAAATGTAGATACACAAGAGTCCTACTCTTTCTAAATATATGAAGAGAGTATGTGCATTTATAAAGTGAGTATTTTAAGGTATCTCTAAGCTGTGATTGTTGTGTACATTTTGTTCAGCTCACGATAATTTTATGATTGTGATTGTAGTTCATCTGAATGACAGGAAAGAGTTAACCTGAGGTCAATATTTTGGAAGCGCTTAGGCACAAATGGAAGGTGATTGGGGTGGTTTATGCTTTGTGACTTATTTTTAATTCCTTTTACTGAATGAATGAAATTATCACAACTGAGTCTGTTTGTATATAGCCTTCTTATTGGTTCTTCTACAAGAGTTGGAGGGGTCTAACTATTATTTAATAACATAATGTTAACATAATTTTGTTATTATTAAAATATATAACCATTAAAGTCCAGATTGCTGATCATGTATCTTTATTATGATGTTAGCAATAACTCAAAGCAGCTAATTTTTCAGATAGTATGCTCTATGGCCTGTTAAAATAGATTCTCAAGTAAAAGTGCAGATTATTAGTAGGAAAGCCACTATGTCAGGTCCATGGCTTGTAAATATGCATTAGTAGCTAGTACAAAATTTAATAAAAGTGGGTTTGGTTTTTTTAATTTGGCACACTAGGGGCAAAAGGAGAAACAAAAAAGAGAGAAACTAAAGATATATTTATACACTTATATCAGCCAGTGTTGAACTTGAATTCAAGTCATGTTCATTACACTTAGCTAAATATTGCAATTTTGATCTTCCAAGAGGTAATATTGGTAAGTGGTTGAAGGAATGGTTATAACATCATGTCTTATGTTTTAGTGTTTTAAGTACATGTTAGTGTTCACAAAAGTGCCTGAGAATTACTAAAGAGAATTATTGTCAAAAAATAATTGTATTAATCAAATAAAATACTCTATGTTAAAACAAGCTGATGACTGTATTGCTGAAAACTTACATGTTAGCTACAGGGCTTGCCCTTATGAAACCCCATACAAGGGCTGTATTCATTCATATTTATCACTTCAAAAGTATTTTTCTCTTTAGAACTAAGATATTTCAACATTTGTATTTCAGCTGTTTATTTAAAAGTGACTGGATAGCTTTGCATTTATTCAGTCTTTACTGAGAGCAAAACTGCACCTGGGGCAGGATTCCCAGACAGATTATTTAGAAATGTCAGGGCTTTTCAAGCTGCATTTTAAAATGTAATTTCTGAGTTGAACTTCTAGTGATGATTCATTAAAAGTTGTACCCATAACTTAAATTGAAACAAGTGTCAGGCTGGAATTGTTACAAATTACTTTTGTTAAAGCAGCCTATTTGTTGTTGTCTTCGAATGGCCACTTCAGATTTTCAGATCTGGCAGTGGGATCTAGTGAGGCAGACGAAAGGAAGGAGAGCGACATTTGGTATATATACTGGAGATATATATATATATATATAGATATATATATGTATACAAACTGGATATATCCATTTTATATAGACTTCTTTTAAAATTATATTTTCATGTTTAAAAATTCAGGGGTTTTGGGGGGAGTTGTTCCATATAGATGGTTTGATGGATTTATATTTTAAATGTATATAGCTGTTTGTTTGTGCCCTGTTGTTCCACTGATAGATTTTAAAGTTCTTAAGAACATGATTCAAACTCTGTACATGATTAAAGAAGAATATAGGCCGTACATGAGCTATGTATGATCTGGGCATGGTTAGCCTGGAGAAGAGATGACTGAGAGGGGATCTTATCAATGCATACAATATCTTAAGGACAAATGTCAAGAAGATGAGACTGGACTCCTTCCAATGGTGCCAGAATAAGGGACAGTGAACACAAACTGAAACACAGGAAGTTCCACCTGAACATGAGGAGGAACTTCTTTGAGTGTGATAGAGCACTGGAACAGACTGCCTAGAGAGGCTATGGAGTCTCCTTGCCTGGAGATATTCAAAACTCAGCTATGTGATCCTTCATCTTAATCTAGGTGAGCCTGCTTTAGCAGAGAGTTTAGACAAGGTGATCTCCAGAGGTCCCTTCCCACACAACCATTCTGTGGTTCTGTAAATGAATATTTACCATGACTTTGTGTGGCATGAGCATTTCTACAAACAAAACTTAGATTTTCTGGATTTTTCTTTTAGTGTGAAGATTGATAATTGAACTGTTTATATCAGTAACAGAACATTTCTCTAATAGCACACCCACACCTATGAGAAGACTATCTTGGTATAGACAAATGCATTAAGTATGGTCATTGTGCCAACTGGCATGTCATAGAAAATTGCAATAAATATAAGAACACTACCACAAAAAAGCAGGACTGGGAGTTTTCTAGTAGTTTGATGTTAATCTAACCATCTTGTAGAACATTAGTTCACAAAAATTAGCTATTCTAAGAATACACTCTTATAAAACTTAACAGAGAATCAAATCTCTGAACCAGCTCAGGTTCAAAACTGTTTTTCATATACCTGTTTCTGCTTTGTGCAGTTGTGACTTGAGAGGGGCCATCAGGATGGATACATGCTGGCTGCCATGGGGTCTTTGCTTCCAAAACCAAGTGGGTGACCAGGGGACAGAGAATGGGGTTGTTTCTAAGCTCTGCAGAAAAGGCATTCAAAGGAACTACAGGAGCTACAAGAAAGCAAAATATTAAATGCTTCTTATACGCATTTATTCTTGTTTTGTGGGCTCATGTTTGTTTATTAAATCCCACATGACTGAACAAAGCTGGTAGCTTGATTTTCAATTAGGGTGGATCTGCAGTGGCCTCTACCCCAAGGCTGTGAGTCAATATACTGCACACACTTGCTGACATGCTCAGCATTTCTACACTTCACTTTCCACAGACACAATACTCCTCAAGCTGTCAGGCAGGACAAACCAATATGCTGCCTGAAGGACATTATTCACTCAATACTGCTGCCCATGGAGCAGGCGGTGCTGGAGCCACTGCTCTAATAATTCTTCCCAGGATGGCCAGAGGAATCCTAGGTAAGCAGATGTAAATCTGCATGTGCCCAGGAATCCTGTCCAAGGGAAAGACTTTGAGCTTTGCTTTTTACATAAGCATAGTACATTTTACACACTTGAAAGACATGAACATGGTGCCAAAAATACATGGTAGTGAATGGTATTTAATGAATAAGAAAGCACCAAGATAATCAGCAAGTTCTGCATACACCAGTTAGGGAGGCAGTCAGTGTCTGTGCTCTGTTATTTACACATTCCTCCCTTTACGTGCATTGTAAAGGAAACAGCGCATTTAAAACCAAATGCTCTGTTCAGTGTATACAGACAACAAGTTTTAAATTTCGTTATTTTAAGAAAAAGATATTGTAAAGGGTTATTCAATAATCAGCGAGGTTCTGTCGGTCTGTTCTGCTCCTTGCCTGAAGGAACTCTCTCCGCAGAGCTGTTGGGAGCGCAGGTCAGAGCAGAGCGGGAGGGAGCAGGCTGGGAGGCTGCGCTCGCTCGGCGCTCGGGATCGCCACCAGTAGGTGGAGCTGCCACGTCAGGTGCTGCGGGCTCGTCACTGCGCCCCTGCATCCCCCTCCCCGGCCCCCCTCCGCATAATAAGCTGTTTTCTCATATATGTTGAGTACCATAGAGTGTCTGAGAACAGGAAGCGGAGGCAGAAGCAGAGAGGATTCTGGAAAGGTCTCTGTGTTTTCCACCGAGAATACAGAAATTACGATCAATTAGTAAGGCTTTGTGGATGGAAATCTGGACTGTTTCAGGACGAGACATATATTATGTTATTTTTGGATGCTGGGCTTTGCAGTGATTTTTCATTCTCTTTCAATCAGGTAAGCTGGAAAAACATTTAATTTTACCTCTAATAAATCATGGCAACACGATCTTTTCCACATTTTGGAATTGGATTGTTCCCTCTGGTTTGCTGTTAAGGTAGAGTCAAAGATGGAACGGGGAATTCAAAGCCATTTTGTACTGACTGATTGTGTGATGGTGTGATTTTTTTTTCTTTTTAACCTCGTTAAATCTGGTATCTGGTCTCTCACTTAATGTGATGCTGTAATGCAGTAGTCTTCCTCAAAAAATCAGATCATTTTATAATCAAGGTATACAACATTAATTCCAAGCGTTTTATAGAAGTGACCTTGTTTCCTAGGAAGAAAAATCTGGTGATAGTCAGACTCAGGAAGAGCAGGTCTCATAAGATTCTGAGCATCTCAGATTCTGATGATTCAGGAATAAAATCCAGGTTGTTTATTACTGCTGTTTTACATATATATATATGTGGTATTTGAAAAAATTGCCTTATTAGCTAAATTTTGTAAAGAATATATAAGAAAATATTTTCTTTCTTTGCCATTTTTGCATGGTTATGTGTAGGAGAGAATGGACTCACCAACTGTTAATTAACCAGAGGTCCAGCCAAATATATAGTCCACATTTTGTCTGTAACATTACTGTCAAGCTTAATATATGCTTCTTAATAGGACTGTTTGAAGAAATCAACACAAGAATTATTATATTTCTTCATTTCGTTGTCCATTCATCTATTGTCTCATTCATTGTTATCAGTAATAATTAAACCTGTCAGTTATTAAATGTAAAAGGAAAATATCTACTGAAGATCACTTTGATATGTGAATTCTTTTTTTCACTTGTGGTTCTACAGACACACATAGACATTAGAGGTACATGTGTTATGTTAGTATTGATTTGGAAATTATTCTAAAAGAAAACAGTAGAAAAATAGAAAAAGCAAAAAAGAGCCTATGCAGCAGAATAAGGAGCCCACAGTTTATAAATCACCACTTCAATCCATATACAAAAAAAAAGCAGGATTGGGTCTCAGGTGATATTCAGAGTAGCAAGCAAGGCCTGTACCTGAAGCAGTGATGTGAAAGAAAGAAGTTTTTAATTTGTATTCTTTATGGTGCCTGTGGTATACTTGTTTAACTCCAGATAAAAAATCAGTGATAATTATGCTTGTTTTAGAAACATATCATGTTTGTGCTTTCATAATTGACTTGTCAAGAAAACAGTTTCAGAAGGGACTTTTTAACTCTAACAGTTTAATATTTAATATTTGCTCTCTCGCACATCTCCATTTTGGGATGGAAGGTTGTTAAAGACATGAATGTGAGCTGCTGCAGTAATTTGAACCTCCACAGCACCTGTTAAACAGATATGTTGTATTTTGGGTCTCAGTATTTACAGAAATGATGCTTGTGTCATCAGTTTACAATTTTTCCCTCTAATGAGCAGAAGTTAGGACCCTATACCGATTTTCTGAGCTGTGCTAATTAAGCTCAGTATTGCAAAATTCTGTATAGATAATACTAGATGCTAGCAAAGAAAGGCAATTTCATGTTTTCAGTGGAGAACATGAAACAATTCCCCTGTGCCCGCTAAGATTGTCAGAGTCGTAGTTTGGTCATTTCCCTTTATTATCAGGTAAGGATCAAAGCAAAGAAGAGAGCATAAAAAGTAGGGTGTGTTTAATCAATATGCTGGTGACACCTTTTGTGCTTTCACCTCTTTTTCTTCACAGATGGCACTAGATGAGTTAACTTGTACCTTATGAAGATTAGACATGGAGAGAAATGTATTTGCCCTCAAAAGAGTAAGGATTTTAGAAGGAATAAAGGACAGTGGGATGTAAGATGGAACTTTCTGATTGATGATATCCACTTCCTTCTGCTGCTTCCATCTCAGCCCAATAGAATTTGTTGTTTGTATGCTATGTACTAATTACATTACTGGAGTCCCACAACTTTTGATGAATCAGTGAACAGCAGGTACTAAAAAAGTTCTTTGTACAAGGCAAGCAAGTTGTGACCTTGTTCTGTAAAGTACAAATCTTGTCTCCTTTTGCCTATATGCTCTTCTTGCCATGAGGTGACAAAGGAAAAGAATTGCTTGAACTCTGCTTCAGTTAAATCTAAGGAGAATTAAAGCAAGTTTCTGAAATTTGTTACTTTATTTGTATATTTTCTGAATTGTGACAATGGTTATTGAAAATAAGTTTCCGAAAGTTACATTTACTCTGTTCTTTATCACAAAATTCTATTTAGAAGTTAGAAATTTAACTTTCAAAAGTCTAGTTAGCTTATTTTCCAGTCAGTGTAACTCTTCTGTTTTCTTTTTTTACCTTACAGCTGTTAATCAGTAATATATACTGTTGCCATTTGTAGGATATATTGGTTTTTTCATCCTCACTCAAATAAATAAATGGTTTAAAGTATCATAGCAAAATTGATGCCCACTAGTTCAAGCTGCTTACACGCTCTGAGCTGTGGTGTCGATCAGTCCATCAAAGCAAATGCCAACCACCATAAAAACCACTGTAGGAAAAAGGCATCCTCTTAATTGGAAACCTGATATTATTCATTGCATCTACTACTCTTGATTAAAAGCTGTGAAGCACCTTGCAATGGCATGTCTAAGTTTGATATTGACCAATAGGACTCCCATCAGACCTTGATACTGGAGCTGGTATCATACAACCTGTTCCTTTGCTTTCATCAAAATTTTCTTTATGAACAGCTGGAATCTCTAGTTTATTACTGTGATTGTGTTATTGCTTGACTTTGCTTGCCTTATGATGAGGTAAAGCAGAGGGAATAGGGACAAGAGCAACTCAGGCAGGGACTGTGATACTTGAAAATATAAATATAGAGTAGGAACAGCATATGCTCTTGAGTAACCATAATGTGTGCATACTACCACTGTAATCCTAAGCAGCAGTAAGCAAGTTAAATTCTAGGTCACAAAAGTATCTAGTTTCTCATTTTTTCATTACCCAACCCCAAATTATTTCTTCCCAGTACAAACAAACAAGCAAACAAACACAACAAACCAACAAACAACAGAACAAAACCCCCACTAAAATCCAAAAAAGTACCAGGTAATCCACCCCAAACTGTGATTTTAAATTGTTACTAAAATTTAATGGGGTCCCCAGTCTTGGTAACCTCTTCTTACGAAAAATTACTGTTCACTTACTCTATCAACTAAGACAGATCACAGAATGTGTTTTACAGTGAAAAATGCAACTAAAAAAATTAAAATTTACTTAAAGAGCTTGAGCACTTATGAGGTGCTTTCACATGTAAAAGCTTAAGGAAAAGGTTATTTATGATCTGATTAATTATTTGTCTAATTATTAATTCTTTATTGCTATTGATCTTTTTTTGACTGAGTAGTTTTACTTAGGGAAGGGTAATCATAGAGCTACCATGTGCACAGGTCCCTTCAACCTTAGCAGCAGAAATGTTTCTCCTGCTACTTTTTTGGGTCAAACTTCTGGATGTCATGTACCCTTATCAAATGGTCACATTTTGAGTATGCAGATATTGAGTGTCTAGTCCATATGCATGGGTCTGGCCCATCCCAGATATATCGATTGCATACATGCTGTACCTGCTCAGCAAAGCTGAGGTTTCTCAGGTGCTGAAGTTACTTTGTGTGTGTAGATCAGCTGAAGAGCACATGCAGCTGACTCCCTGTCCGTGAGATGCATCAGGCACATCCTGATATTTCTTTACAGAATTTCCTGAATGACAGTAATGAGGCACACTGGTAAATCTGAGAGGATATCAGAGTCCAGTAAGGAAAATGGCTGAGATGAGCATCAGCACTGCTGGTTCTGTGATCCCCTTACCACACCCATTATAACCACGTAACAGGGAGATCCTGGCATAAGTATGCACTGCAGGCAATTTCCATGTATAGATTATTTATGCTTAAATTAGATGTTGCTTATTTAATTTTAAGGGCCCCCTTTTCAATATGAGAGGGGATCAGGGTTTATAGTCTTTTAGCATAATTTGTTTTAAGAACAATGTGAAGCAAGAAACTTCCTTTATCTGCTTATCCATAAAATATTATTATGTATGATTATATAGATTCTAGGAAGTTACAAGTTTGTGTTCAAAATCACTACAGAAATGCAGATGAAGAAGTAAATGAGGAAATGAACTGTTCTCAGGAAAAATAGTTCCTTTTATATAGGGCAACATAGCACTCTGTGGCCTGGCTACTGTATTAACTGAGAAAAAGTCTGTCACCATTCCTCATAAATTATGTCCTTTCACTGCCTGGTAGTCCAGGAGTAGAAGCAGAAACTTTCTGAGTCCATGTAGTCTGCATTTGGGCCCACATGTCCCAATTTCTTGCTTGCCTAAGTTTGCATATCCTGAAAACTTTGCCCTTTCTTAGGCATTATTGTACTGTCTTTTAATATTTGGACACACTGAGGAATTCCAAATTTGGTGGTTAAAAATATACTCATAGGAACCTAAATTTCTTGGTTCAATTTTAAATATGTCCAAATACAAAGTTTTCAGATGTTAAATGAATGTGCTTTCTTAACAAACAACCCTCATTGTCTTCTCAAAGGCCAGCCACAGAGGACAACTGTGTAACTGTACCAAGACTCTGATACAAGAATATTTTCATCCCTTTTTATTAATATTTGAAATATAAGTGTGGCAGTCTTGGAAACCTGAGTGTGAATTTGTCTATGTTCCCCCTAAAAATTCAGGATTTTTTTTCTCAGATGCAATTAACATGATACCAACTTGATTTCCTCGAGCACAGAAATTTCTCCACAGTTACTATTAGTATTAAGGACATTTATTTTTGAATGTATATGTGCTTGTGCAGTTAAATAGTAAGGATCAAACTGGTAGACTACAAAATTAGGATATGAAATCATAGGAATGAAGAATCCCTATACATTTTAGCAAAGTTAACCTAACTCCACAGTGGCACTCAGGGATAGACAGATAGAAAATTGTTCTTATTTCCAGCAGATATTTGAGTGCATTTTCCATTGGAAAGCACTCTTCATAGAAAAAGAATTCTCTAAATCTAAGTTGTGTGATAACTTCCACGTTACACAGAGGGCACTTTTAAATGATGACTGAAGGTATACACCTAACTTGCACTCTTGCACCTTTTCGAGGAGCAAAATAAATTCCACTCACTGCAAACAGCTTTGAATAATTTTTAAAAATTTTGTTTAAGTTTATTCTAACTTAATAGCCCAATAATCTTCAAAACTTGTTTATGACAGATGAAAGCAAAAGTACTAGGCCTTAGAATGAGAAAAGCAATCAGTAATGTTATTTTTATGTCTGAGTGGTATAAACTTGATGGCAGAAATAAGTAGGCAATTTCAAAAGGGCCCAAGAGTCCAAGGTCAGATTGAAATGCAGGAGGGCAATCCTAATGTTTACTGTCATTTAGATGAAATGTCTAAAGAAAAGCCTGTCACTAATATTTAAAGCCAAAATGCTCGCATGAAGAAATCTGACCTGAGACAGAAGTTCTGACCAAAATCAATATAAATAAAATTCAACCTGTATTATGAAGGAATTTCTTACCTACTGAGTGAAGCTGGAACTGAGCATTAAAGGAGTCTTCCTGAAAGAATTTTGCTAACAACAGTTTAAGCTACTTGCCATGTGTTTCCTACATGTCAATTTGTCTTAGTTACTGTTATAATAGGTAGAATACTGGAATTCTAGTAGTTGCTATAGCACTAGTTATCATTCCATAGCATGTATCACCTAAAGCTATAGGCATCTAATTAGTGCAATATTTTGTTAATATACTGAAATTTCAATGTTAGAAGACATAACTTTCAAAGAGGTGGTAGAAGTTGTAACTGATAGGCTTTCCACCTTTGGATTTTTAACATGCAGGTAGAGACTAGATCTAAGCCACACTTCCATATTACATTTGGAAAACATTCCAAACTTAAGACTTGGTTACATTTTATTAGACAGTTCCATGACACCTGAATAAATGCCATGGAGAAATCCATGTATATTTTTCATATGCTGTGTTAAACACTATAAAGCACTCTATTTTCATGTTGACTTTATCTGCATTTTCTTCCTTGTGTAGTAATGATTACATACAGCCAAGGACTGTGTGTAAGCCTCTCAAACAGAAGTTCCAATTTTTTCCCTTTTGGTTTCCTAGACAACTGTCAAATTCTAAATACAGTCCATTAATCTGCTGTTATATGAAGTTTATTCTTTCATATTTTGTATTGACTAGTTTCTGGGGCACAGTAAGACTAGGAAAGTAAGTGTTTCAGCTGCATAGTTCTTAATGATTCAATTAATTTTCCAAGTTTAGTTTGGAGGGTTTTTTTCTTAAGTTCATAAACAATGTTTTCTGTTGCAAACGCATTTTCATAGGTTTCCCTGAAAAAATTTAGAATAGAGTACTACTTTACAAACAGAGCTTTCTATTTCTTTTACACAGCAAAATCAATACTGTGATGTATTTAGATATTGCTCACTGATGTTTTATTGTAACTTCTTTAACAACTTTCCAGTGGATACTGTTGTATGTACCAGTGTTTCACTTGTTAACACATTTGAATTTTGAATACACAAAATATTAGGAATTAGTTGAATTTGGACAACTAATTTCATGGATAACTCTGTATCTTGTTAATCTAGAACTGGGTTAACACTTTTATAATTGCTTGACACCAAATATCAGTACAGCTGTCCATTATTTCTGTTCATTGCATTTGCCTCTAACATGAGATTTCACTCAGGTGACAACCATCACTGGCATATTGTCCTAGAATGGTCTTATAAGAAAATCTCATTTTGAATAGCCCCATTTCTTTCTTTCCCAGTTTATTATTACTTTGAAAGGGAGCTCAAGAGCATGAGGATATAGTCTGAAACATTCTTTTAAGCAATATCATGTCTGAGAGTTTGAAACATTCTAACCAGTTTTAGAATGAATGCTCATGCCATATATGCAGAAGACTTCAGGAAAGAGCCCTGCATGAAAGAATATATGTAATCTGTCCATCAGGAATCACTTCTGATTAGGCCTGAGATTTTACTTATTATTTATTCTTGGGAGATGAATTAAGATAAGATATCCTAAAAATAATTTGATCAATGTGGTATCAGCCAAAATAACTTTCTATCATCACTTTCAGCTACAGTAAAACTGTATAATCTGGACCTACCTATGAAAATTTCTGTTATTGGAGTGGGAACCAAAGATATTAGATCAAGGAAAAACCCTAGAGGTCTAGGGGTTTGTTTGTTTGTTTGGGTTTTGTTTGTTTGTTTTTTGGGAGTTTTGGTTGGGGTTTTTTTTGTTGTTGTTTCTTTTTTTTGTGTGTGTGTATTGCAAATACCTGCATTATACAGAAAAAATTATTAAAAGCTATATGAGATGAGATATTAGTTGAAATCCTGTAACAAAATTACACTGACATGGCCTAGGTCTATTATAAATTCAGGAGAAAGGGCACACAATTCAGCCAACCTGCTTCCTTCAAGTTTTGCTGTGCCTACCGCTGATGCTATTATACTGGCATGATGCACTGAGGTGGAGACAAGGTTGGGGTTACATGTGAAAAGAGGTTCTCTGCCTTGCGCTTTAATTCAAAATCGAGGTTTGTTGAAATTACTGGAAATTCTAGTGTTATTAATAATTCTCACTTCAAAAATTAATTCCTCAACATTTTTCAATCTAGCAAATATTTTACAACTGGAGAGAAGTTACACTCCCTTTTTTGAAAATAAATGTCATATGAATGTTTAGTATTCGTGATTGCTCTTTTATTAAGAACCTCTAAAATCCCTTTCATGTTATTTTGAAGCTGTGAGCAACAGCACTTAAACATTTTGCTGTATCTGACCATGAGATCAGATTTCAGCCACAGTGCTGCTTGAGAGGCAGAATCCAGATGCACCCAATAGTCAAAGGGATGGGGAAGTCCCGTTCATATCCCCAGGGAAAGCTGCATTCAGTGTAAAATATGCATTGGTGGATAAGTATCAATGGTGGCAGAGTCATGATTCCCTGAGGTCACTACTGGAGATACAGCTTTCAGATGTCTTTGGTGGAAGCTCTCCAGTAGTGACTCACCACAGCAAAATGTGCTGAATCAGTGCCTTACTCAAAATGACCAGGGCATTGAAAGAATCTGCTCGTAGCCATCATTGGGATGAGTTTATGTTACAATATTAAACAATGGAAGATCTAATTGTGGTACCACTTACTGTATATTTGGGAAAATGCAATTCTAGATTGATAGGAAATAGTACTGGGCAACTTCTAGGTTAGTTTTTGAAACATATTTTCTGTACTTGAAGTACTTGGAGATCCTCTGTCTTTAAAAGAAGCAGTGGTCTAAGAGAAAGCTTTCATTTTTTGTTTTCCCACCTTTTGTGTTCTCTCTGACCTGACCTGTGTCTACTCAGATTTTCTTTATTTTATCTACAGAGTTTCTACAGTGGCTGTTCATTCTCACTGTATTTGGAGAAAAGTATTATTAAGGGCTGCTTTGGCAAGAGCAGAGACCTAAAAGAGAGGGATGTCTTCTTTTCTTCTCTAGGAGTAAAAGCAAAATAACAACATAAAAAAGTAAAAAAAAGCCAGAAATATATCTAGATGAGATATCCAAATGAGAATAAATGTCTCAAAGACAGCTCATCTCAATCTCAATGGCTGAAGACTAATATGTGTAAGATGTAAGTAGACTATTTAAATTTAATGAAAACTGGCTACTCAAGTTATTAAAGACTGAGGAAGACATGGCCAACCTTTGGTCAGCTCTTGTAATGATGCAAGTAATTTATACTGAAGAACCTGAAGATACTGTGTTTTTCTGCTGTTACATTACTTGGCAGGGAAGAAAAATTTTGTTGCACAAAGAAAAACACTCCTACCAACAATCTCTAAGATAAAAAACTTGAAGAAGTACCCATATTTTCATGCAAATATAGAGTTAATTATCTTTTGTGTGCTTAAAGACAGTAAATCCATTGGGAATAATGATACACTGTTCAGTTCCCCAAATAACAGGTGAGAGCACTCCTGTTAGTCTGGGCACAGTTACCCCACGTCTACCAAAGACTTTACTAGTGATGCAGTAATTACAACAAGGCCCATTTTTCCCTTTTAGTTAAAGCATGCAGGTGAAAGATGAAATGGAATCTTTGAAATGTGTATCACTTAAAGAATATTCTTAAATGTACTTTTGGTCTGTTTCAGGTTTTGTGAAACAACTAATTTTCAATCTTGTTTTTCTTACTTCTTGGTGCTCTTAGGTTGGAAAAATATGTCTATGTGAATATGTAGACTTACCGTTGTCTACTGCAATTAATTTTTGAGAAGCTTTGGACACAGGAACAAAGAATGAGACAGTCCTGAAGGAACTGCAGTCTTGAAAAAGCTTCAGGTCCTAAGGAGAAGCCTTTCTTACCACTTCCATTTTCTGCTAGAAGTGCAGCCTTTTTCTTTTCACGTTAGCAAAAGATGCAGAGGTTAAATTCTGAGATTTGGCATTTCTTAGAAAAATAAAGGTAAGACTCTCTATTCTTCTCAGCCAGAAATAATGTTTCACTGCAGAAGATGGCCAGTTGACATATCACAATATATCTTCACTAAAATACCAGTGGATGAATGAAATGAACACGTTTATGAGGTTTAGCTGCAGAAATTTGTTACATATATTGTAGCTATTTTTCATTAGAATGTAAGGATCTCTAATGCTGGAAGGTATTTGCAAAATGTTGATTAGAGTACAGTATTCCAGTCAGGCTGATGGGCTAAAAAAGAGACTCTTCTTCTTACATTGCATATGGTTTTCATTTGTCCTTCTTCAGGTTTCTCCAATACTTCAAGTATTGACACTTGATCTCTTTTCATGCATTCTCAGAGGCAACTCATGGTTTTAAAGAAAATACAAGGCAGGCTTGCATTTAAAGAATTCCTAGAGGTTTTGGTCAATTTTTATAGATAAATGGGTCAGATTATTTATTTTGGGAGTTCTACAACTTGCAGGTAGATATCTGAGGAATTCACGTTCATTCCTTTATATAACCTATCAATTTTTGATTAGTGAGAACTAAGATAAGAAATAGGAACAAAATAATTTGAAAGCAAATGTTTGAGAGAGGTTGAAGAAAGGAAGGGGGTGACTGGAATGGTAATGGGCAGAAACAGACAAATAAGTGGGGGGAAAGGCTGTCCATAGCAATGTCTGGTGAGAGAGAGCAGTGTCCAGCAATATTTTCCCAAGAAGCAGCTTCTGGATCTTGCAGACAGGTCTGAAATTACTTTCCAGCCTCTAATCTAATCTGTTTTGAGTGTTTTCCCATCAGCCTAGTCTTTCACCAGTCAGACTGAACCTCATGTAATATATTCTACACAGATTTCCAAAGTCTTACAGTGTTTTCTTTTGCTGAGGCTGGGGCTCTTAAGGTTCAGTTAATGTACTTTCACACCTAATTTCAAGTCATTACTGAGAACATGAAGCAAAATTGCATGTAATACCCCTGAAGCACCGGAAGCATTTACTGCATTTATTATTCTTTGGCCAGGTTTTCAGCCAATGTGAACTACCAGTTCACATTCAGCCACTTATTCTAATTCATCCCATTCTAAATCATTTTAAGGCAAGTTTTTATTAAGAAGTATTATTTCTGTGAAATACCCTTATTAGCTGATTTCATATTCTCATAACAAGTATTTCTGTCTTCTGGGATTTATTAATTTTATTAATAAACACCTAGTGGTGATTTCATTATTTTTATTTTGAATAGTTATGTAACACTAATGCCTATGGGCTACTGAGGCTGACTGTACAAATACAGACAAAAATACAAGTACAGTCATTGCTACAGATAAATTACAATCTAAAAAATCTGACACAATGGATCAATGGTAAATGTTGAACTTAATGGACAAAAGAAAGTAAATCCTGTGTATTAGTCAGGGAGGACATATAAACATATATTCTCATAGTTTAAATTACTAGATTACAGTTTGAAGAATAGGCAGGTTCTGACCAGGTGCTAAGTTCTGGAGGCTGTTTGCACCTTTGAGGAAATCACTCCTTTCCTTGAAATACCTATTTTTCTGAAACCAACTTTCATAAATTCCTTGCCTTAGGACCCACAGATAATTTTAACTGAATATCTCTTTAGATATCTCAAAGAAATCTGCATTGCATTGCATTTACCACTGTGAACTACAGCAGTGACATTTTGGGTCCCTTGTTTTCTTTTTGGAATTCTGTTTCTTACTCAAATGTTTTTAAAGCAGTAAATAATAGGGTAAATATGCCAGGATAAATGGTAAATGATGCTAAATGTCAATTATGAAAAGATAATGATCTATAACTTAACAAAAAATTTCAAAACACATTTTTCTTCATGAACTTATTCTCTGTGCACAAAAGCCATGAGAAACATCAATAAAAATCTTGAATTTTAGTTCTTCTTTACAAGAAACTTATACTTACCTATCCTTTTCTTTCTAGAACAAACTGAAGGCAGCATTTCCTGATGTGGAATTTGATCAGAGCACAGTAACTTCAATGTAATTTATCTTCACTTCCAGAAAACCAATACCTGAATTTTGCAAAGCAACTTCCCAAACACTAAGAGAGTGTAAGAGATTTCTTTAGACTGTCCCAGCAGATGCTCTCTTGTATCTCTTTCCTCCTCAGGACAGTAAGAGCTTGAGTTGAGGTATTTTCCTGACAACATCAGCACACAAGAGCTACACTTCTTATTTCTAAACTGCAGAAAATAATCTCTAGCTGATGCTGAGATGGTGCCACTAGCCCTGCTGCTTCTGTCTGTCCTGCCGTGGGAGACCCACCTTTTTGGACAAATAGCTTTACTTCCATTGAGACAGCTGGTCCTATTAACAGTAGTGATTTAGAGGAAAGTTTTTAATCCAGGCTTTAGCATCTGAGATGTTGTTGCGGGGCTTGGCACAGGGGACGATATTAGTTCCAAATTACAGCTTCTCAAATAAAAGATTAGCATAAGAAAAATAGGATAGCTGGTCGTTTTACAGATTCCATTTGCTATCCTTGCACTTACTCCAGCCCTAATCAACTGTTTCCGTTTTAATGGAATTAAAATCTCAGTAGTCAGCTTTTTCAAGGTTTTAGCAGGCAGTACTTTAAAGGGGAAAAAACCCAGCAAAGTTTGCTATTTCTCCACCTTGAAAATTTTGAAGGGGGTGTGTGCAATTTCATGCAAAATGCAGATAACCTGTTAGACAACCTGAAGATTTTAATAAACAATCATAGTTTTTACCTGGCACGTACACTGGTACTTTCACTTTTACCATTTGCCCTATTTAAGATATCATAAAAATAGATACCTTTAGGCTACTTCTTCTGGCTTTTTCAGAGACACAGAAAAATTGATTTGACATTGTTAGCACAGATATTTTACTTACTTTCTGACTCATCTTCTCTAAATGGTGAGAAGATTGTTATATTAAAAATAAAATTTAAGAAGTTATCCATGGACGTAATGTAGCTGAAATATGTATAAAATTTTAAAAATATGGATACTGTTTATTGCGCAATCATTATTTAAAGGAAGGGACTGAAGGAAAACTGGAGAAGGACTTACAGAATGCAATACTTAATTACAACTAAATGGCAAAAGCACGTCTTTAGTAAATGGGAACCTAATTTTTCTAATGAAATGTATTAAATTATAGAGCATTATATGTATGATATATAGACCAAAATTTCAAATACTTGAAAACTTGAAACTCTCTTTGCTGAGAAGCAGAAGGTACTGAGGGGCCTAGACCACATGTAGTTTTGAGACTCTTTCTTTAAAGATTGGTTTTTAATGATAGTTATTCTGAATGATTAGAAATACAGCATGTCTGGATTCTGCCTATTACAATTCATATCCTGGCAGTTTAGTTACCACATAACAAGTAACTTTAAAATCAGTGAAGGAAGGAGAGGGAAGTTATCACTAACAAATGAGCAGTTCATGATTCAAGGATTGCTAAGAGCTTGTTCAGACCTCAGTACAGGCAACAGCACAACTTTTGTTTCATTGTTCTATTAAATTAATGCAACAGTAATCAGATACATATTTCTGTGTTGTTCTGTTAAGCTTTGTAATCTGAATGAAAATGCTTGGGGCATATTTAGTATAGGAAAAACATTCCTGCGTAATAGCAGCAGCAAAGAAAAGATATAACTGCACTAGACAGTAGTGGAGGCAGGTCTCAAGTAATGTTTCCAACTCATCAGGAAAAATTTTAGGGCATGTTCTTTTCCCTGAGAAATACAGTGAATCACTAAGCCTGACAATACTTTCCCCAGTCAGTTGTTGGGTCCTTTGTGGATTTCTAGCAATACAAATACATATCTTTTAAGTGAGGACAATGCATTTTGTTACAGCATTCATACCTGTAACTGTTAATGAAAAGCAGCCTAAACAAATGCACTGAACTATAAAGACAAGACAGACACACTGATGACTCGATTTGGATGCATCTTTTGAAACTAGTTTCATAGAAAAGGCACCTAGGGTGACAAATTGAATCACAGACCTGTAAAATGGGGAATAAAGAAATGAATTATTCAGAAAGACCAAAGGGAAACCTCAGACACCTTCTTAGTTCATTAATCCTGCATGAGCAAAAGTAGTAATCAAAGGACTGTACCCAGAAAATGAGTGTGCTTTTAATTCTAAAAAAAAGGGACAAGTTTGAGTTTAGGATCCTTATAATTGGGAGTTACATTACCTAAAAAAAGGGATTAGCAAAGGCATCCATCTTGTCTAAATAAAAAATTGGTAGCAGAAATTTCAGCATAGAAGACTGTGATAAGGTTTCCTGCTGGAGACTCTGGCTGGCTTTATAATTTATTTTTAGTTTAACACTGCACCTGTACCTCCAGCCACTCCAAGGTCTTTGTCATTGGGCACATTACATTAACTCATAGTTCTCCAGGATATTCCTTGAGAGATATTTTCTTCTTCATGTCTAAAGTACAATGTATTTTATTTCTGAATTTATGGCCAGGTATTTTGGTTCTGGTCTTGTAGTACTTATCCACATGGTGCTATAATCTACTGACTAAATTATTTTGGTGACCTCAGTGCTGATCATACACACTGATGCTGTGCTGTGAACCCACTCCAGGGATAAAGACTTGAAGTGGCATGGGGAACACGAGTCCTTACCATGTCATTGGATTGGTAACTCAGACTTAGGAATATGCTGTTTCATTTCTTTCTTCCAGTTTCTTACTGTCGGTTTTTCAAGCACTTTTTAACATCCCCTTCTGCCTTCATATCTTATTTCTTAAGGTCACTACTGTAGCACTTTGTGTGTCTCTATGTATGTGGATTTCTACAAACTGCTTCAGACAGACAAGAAGCTGTAGGAGAAAGACTATTGAATGAGTGCAAATGAGCAGATTATTATGTTTCAAATCTAGATGTGCCATCTCCAGGATACAGATGTTGCACATTCATGAAGTAAAATAGGAAAGGTTACATGGCTTGATGTAACAGAAAACATAATTAAACAGAAAGCATAATTAAAGCTCATTAGTTAAGCCTTTAAACTCACTTTTAAAATTGATTCTCATAATTAAAATTTTTACAAGACTATGCCACAAACTCTTGCAAAGTACACACCAAGTACAGCTTTAATTTCTTTCCTGGTGGCACCACTCTTTAACCATATCTGCCTTTTGCCATTCTCTCCCTCCAGCTATTCAAACCTCTCAACTGTGCTGTACAGTACATCACTTTAAATTACCGATTCTGCTGCAGAAGGTCTTGGATGAGAGAAAAATAACACTGCTTTCAGTTGATGCACTGCAGGACTTCATAAAGAGACCTGCTGTACAGTAGAGAGTTCAGTGCAGAGAGCAGGAAAAAGCACCACTGGTACTAAAGACATTCACAGGGAGCTAGAGTCTTAGGTTTCAGACTAGTTTCAGTCTGCAATAATACTATGACACTTGCCTTGCAAAGAATCAGAAGCAGCATCTTTTCCCACATATAGCCTTGATTGTACATCCTGTTTCCTTTTACTTTGAAGGCCTGTGGTTTTGATTCACAGCTCACAGTCAATAAATACAACAGCCTGCTCTGGTTTCTAATATTCAACACAGTTAAGTGTCAGTAAGAAAGAATTATCCTTGTTCCTCCCATAATTCCGTTGCTGTCATTTAAACAGCACCTGAATGCTGCACCAGTCATGCAAAATCTTTTAGTTTAATGAAAGTATTTATGTTTCTAAAGTTGTATTACTTATGCTTGACAAAATATGGAAAGATAATATCTGTTAAGTTGTAGAATGTAGGTTTACAATTTTCAACAGTACCTCACAGACTATGCATTTACACTTGCTGTTAAAAAAAAAAAAAAAGCTGTGCTGTTAAAACACTTGTATCAGCAGTTTGCTCTAACTGGGAGTGTCCAAGGACACAGTCAAAGCAGTGTCTGTGGGCAGAAATAGTGTCTTTTTCTGGATCAGCAGGAAAAAGCTGAAAAATAATTTATAAAATATCTAAATAAATTCTGAACATTTGCTTTTAACTGTCATTCAGCCTTGAAATATGCTGCTTCTATTTCTATTTAAGCCTGGAAAGAGTTTCTGACCAAATGTTGAGGTTTTTTCTATTGGTACAATCTAGCTTGCCTAAATTATTTCATTTTCTTTTATAGGTCATTCTTATGCAAGAATCTATAAGTAATTAAATTTGCAGGATGAAAACATGGCACAGGCACTGCTGGTACCACCTGGACCTGAAAGCTTCCGCTATTTTACTAGAGACTCTCTCGCAGCTATTGAAAAGCGTTCTGCAGAAGAAAAAGCTAAAAAGCCCAAGCAAGACCATACAGATGATGATGATGAAAATGGTCCAAAACCAAACAGTGACTTGGAGGCAGGAAAGACACTGCCATTTATTTACGGTGACATACCTCCGGGAATGGTGTCTGAGCCCTTGGAAGACCTGGACCCATATTATATCAATAAAAAAGTGAGTGAATAATGTTTTGCACAAAATAGAATATAACTTTATACACTAGAAAAGTTTAATCACGAAATGGGATGGTTAAAACTATCAATCCGCTAAATATCCAGAATCATCCTTTCGTTTAACAGAACCGATTTATGCTCTTCCATATTGTGACTGCTTCAATTCCATTGAGTTACTTGTTATTTACTTCATTGTAAGGAAGATGTATCTTCCTTGATCTTGCCTGACCTTGAGAACAGAATTACTTTTCCTGATTTCAGTATAGTAGTAAGACTGAATAGGACAAAAGAGATGTTCCAAGCATGGTTTTGCAATGGAAACAGTTGTAGATAGCAAGGTTGTATCCACCCAAGTTACTGAAATAGAGGACTGTACCCATATTCTTTGTTTCTGCATAGCTATATAACATATGCAAACATATATGTAAGAAATACATATGTATCTCTATATATGTAGCATATAGAGACTCTTTAAATCTTGGCTCATATGAAACTACCACAATGCAAACTATTTCTTGAGGTGCTTGGGTTTGCTATGATAGATCTCTACTGCAAAGCTGTTGATTAGAAGTCTCTAGCAGACACCATGGAAAAGCTGAGTTTTGAGGAAGGAATCAAAAAAAGACATTTTTGGTGTTCTGAAGAGTTTTCATACAGAAAGACCAGACCAAAGAGTTTTGAGATAAAAGCAATGTGTCTAAGTTACATGTGTGGGGCTGTAACACAACTGGACCGTTAGTAGAAAAGCTGTGCTCCATGAAGAATGTAAACTCCTAAAAGAGGTGCATTTTCCCTTCCAATTTGCACAGTCCTACACCGTCCTCCTTTTCACATGATCCCCAAGTCAGGGACTCAGAGATGGAAAAGGTAGTTCAAACAGATCCATTCAAGTAAAAAATTTGACTTTTTAAAAGTCAGGATTTCTAGTATAGTGTATGGGGTTTGATCTTGTAGCAATGATGCATACAATTGGAAGCAGACTGATGTTATTTGAGCTAAGAGAAAGACAAGGAACAAACAAGTCTATTTCTATAGCTGGGATTAGTTGTAGACTGTTTTAAAATCCTCCAGGGTCTGAAACAGTCCAACCTGGGAATAGGTAAAAGTACCTGAGGTCCTGCACTGATTAGTGAAAGGTAGAGGTGACAGTAAGAGCCAGTTTTCCTCTATACCCTTGTTTATTTCTGTGTGCTCCTTTAGCAGCATCAAGATGTTCTCTCAGTTTCTGATAGACCTGCAAAGTGTTGTGGGTAAGGAGAGTGAAGGAAGAAGAAGAGGTGGATAACACCTCGAATTTAAAAAATGCAGAAGGTGTTTTATGGAAAAGTATTTGGAAGTATCTTTTCCTATCTCTCTGAAACAGAGAAAGAACTGGACATGGACACAGTTGCTCTAATGATGGCTTGAAGCATTCCGGGCTGCCATCAAGATAAGAAACTTGATGCTGAGCCCTATAACAAAATCAACGCATAAAATACTTTAAACTCCAAAGAAACTTACTTTTATTTGTTAGGAAAAAATCGTGCAAATAATGCTTTCACTTTTGTGGCTAAATTTTTGCCTTTGGTTTGTAAAACTGGTTTAAAAATTATGGCCTCAGTAATGGGAACAGAAAATAAAGCAGAATCTGTATGTAATTGCATAACAGTTGCCAAAGTTAAATAAACGGTGCTGTAGATAATACAAGTATGTACGTTATTAAGGAAATCTAAAGAAATTGAAGCTCAAAGAAGTAGCATTGCCAAGGGTTATTTAAATTTATATGGTTTGGGTTATAACAACAGCTCCATGCAAATTCTTACAGTATAATTGTCAGAACTAAGCCCTTTTCTGGACTAGCTGCAAAAAATTCAGGAATAAAGTTGCATAACTAAGTTCAGGGATAAGGTTATCTGAACAAGCCTTCTACAAGTGAAGTTTCAGAAAACCTGAGAAGTTCTAAAGTATAGTTTCTAACCTCCATTGATCAGAAAAAGCAGTCAGATTTTTTGGAACAAAAGTGTAAAAGCTCACACTAATGATGGACTTCTTAGTCTATGAGAGCAATTAGTAAACTGTAGAATCTTTAGTCACAGGTGACATCTGTATTTGTATTACCTAACAGTATGATTATGCTCAACAGAAAATAAATGGACATCTTAAATCATGGACTAGAATTATTCATCCCTCCTCTGGTGTACAGTAGAAACTACCCTTAATCATTGACTTGTCAATGCAGAGGAAATCATACGTGAATTGTGGTCTGTCTTCAGGCTCAGCTGCAGCAGTGACCTTGGGACAGGCAACATCTTTCTAGCATTTCCAGCTGGGTGAAGGACTGTAGGGCAGGGAGAAATGCCAAGGAGTGTGTGTCCGTTCTCTGCCACCCTCAGTGTTAGCTTGATGTTATTCTGTGAACAGGCACCAGCCACACTCCTTTACCTATTTTCTTTCCCACTGTGGAAAGGTTTGCTCTCCCTGCCTGAGATGACTGACCAGATAGGCAGTAAAGGCCACAGAGAGAGCAGCATTTTTCTGATCACAGCCAAGTTTTTACAGAGAATGGAAATCAACATGGAGAACAGTGATACTATATAGCTCTGCTGAGAGTGTAACAAAGACTCTATTGTGTTAACACAAAGCAGAACCATTACCGTCGACAAAGAGCAAAAGGAACGAAGAATAGTCATGTCCTGAAGAAATTTCAAGCAGCACCAAAGATGCAAGTAAACCTCATTCACACACAAATACACTTAGGAAACGACTGCCCACAGAAACAGAATAAACAGAACACAAACTATATGTTTATCAGGCCAAATTTTCAAAGATAATGACTAGCTAAATTTACTGCTCACATACAGGGAAAATAAGAGCACATTTTAACGAAAAAACCAGCAATTTTTTTTAAAAAAAGATTTGTTGTGATAGGACGCCAAATTCTGGTGTATGTTTGTCTAACATTGCTCAGAACTATGTTAACTGGCAATTTATTAATAATTTTAATTTTTTCACAGATATATGTTTTAGACGATGCATATAATTGATAATGCTAGTATTTAAAATAGAAAATGAAAGCAAAATTATTTTAAAATTGTGATTGATTGTGTAGTGACAATTTCTCCTTGTCACTATATATATCTGTGTGTATATAATTCTATCAAGTATTTGTTTCAAATACAAACTGGCATTTAGAATTGCCCTTTTGCTATTTTGGTTTTGTTTGTGTTTGTATACAAGGTAGAATGTATTTGGTAAATATGAAGCTCTCACTTTAGAGACTTCATTAGAAATAGAATTGAAATATTTTAGTGACAAAATGCTGCATTTTGCTTTTATTGATAAACTGCCACTGTGTTTTGTAATTCCCACCAATTTTAATAAAATCAGAATTCAGTCCACATGCTAGCAAATTTTGCAAATTAGAGAATTGGCTGTGGAGGGCTTAATCCATTGTATTCATAGAAATCAGTTATTTTCCTACCACAGGTAGACAGTAGAATGGAACTTGTACTTCTCAGGTGGAGAATGGAAACTGTTAGTAGGAGGCGAAGATATATATATGTAGCCAACACTGTATTTTAATTTTGTATTTCTTTTTTGCAGACTTTCATAGTATTGAATAAGGGAAAAGCAATTTTCCGATTCAGTGCCACATCTGCCTTGTATATTTTAACTCCTTTTAATCCCATCAGAAAAATTGCTATCAAGATTTTGGTACATTCATATCCTTTTTTCTTAATGTTGATTTAAGTGTTGCTATTTAAAAATAATTAATGACTGAAATAATACTTTTCATGTGGTTATACAAATTGTCTCCATGGGGGTGAACTATGCTAAATAAACATGTTGTTCACACTTTAAAAAAGGAGCAATATCACATGTGAATTGCAGTATGATCTTCATCCCTGCCGAGAGAATTCTCTTCTGAACCACCTAAAGCTGTCAGAGTTTAAATATCAGGCTTTATATCTAAAAGGAGACCTGATCCCGTACTAAGCCCTGCAGCTAAGGCCACATTAGTAACAAACCATTGCACTTGAACATATCTAAGGTCACACTTTTACCAAGACCAGTAGTACTATTCATGAACTAGACTCACTTAGCAAGGACAAAAGAGCATGGGTAAAGAGCTGCTTTTTCAGCATTATGTTTTCAGCATTGGGATAGGTGTCCTAGTAAAGATTCAGGATTAAGGAGAGTATTTTCAAATACATTTCAATCATGTTCAAAGAAAAACTTGGGCCTAAATAACCAACCTCTGACTAAAGATCTTTTAGAATGATCCACCTGTATTAAATGAGTAATTACATTTGGATAGTCATTCCATGATTTACAGAGTTAAAGATGTGTTTAAATTTCATTTAAAACTTAAACCTGCTATAATTACAAAAGTATTGCATTGTTTTACACAAATGCACCATAATATGCCAGATGGCACACCATTTAAAATACATAAAATTATGTGCAAAGCTTTATTTTTAGACTTTAATTAGAATGTCATGTTATTTGTACACATTTGTATATGTTTAATATTGTAAATTTATTTCAGTTATTATAAAGTTATTATAAAGCTGTCCTACCTTTTTGACTTATGTGCCTTAACTATAACCTACATTATTCAGCATGCTTATCATGTGCACTATTTTGACCAACTGCGTATTTATGACCATGAGTAACCCTCCAGACTGGACAAAGAATGTAGAGTAAGTTAAACATTTTTACTTCTTTATTTTTACATCTTTTTTTATATGTGACTCCAAACAAGAAGCATTTATAAAAATGTGAAATGCCAGAATGGGCTTGTCCAGAGTCATGAAGAATCAGATTCCATGAGATCATCAATATCTTTCCAGTTTCCTCCTGAATAACTTAAATGATTTAAGAGTAACACCATGTTCATTAAAACTATGTCTGAGGAACAGCTGAACTTCTGCTGTGTAATACAAACAGGAGCTCTTGTTCTTGGATATTCTGAGCTGTAAATAAGACAAGGAGCTATAGATGTGCAGGTAAAATTGTGCATGTAAAATTGTGGCCATACCTTGCTTGAGTATCCATGATCTCATCACAGTGAGACTTTTACTGTGCCTTACTGATTTGAACTCCTAAGTGCCTGCCACAACAAGCACACACAACCCACAAATCGCAAGAAACTTAGACTGCAGAGGAAAGGGCCTTACCTATGACAGAGTAACAAAGAGCTGACCTAAATAAGGAGTATTTCTCTTTCTTGTTCATGGTTATAAATGCATGTTTATTCTCTAACCAAATACGGATACATGTTTTATTCTGAAGTACTTCAGAATCATAGAATGGCTTGGGCTGGAAGGGATCTTAGAGATCATCCAGTTCCAACTCCCTGGCATGCAGGGACACCTTCCACTAGGTCATGTTCCTCAAAGCCCTTTAGGGTTTTATTTGAAATACTGCTACTCATTAAAAACCTGCTTCTAACCACTTGTTGCTTCTTTCATTACCTCCTTTTCTAAAATAGCCATTACTGTTTTTTATTTGTTTATTTCTCTGCATTAATGAACCTTACACTGAACACTGTTTAGAAACCACTACCATTAACCCATTCCCAGTAAATAGTGACAATGGCTTGTTAGAGTTGCTGAGAGTCTGAAAGGAGAGCAGTAGGGTCTGTAGGTAGAGTTCCTTTATTCTGGAGGTCCACGGAGATCCACATGGGTCTCAGGAAGTGCCTGCATTATGCTGGTTATAACTGACTATTCTATGTTTTTAAATGAATAGCTGCTCCCACACCAGGTAAACTGGTAATCATGCTCTACATCTTTGAGAATAACAGTCTGGGCATGCTTTCTTATAGTTGATGATTGTTTATGAAATAAACATGTAATATAGCAATTAGTATAGTTATTATCCAGAAGTGATTTTTACAAAACTCTCTGATTTGCACATAAAAAAAATTCTTCAGTTTTTTCCTTAGACATTTACTTGATTTATGAATGCGAGCAAAGAGGCAACCCTGTGAGTGCCAAAGAATGTACATATAAATATCAAGGTCTGAAATGTATCGATAAATACTGGAGTCAGAAATTATTTGTAGGCTCAAGAACTAAGATTAAATCAACCTTTTAGAAAATGAGTGGCATATATATCAGGTTCAAATTTCAACAAAGACTGAACAGCAACTACAATATTTAGGGCAAGTGAAGTTAATAATAATTTACTCCTTTCACTTCTAAATACTTTTTCTTTTCTTTTAAGTCATCTTTGCTAAAGAATGGCACTTTCTGTAAGTATGCAAAAAATCCATTATTCCTGCTCTGATGATTTTCAGGTACACTTTCACTGGAATTTATACCTTTGAATCACTTATCAAAATTCTTGCAAGGGGATTCTGCTTAGAAGGTTTTACTTTTCTGCGAGACCCATGGAACTGGCTTGACTTCAGTGTTATTTTAATGGCGTAAGTGGTTCAAGAACTTTTTAAGTTTTTAGGGCATGAAATTAGTGGTAAATATTATTATAATAAATGTATTTATTTAAACATATTTAATTTTTGCAACCTTTGAAGTTTAGACACCGTATCACACATTTCAATATTCATAAATCAAAGTAAAATACGGCAGAAGCCGAAATGGAGTGTCAGCCACTAGTGTAATTACTGCTGAGGGACACTAATTTCATGTCCTACATTTTTCTGCTCACCAGAAATGAAGCCATCCCTTTGACTTCATGTCACCGTCCCATTACAAGCTAATTAGTTTAACTAGATGTTCAAATACAAATCAGTGAGTTTCACTTCAATGACATTTAAGCAAAATTGATGAAAATAATTATTAAAGCGAAATGTACTGAAGAGACAGGTAAATTTTGAAGTATGATTGCTAGTATTGCCAAAGAGGTTTTAAAGACCCACTTAATTAGTATAAGCTCTGCCTCAATTCTGAATAACTGTGATTTAATCCTACAGGTATGTAACAGAATTTGTAAACCTAGGCAATGTTTCAGCTCTTCGAACTTTCAGAGTATTGAGAGCTTTGAAAACTATTTCTGTAATTCCAGGTAAGAAGTAGTTGGTGTAAGGTGTTAGGCCCCTCGTATCTCCAGCTGTTATTTGTGTGCTGTCATTGTGTTTGTGTGTGAACTCCCCTATTACAGATATGTGACAGAGTTTGTGGACCTGGGCAATGTCTCAGCGCTGAGAACATTCAGAGTTCTCCGAGCTTTGAAAACAATATCAGTCATTCCAGGTGAGAGCGAGGTTAAACACCGAGGCTGACTTTCGTTCCACTGAATTCACTTCCTTTGAGCATAAGTCTTGCTGTTTGCTGCTCATGTTGCCAAAAAAAAGAAAAAAAAAGGCATGGATCATTAACCTAGATTATGATTCTTTGCCTTTTCAGCATTAGCTTCTTTTATTTTGCAAAATCAGCCTTTGAGTTTAACAGAGTTTTGCATGAAACATAAAATATGAGGCCTATGGGTTTTTTGCTTTGTTTTTCTGCATTTTATTGTGACAAATTGCCTCTGCATTACAAAAGCTAAGTGTTATGGCTTTCTTGGTTTTGAAATTTTTCCTTTATTTTACCACTTAAAATTGACCTTAGTCTTAACAATAAACAAGTAACAACAAAAGAAGATGCCAAAGAGGAAATAAATGATGCACAGGAAAATTTATCAAATGCAAATGACATTTTTCATTCAAAATTACTTGCAATTTTATCTCATGCTGTCTTCGCACTGTTGTGAAGTGTTCCAGTTTAGTATTAACTGGAAACTGAATTATTGACAGAATATTTAATGCAGAGAAAAATTAGGAAATGCAATCAAATCTGTACTAGGAAAGCATGATTGATAAAGTTTCCTGCTTGAGAACTATATTATATATTTGATTTATTGGAATATATGTACGTTGCATATTCATAAAAAGTAATCTTTTTCTTTCATTCATCTTCACAAGCTCTGAGGCTGCTCATGAAGCTTTATCTTTCGAAAAATAAAAAATAATTTCTTTTTAAGTGTCTGCATGGCCTCTTAATTATTTGGGAAGGGGAAAGATACTCTGATAATTCTACCGATCTTTTTTCTTTGCAGGCCTGAAGACTATTGTGGGAGCCTTGATTCAGTCTGTGAAGAAGCTCTCAGATGTGATGATCCTGACTGTGTTTTGTCTGAGTGTATTTGCACTAATAGGGCTGCAGCTGTTCATGGGCAACTTGAGGAATAAATGCCTGCAGTGGCCTCCAGACAATTCTACTTTTGAAATAAACATTATTTCCTACTTTAACAGCACAATGAATGAAAATGGTACATTTGTTAACATGACAGTGAGCACGTTTAACTGGAAGGATTACATTGAGGATGAAAGTAAGAATGTCTGATATAACTACTTTAATATATTTGTGGCTAAAATATGTAATTATTTGTGACCAATCAAAGAACATTGGGGGGTTTATATTTCTGCCTTATGTAGAACTGCTTACAGTCACTGATTGACAGAGATCAAATACATACAGTAAAAAATACAATAACCAGAAAGGTTCCTAAACAAGCTACAAAGTGATCAGTATCTAGCCACTTTGATTTAACATAATTTATTTTTATTTTGCTTTGTAGCACTTTCAGGTTTATTTGATCTATTCATATGTATTTCTAATGCTTTCTACACAGCTCATTTTTACATTTTGGAAGGACAAAGAGATGCCCTACTTTGTGGTAATAGCTCTGATGCGGGGTAAGACCCTTTCAAAAATTCTCTGTTGTGCTCTGCAGAAAAAGCAGTAACATGAAACTGAGCTGCAACTTCACATTCAGCAGGGTTACAGAACTTATGGAGTTTTGCAGCTAAGCAAGAATTTCTTACTTGAGTCAAAATGTTTTGCACTCTGGCTAAACAAAATACCAATTAACAGCCTTTTTCCTGCTTGATTGGAAAATGAAGTTGGTTTTATTGATAAGATCTGAAATTTTGTCAAGTGTCTTTTGGTGATTTACTGATTGAAGAAAGTAGGAGGAAACAAAACTTAGAAGTGAGAAAGAGAACATGGAAAATATTAAGAAACCATAACAGTCCTTTGGCACATAGTTCAAGACTGAATCTTTTTTTTCAAGTCTAACTCTTTCATTTCTGGCAAATTCTGCCATTTACATGTGCCAAATTACGAGCCTAGAATTGTTAGCTGAACTTGGATGCCTGACTGGCAACAGTGAAGAGTTTTACTAAATATATATATATCAGCATTATGTGGGAAATCCGTAATACTACTATTGGATTTAGCTAATAATATTGTTTAATCTGTCTGTAACCTTAACAACATTCTAGCAATTATTTCTACCAGGAAATAATTCATTTGGAATAAAGATTCTATTTGCAAAATGTAATTGAGGAGAGTTTTAATATTTAAGTCATTTCAACCAGTGAGCGGATGGAAAGGGTATCTCATTTACTATGTTTTTAGTAAAATTTTTAGGAATTTTTTTTTCTGAATGAATTTAATTGTAATTTATGGATTTCCTGTGGAAAAATAATGCATATTCTTCCAAAAGATAATACCTATTTTCTAGAAGGGAATAAAAGTTATGACTAAGTGCCTCCTGTTTGGTTTTCACACAGGCAATGCCCAGAAGGATATATATGTGTGAAAGCTGGTAGAAACCCCAACTATGGCTACACAAGTTTTGACACCTTCAGCTGGGCTTTCTTGTCACTGTTTCGGCTAATGACTCAGGACTTCTGGGAAAACCTCTATCAGCTGGTAAGAAATTATTATGACATAAATAGTAAACTATTGGTGACCTCCAAATTACATAAATATGATTATTTTTACATGAGCTAAAAGCACAATGCTGTTGCAGTGAAAAAGACAAGTGGTGAAATAATATATAGGTATGCTTTCTACTCCCCAGACTCTTCGTGCTGCTGGGAAGACATACATGATATTTTTTGTTCTGGTGATTTTTCTGGGCTCTTTCTATCTGATAAACCTGATCCTGGCTGTGGTCGCCATGGCCTACGAAGAACAGAACCAAGCAACAATGGAAGAAGCAGAGCAGAAAGAGGCAGAATTTCAACAGATGCTGGAACAGCTGAAAAAGCAACAGGAAGAAGCTCAGGTAATGGTAGAAATTGTCCTTTCTGAACAACCTTGTGCTTAAGGCAAGGAAAAAATCTTTTATGATTAAGAACACGTACACATTGTGCAATGAATTGCAGCAAATAAAAGGTCTTGTTTACCATGCATGTTATAAAAGTGGAAATAGCCAATGAAAACCAGGAACTAATCAAATAGTAAAAAAAGCAAGTTAATGGTATTGAAAAGAATGTTACTTCATTCACCTAAAGACTGTAAAAGTAAGATGTTTGTCATAAGAGTGTTCTAGAAGCCTGACTTTAAGTAGTGTTAAGTAATGGTGCTTTTATGTTACAGATCTTATGAATAGCATGAACAAAGTCTAGTGATGTTACTTCGGGTTTTCATCTGAGTGAGAACTGCTAAGCTGGCTGTACTTAACAGTTCTCCCCAAATATACCTCAAATAGATAGAAGGATTGTAATCAGTGTTCTTTTAGGTTTCTATCCAGCAAGATAATTAAAAATATCCCTAACTGACACTGTAGTAAACCAGAACTTTATGTTTTCTTAGAACAGACAAGCAATATTCCAAACCAGACGAGCAATATTCATAACAAAGGTATTACTTCAGAATTCTTTTAAAGTAATCTTTGTTTCCTTTGAAAAGACAAGACAATTATTTAAAGTTTTATGAGAAAAAGACATTTTAATAGATACTTTGGTGAACGATTTTCTTATCTGAAAGTAAAATACATGCAGGGGTTCAGCTCTGTGAGTCAGCCATCTCTCTAATTTCTGGACTGATTTTCCATTGCTTTCCAAATGACATTTAGTCATTTCAAACAGGACAGTGTTTATAAAATGTTAGCAAATTTCAATCTTCTATGAAACTATATTTTTGGTAGTACTTTGCAGGTACTTTCCCTAAGTTAGAATGACTCTATAAAGTGCTAATAAAAAGAGAAACTCTATGGCTTTTTGCTTGAAAAGAAATCTTTATGTATGACCTGTGAAATCTAATTAGCATATCTTTATTTTAGTCATTAAACTTTATCCCTTCCAAATTACTAAAGAAAGAGCAGAATCCTGCAAAGCTCAGATTTAGAAAGGTTGAATGTCAGCAAAGTGTATGTTGTTGGGTTTTTCGTAAATCTGGTATTTCAATGCCTTAAAGGCACTAAATCACATTATATCAAAAGATATCAGGAGGCTCATCTAGATGTTTGTATGTCTGAGATTGGGAAAAACGACGCTGATCCAGACATAGAAAGAAGAACAGAATATGAAACAGAGACTATAAGTCAGGTTGAATAAAGACCCTGGAAAGTCATGTTTTTTAAAATGAGTGACCACTACATTCATTATAAGTAAAGCATTACTGCAGTCAAGATCTCTTTTGTTTCTGAAAACGTTAGCAGAAAGTAGGCAGTACAAGGTGAATCACTGACGTGTTGAATTAGTTGCTGAGGCAGAAATTAGTTTGGGACCCATCTCTTCACCCCATTGACACTGAACCTATTCATCCACAAACTTAAGTTATCTCAGTGGTCTTTGGATTGCTCCACTTGCTTGACCTTTACTGTTAGTGTTATGAAGTAGATTGGTGATGACTCAGCATCTGCTGATTGTTAGAGTTTTTGAAGTTTCTGTTAGAGTCTTTGAAGGATGATATTCTGAACCAGTATGACAAAATTTTGAGTATTGTTTTTTTATTTTATAAACACTTCAGAACCTTTTTAATACTCCATTTAGCAGAAAAAGTCTGTATACAGTCAACTTCTATAGCATGGGTTGTATGTTGTGGCAAAGAAAGACATTAATTCATACTATGAGCTTTCAAACTATCCTTTCCCGCTGTAGAGAGATATGTCATCATTCCTGAAATACATGGCATTGAATATAATATGTTTTGCTGGATAATTACTAGTCATCTTTGTTATATAACGCTAGTCTCTTGCCATTTATCACACCACCCTTTTTTGTAAGCTAAGAGCAGCCTTTCATATTCTCACAGATATTTCCACTACAGAATTTCTTAGCAATCTCCCACAGTTCTTTCGCGGAAGAGTGCAGGACATACTCTCAATTCTTCTTTTTTTGATGACAACCTTTCTCTAATGAACCAAAACTAGTAGGCTGACCACTGTAGTTAAAGATACTGCTCCTGAGTTTCGGGATGACTGTGCTCTAGTAAGTTATCTCATCCCTTTCTATCCAAGAAGAAATCTAAACTTTTTTCCTTCTCTCAGGCTGTAGCACCAACAGGCAATAAATGTGCCTTTGCATATCTATATCAAAGACCTAGAGTGCAGGTACAGTGGGACATGTAGGAGGGGAAACAAGAAGAGGGAGGCAGGGCTTGAAGATGTGCCTAGAGAGTGTGCCTGTTACCAGCAAAGGCAGAAGGAAAGTAAAGGGAGTGCTCTTGCTGTGAAGATGGTGAGGAGAGGCTGGATTCAACTACTTTCAGGGTGCTATTTGGATTTTGGTACATTAACTCACATGATGAATGTTAGGCATTAGTTTTCTCTGTAAGAGCTCAGAAGGGATCAGCTGAATTAGACCATGATGTGAAGCTTTTCTCAAGAGAAAATGGAATAACAGGTCTCAAATACATGAAAAAGCACTATGTTAACACTTTTCTGACTACTTTTATTCTAGATGAGTGTCTGGTGCAGCAGTTCTTTAAGAAACAGTGTAGCTGTTATTCCGCTGCAGTTGGTGCTTCAAATAGCTCCTGCTGCTAAACAGTGAGGAGCTGTACAACTCAATATTTCATCTTCAGTGCAATTTTTTGGGATGTATTTACACACTCAAGAGTGTACAAAGAGCACTATTATCACAGTGTTAATAAAAACCAGTGGATAAAATTATTCTTTTTTTGTACTACTAAGAATACCTTGCTTTGTAACCTGACAGACAACAGCAGCTGTAGCAGCAGCATCAGTTGCATCAAGAGATTTCAGTGGCGTAGGAGGATTAGGAGAACTCTTGGAAAGCTCTTCAGAAGCATCAAAGTTGAGCTCAAAGAGTGCAAAAGAAAGAAGAAACAGAAGGAAGAAAAGAAGACAGAAAGAAATGTCTGAAGCAGAGGACAAAGGAGATATCGATAAGTTCCCCAAGTCTGAGTCTGAAGACAGTATCAGAAGGAAAAGTTTCCGCTTCTCTACCGAAGGAAGTCAACTGACATATGAAAAGAGGCTCACTTCTCCTCACCAGGTACAGCACTCTATTTTACTAAGTCATGTGTGTCCACTCTACTTTTATTTTCAGTGATATTACAGCAGGGTTACATATTGGAAGTGGCAAATGAAGGAAAAATCAGTGGTAGTACCATTCACAGTGTAAGTGTGAGATGGTTTGACCCATTGTATTAGCAAAGGGATAAAATACACACAAAGAATACTTATAAACTTAATGAACACATTTCTGAAACTGTATTTCTGAGGACGTGTCTAGTAGACTGGAGAAAGAAAGATCAGTATTCATATATATGCATTAATGAACCATAGGTTCTGGATCCATTTCAAAACTATACAAATATGTGGGGCTTTTGGTAGACTGCAACATCAAAATACACTGCATGGGAAATCCCACATTACCATTAGTTTCTATTATCTTCCTTAATTAGCTTCTTTAATGTGAAGATAATGAGAAAAGTAGCACTAGTACTGCACAACAAGGACAAACTACATAGGGATCTTTTGGGCTTGTATGTATAACAATTTAGTCATACTGCTCATTTCATTAGAAATCTATTACACATGATGGAGACTCATTGCAATCATAGGAAAAAAGTAGTTTATGAAAGATCTCTGGAAATTGTTTAATCCAAAGTTCAAAGCTCTACTCCCATAAATCAAAGGGTCTCTTTGGTCACTTAAGGATACACCCTGGCACTGGTGAGGCTGCACCTTGGATCCTGTGTCCAGTTCTGGGTCCCTCAGTACAAGACAGACACGGAGGTGCTAGAGCAGGTCCAGAGAAGGGCTGGTGGAGTTCTAGAGAGTGAGTTATATGAGGAGAAGCTGAGGACGCTGAGGGTGTTTAACCTGGAAAAGAGGAGGCTCATGGGGGACGTCATCGCTCTCTACAACTCCCTGAAAGGGGGTTGTGGCCGGCTGGGGGTCAGCCTCCCAGGCAACCCATGACAGGATAAGAGGAAATAGCCTCAAGATGTGCCAGGAGAATATCAGGCTGGACATCAAGAGGAATTCCTTCATGGAAAGGATAGTAAAAAATTGGAACAGACTACCTGGGGAGGTGGTGGAGTCGTCGCATCCTTTAAGGTGTTCAAGAAATGACTGGACATAGCACTTAGTGCCATGGTCTAGTTGACAAGGCGGTGATCAGTCAAAGGTTGGGCTTGATGATCTTGGAGGTGTTTTCTAGCCTAAATGATTCTGTGCTGCCTTTGCTTATTTCAAGGCTACGCAAAGTTACGGCATTTAAAAAAAAATCACTCAAAATGCATCTCTTCAAAATTATAATGTGTGGTCTGAGCCAATAGATGACATTTACCTATGAATACCACCCAGGTTAGGAATAACTTATTAATTAAAGACTCTCCTGACAATTTTTTTTGCAACTGTAACAAAGCTTTGGGGCAAAAGTTGACAGCATACAACTGAAACTTGGGTGCCACAAAAGCGAAAGAATTGCAAACAGTTGAATCGGTAAAGGAAGAGCTCATTTGTTTTGTTAGCCATGGAGTATCTCCCTGCTGAGACAGGGTCCAGAGCATGAAACAGTGAGGCAGATTGGTGATGGGAGGTAATCTGCTCAGCTGGCCCCTGTAAGTTTTGTCCTTTGATACCATATTCCATATGCAGATGAATGATGCAGTTTGCCAGAACAGTCAAACCTTCCTTTCAGTCTTTACTTTCCAATTGCATATAGACACATATATTTCTGCCTCCACATGTGTTGAAATTGCAGGCACTTTGGCTTATATCTTTTGTCTCAATGCAGCAGGGATTTGAAGAACAGGCATTGCTTCTCCCAAATCCCTGAGGGGGCTGATCTAATTAGCTGTGCTCAAAATGTGGTAACACATATTAGAAAGCCTGGCCTGCAAATGAAACATAGCAGCCATGGGAACATTCTCTAAAAGAACAAGGGTATCACTGGTAGTCAGATGAAACCCTGGTGAGCATGTCATTTTTTGAAGGACTGTAGGTTGGCCAGATATATTTACAAAGAAATGTAAAAAGGGTATAGTGATTAGTTTACTGCTTTGTCAGAATTCAGTGTCATATTCTATGGAAGCTAGGGGTTTCTTTTGGATAAAATTATCTTTCAGTATAAGCAAACCAGCACATTTTCTCCAGCCAAGTTTACATAAATGGGTTAGCAAAATCATTTGGCTGATGTTTTTCAAGTAACTCAGCCTGAGGCTGACAACCAGAATAGAAAATTTCAGCCCAAACTATTAAAATTTGGTATAGCTGTAAGAGCAGAAAAAAAATACATCTCATAATGGTAAACACCTGCCAGCCCTTATACCAGGCAGTTCTACCATTTCAGTACACACATTATGTGTGTGAATTTGTGTATCTGACTATGCATATACAGAGATACATATGGGTTGATATATACAGTGTTTGATTTTCAAAGTATTAACATAGGTTTATATAGGATAGGACAGTTTTCACTTTCACTTTAATTATCCTGGGATCAAACCCATTGCTATTACATATGAGGATTTTCCACCTGCAAAAATAGTGAAAAAGTGACAATAGTCTCAAACCAGGTTTTTGATGAAACAAGATGTGGAGGTTTGTACAAATGCAGAACTGAAGAAGGCTGAATGCCAGGTTACTTCTCTCCACAATTAGTACTCATTTTATTTATTCATGAATGCTGTTAATAAAATATGTAGCAAGGGAGAAGAACACTTCATTAACTGGCTTCTACTGTGATTAAAAGATGAATTACCAACAGCCACTGATTTATTTTTCTCACTCATAAGAGAATACCTTTAGGTAACAGTGTCCCTGGTGAATTCTTGCTTTGAGCTGCCTGATAACCAAGTGGTACCTTCTGGCAGGTGTGTGCAGCCTGCTATAGCCCCCAGAGAGCTGTGCCTCAGAGTGCTGCTACTGTACCTCCAAAGCTTCCCCAAGCTGTCCCCTCAGTCTTCTAGTTATTGTTCCCACACTGTTGAGCCTATTGTGAAGAGGTCAGTCAAGCTCCTTACATGAGTTTAGAAGGATTTCAATGCCAAACGTAAGATCACTTCTACATCTACCAAATAAAAGAGAAAACAGTCATCAGTAAGCATTATTAGTTGTTATCCCTAGGAATCCAGGGGATGAAGAAGAGAAGAAAAGTAAAAGACTTTTAGCTCTGTACTCTAATAGAAGAAATAAAAGATAAATACCTGCAAAACCTTGATAGTGATATTGAAAACTGTCTCCAACACAGTCCATACCAGTTCAATGCACCTTCTTCACTCAAAACTGTTCAACCTTGCTTATGTCTTCTGCACAACTTTTCTCAGTCCTGCTACATTGCCTTAAAAGAATTCTTCCCCTCTACTTCAGGTCCCCTGGTGAACACATTCCCCTAATGGACACACTTAGACTATGGAAGAATGAAGTGACTATCCTTCCTCCAGCACTGTAACTATTCTTTGAAAAGCCAAGAACTTACAGCTTTTGTTCTAATGCTGTTTTGTTTGATTTGTTTTAAATCTTTACAGTCTTTGCTGAGCATTCGTGGTTCTCTGTTCTCACCGAGGCGCAACAGCAAAACCAGCATTTTCAGTTTCAGAGGTCATGCAAAAGATATAGGATCTGAAAATGACTTTGCTGATGATGAACACAGCACTCTTGAAGACAATGAGAGCAGAAGAGATTCTCTCTTTGTCCCAAATCGACATGGAGAAAGGCGCAACAGTAACATTAGTCAGGCGAGTGTGTCATCTAGAATGATACCAGCCCTTCCAGTGAATGGGAAGATGCACAGCACTGTGGATTGCAATGGAGTGGTTTCCTTGGTTGGAGGACCTTCAACTCTAACTTCCCCTACTGGTCAGCTTATACCAGAGGTAATTATAAGTAAACCAGTAACTATTACAGTTTGGCTCAGGCACAGAATTTTCTCTTATTCCTCATCTCTGCATTCCTTATAATTTCATAAAGAAATAATTTGCAATAGTTTCCGAATAAGAGAACACAAAGGAAAAAAAGTCCTCAACCTCCTCTGTCTAAGCCTTAGTAAAGTAATACTTTCTTGCTTTCAGCAAGAGATCTGCACATAGAAAAAAAATATTAATTGAATTTGACAATTTGTATATAGTTTCACTTCAACAAAGGTAGACATTCAATATATAAATAAGGCCATAGCTTGGAAATATGTATAGGGAAACTCCTGTAAAATTAAACAGAAGGTGGTTACTACTCCCATGATACTTAGTAGAAATACTCCTTTCCGAATTTTTCTTGAGGAATTTTTTCTCACACCTTTCATGAGAAAAACACGTGCAATTCCTAAATAACTTTGCAATTACATAACATTTCAGCCTCAGTTTCAAACTTCTGTAAGCTAAGACTTTCTTTCAAACATTCAAATAAGCAAGCCTTTTCCATACATAGTATTTTATATATTAGTATTACTATTATCATCACTATCAAGAAGATAACTAGCAAAAATTTTGTTCAGCCAGTCATTTAAATGTGAACCACCTCCAGTCCCACATTGTGTTGGTATTGGTCCTTCAGGTGATTATTTGTAGCACTGTAGAAAATTCCCACTGAGTTTATCAATAAAGAAGAAAGAAATACTGACAAGAACAGAAACATTCAGTGTGTAAGAAAAGCGTATTACATTGCACAAAGATGATTTTGATCATCACTACAATATTTATGCAGTAAATACTGTTAATTGGCTGTGGAAAAGCATGGTCTAATTCCTCAGCATTTCATTTACAGGGCACCACTACAGAAACAGAAATAAGGAAAAGAAGACTGAGTTCATACCAAATTTCCATGGAAATGCTGGAAGAGTCTGCTGCAAGACAACGAGCAATGAGCATAGCCAGCATACTTACAAATACAATGGAAGGTATTTGATGCATTTTATCTGACAGGCAGTTCAGTGAAGTTCTGCTAACTACCTGTACAGAGAAATTATTTACATAATTGCCTTTGTAAATGTAAAACTCGACGTGTGGAGTCTCTGAACATCAGATACAAAAGGCTTTGGAGCATTTCTAGGATCATTTACACAATCTAAATGCTTTACCATTTATTTTTCATGGCACCTTCCAAAACATTACTCTACTGAGTGGACTAACAAATAATGGTAGCTAGGGAATTGCCAGAGACTCAAACAGGAAAATATAGGGATATTTTTTTTCCATCAGACATCAGCAGGAAAAATCAATTAAGATAACCTAGGAACAGCCATAATAAAGGCAGTGATGTGCTAGAACAGTCATTTCCCTTGGGCTTTAAATCCAAGGACAGACAATAGGAAATTAGAATGAGAAATATAAAGGAAAAAACCCCAAATGTAATCAACCCATGCCACTGCCCACAAAGTGTCTTAAGCATTTCTTAGATTTTCAGAGTTATCAAAGATAAAAAAATACTGTATTTTCTATGTGAAAAAGCATACTTCTTGGGATTTTTTTTTTCTTATTTAATAGAAACTGAGTATGCTCACTTTTCATACATATGCCACTACAGTATTTTTATAAGATTGAAGTATCTACTGGATACTGGCAAAGTGTGGCAGCTGCTAGAGTCAGACCAACCTTGCAGATTCAACATATATTCTAAAAAGACAGGAAATTACCAAGAAACTTTACCGTGTTACTAAGCCAGTATTGAAACACAATTTTAAAGTGAGTTCTGAAGCCCTTTGCTCTCAGATAAACAAATAGATCACAAACTAATTGTAGTCAGAAATAGAAGGTTTATATCACCTATTTTCTTCTAAAGAAAATTGTTCTCATAAACATGTATCTTTATGTCTTCCTACTTCAGTGCAAGTGTGAGCTGTTGGTACCTCTTAAATCTTGGTTCTTCTCTCTGTAAACAGGATATCGCCTTAGAGAGTGCTGCATTCCTCCTCCAGTTAAATAGTTTGTCCTTCCAGTCGCCTGACCAGAAAAAAAACATTTCAATGTAAACAAAACTGTCCTGATAGTCACCTCCTTACCCATGTCTGGTTTCCGCCATTTCAGAAATTGCTAAGTGCAGCACTGGAGTCTTCTGTGTTAACTCAGCATCCAGTATGAGTGCTCACTTCTGTCCAAGACCAGCCCTATCCTGCCTTTCAGCGTTCTGAGTTGCATGTTCAGAAACATGATTATACCACCCAATCCATATATTCCTTCTGAAGTACTGTCTTTGTTATGGTTTATAAAGACTATAGAAGGCTTTAGCTACTTATGATACCTTTTCTGCCTGAAGAACTTGTTTTTTTCAGTAGTTTGAAAGTTTTTAATTTCCAGTAGTTCCACCCATATAGGACAATATTAGAGGCAAAAATCAATCGACTGGTCCTCATAGTGTAGATTTTTGCAGTAAATCCTTAATAGCAAATCTGTGGAACAGCTATTGTAGCAAAATCATCCGTAAGTGTCATGATGATGGAGATCTCTCTGTGCTCTAAGGGATGCCTGAAAAATGGTAAATTTCAGAGTTGGGTTGATGCCACTATGCAGAAATTTCATCAAAACTGTTGTGGACATTTCTTACATATTTTGTAGTCTTAAGTATTTCTCACTTAAGCAGTCATCGATCTTCCTTCTACGCTGTCCTCAAACATCCCATCACATTAGATATTCATCCTTGCTATTACTGACTTAGAAGTTACTCTTCTTCTGTAACTTTGACAATATTGACAGTGAAATGGAAGAAAAAATAGTTTCCAAAGAGTCTAATTGAGAGCTGTTGCTAAACAGAGTTGTTCTCCTAATCAGATATATGTTGTTCTGTTTCTCAGTTGATAGACACTGCAACTGTACAAGAATATTTTCAAACCAAATTAAATAATAATTTAAAAATAAGAAAAAAGCATGCAATATATTAAAAATATCCATTCAAATAAGAAATGATAGGTATGCACTCCAAATCATTTATCTGATATTGTAGTGGTTCAGTGTAGTAGCAAACATAACACTTTTAGTATCTCAAATCAAAATATGTACTTATGTTACATACCACAAAAAATACGAATCCTTTATGAAGCTTATACCAGTTATATATAGCAGCTCACTGATGAATGAGTCATGTTGACTTTTAATATCTGTAATTAAGATATCTGCTGTAAGCAAGTCAGGTAACCTAAACTAAATCTCTAGATTCTACCTACTGGCATGGGAAAGACAAATACATTTCTCTTTAGACAGTTATCTCAGATGATTTCGTGAATCGACTTCACTGTCCACTGGTTGCAGAGGATCTTAAATAAATTAGGTGCCTTACTTTAAGGTGGCTAAACATGGGTGAGGGAAATCTCATGTTAGTGAGAGTTGTTCATGTGATTGATATAATCTTTTTCCATATTTTAAAGCATGAACTTTCAGAAGATAAATTTGTAATATTCATTTTTTCTATTTTTTTTTTCAGAGCTTGAAGAATCCAGGCAGAAATGCCCACCATGCTGGTACAGATTTGCAAATACTTTCTTGATCTGGGATTGCTGGAGTCCATGGTTAAAAGTAAAGCATGTCGTCAATTTAGTTGTGATGGATCCATTTGTTGATCTTGCTATAACTATTTGCATTGTTTTAAACACTTTGTTTATGGCCATGGAACATTACCCAATGACAGAACAGTTTAGCAGTGTCCTTTCTGTGGGGAACCTGGTAAGTAGTTTTTCATACACTAATTTTGACGTAAAAACACTCTTTTCTAAAAGAAGAAATGTATAAATGCATTGAATTTGTTTTAAATCTATTCCAAAATGTCTTTTTATAATCAGTTTAGAAATGGTATATATGATTTTCACAGGTAAATTGATTTTTTACTGAAGGCTTTGTCTTTCATGAATCTATTTTCTAACTACTATAATGAAACAACTGAATATGGGTGGAAGTGCACTGGAATGCCAGATTTCTTGATGTCTATCTTGGGTTTTTTCTTTCAAATGTTAAGGTAGTTTATGCAATTTTTACCATGGTACTGATATTATATCACAGAAAATATTTTTCTTCCGTACAAAATTGATGAAATATTCAATGTCAGAATTTCTCTTGGAATTTTTTTCAATTACACTTCAGTGAAAATACTTTTACAAAAAAGACATGGTCCCAAACTTCTTTGCTGTGCTGCACAAACAACTGATCACTACGCAGTTCAAGGAAGTTTTGGGTTAAATTCTGGACTCAAAAACACTAAAAAGCATTGATAATTTCACATTTGGCAATTGGAGATGTTTCACACAACGTTATCACCATGAAATTCACTTTCCTAAAAGGAAATAGCCGTCACAGAGCATGGTAACTATGTGTGAAACTTCTATATTCTTACAAAAAGCCCGGTACAAGAAACTCCGACTTACCCTGTCTCCTAGACAGACTTTAGAGAGTCTCTGCTTAGAGAGTCTGACATTAGAGAGTATCATCTTTTTAGACTGTAAGCTAGGAAAAAACTTGCTATCAAATCTTCTTTTACTTTACTGGAACCATCCTCATCAAACGGGACTTAAAACACCAGGTGACATCTCATCATCTGCTGGATGGATACTCCAGCACATACCAGGGAGCTGAACTGCTGACTGGTCAATAGCTTTTTATAGGTTTATCAAACCTCTGTCCTACTATATATCCTGATTTAGTTACTTGTTTTCAGTGTTTAGAAATACTTAGATGCCATTTAGAGATAGCAATCAGCTGTTTTTTGTAATAGCAGGTGAGAGAACTCATGATTAAAAACAATTCCTCAGGTATATAAATTTCTCATAACAATACATTCAATTTTGTTTTAGGTATTCACTGGGATATTTACAGCAGAAATGGTACTCAAGATTATTGCCATGGACCCTTATTATTATTTCCAAGAAGGCTGGAATATTTTTGATGGTATTATCGTTAGCCTTAGTTTAATGGAGCTTGGTCTTGCAAATGTCGAAGGATTATCTGTTCTTCGGTCATTCAGATTGGTAAATACCTTGATAATTAAATATTTGCATGCCATTATCTCACTCAAAAAAAAGAGAAAAAAGTGCTGGTGTCTGTAATAATTACCATATTTTGTAAATATATATTATGTACTTCAGTGGCTCACATTATTTTTCATATGTGCCTAATTTGCAAGCCACGTTTGGTAAGTACAAATTTAAGGTATTTGATAGCTTTTAGTATCAAATTATCCTACTGATCTTCTATCCAACTGATATCCTTCCAACATGACTACTGCTATCTTTTAAGTATTTTGTAAGTCTCGACACTGATTTCCTTAAGAATCATGAAAGCTGAATATCTGTAAAAACATACATATTGTCACCAGCATATAGAAGCATACCATTTTCAGTCTTTATATTGTGAACATTACTTCTTAAGCAGATCCTCTCTTCACATTTATTTTAATGGGCACCAACAATAAACTTTTAGTCATACCATTACATGTAACAGTCATAACAAGCTGACTGGAAGATAACATTTAAATTAAAATATTATTGAGCTTCTAGTAGAAATGTATTTTTTAATAGAAATTAGCATTGTGTACAAACTAGTTTATAGATGTGTTTCCTAGAGGCACAAGATTAATGATTTAAAGTATTTATTACCAGTAATTATCACATTACTTGAAAACTTTATCTCCTAATACATAGAGCAGGAAGGAGTGACTTATTTAGCACTACTTGCAATGGTATCCAACTTCACATAACATAGTTTGGGTAATGAATATGATTTGTAAGTTAGTGTTTATGATTTGAATGGACATCATAATATCAGCATCAAGTTTTTGCTTAAAAAATTGGCCTCTATCTAAGCATGGAAGGCTTAATGTGGTGCTGAGGGAGATGTGGAACCAAACCAGCAAAGAGGGTGTAGTGACAGTGATGAAAAGAGTAGACACTGCTAAAATGTCGTTAAGAATTGTTCAGGAATCATCTGTAAGTGGATGTTTAAAAATAGCAAAATAAAATGTCATAAAAACACAAACTATGACTTTTTTTTACTGTGTGCATCACTGAAATGAAATGATAAACAATGCACTTTTGACAACTACTCCATATTCCCTGCTTTCCATTAAAATAATAATGGGGTACTACTGAAGAAAAAATTAATACAGAAATTGGTATGCTCTGCTAAAGAACTTGGACCTAGCTTCTATTTTGTAACTAACACTAATCGCTCATCTGCGTTTTTGTTTTGCAGCTTCGAGTTTTCAAATTGGCAAAATCTTGGCCAACTCTAAATATGCTGATTAAGATTATTGGCAACTCAGTGGGAGCTCTGGGGAATCTGACCCTGGTGCTGGCCATCATTGTGTTCATTTTCGCTGTGGTTGGGATGCAGCTGTTTGGGAAAAGCTACAAGGAATGTGTGTGCAAGATCTCCAGTGACTGTGTGCTTCCTCGCTGGCACATGCATGACTTCTTCCACTCTTTCCTGATTGTATTCCGAGTGCTGTGTGGAGAATGGATAGAAACCATGTGGGACTGCATGGAGGTTGCTGGCCAAACCATGTGCCTTATTGTTTTCATGCTGGTCATGGTGATTGGAAACCTAGTGGTACGTGATGAACATTTTTGAACATTAACTCTGATGCAGATGTACGGGACTTACAGCTAGGCAATGAAAATGTTTGTCATATTTCTGTTTAGAATTAAAAAATTAATCTGAATGTGCTAAATTTTGGGTAAAAACATTATGATTGCCTTTTCCTCTTTTTCACACATTTCTATACACTGAAGTACTCTTACTATGGGTACAAGCATTTAGAAGGAAACTAAAACGTCAAATCCAACATCCTATCATGGGAGTGCTGCAGCTAATTTAGAGCTGCTGTTTAATTTTTAGTACTGAACATTTTGGATTGTTTACATGTAAAAAACCAAAATGAAACCCAAAGAGATTTGCCATCCAGCCTAAAAAGGTATTTGAAAACTTCTAACTCAAGATTGTACAAGTAATGTTTATAGAAAAGTTTAAATTCAAGCTGACAAGTTAAAATGCAAAATTTCAATTGATAAATATTGAATTGGTGAGAACTTCCTAGAAATAAGTGTTATAAAAGGAATGCATCATTTATAATTTTACTTTATTTTCAGAAGTTTCTTTTACTGTTAAAATTTGCAGTCAAAAATTTCCTGTCAAAGTTCTCTTCCTTTAGTGATACTTTTAACATGATTTAAATTTTTATAAAATAGAATTCAAAATGTTTGTATCCTAGTTATTTACCTGACCTTGCAATCTCGCCATTTTTCCAGAAAAAATGTGCAGAGCCCCAAAAAGTTATTTATGATCCACAACCTGCTCTACTGATATTTTTAGAATCACAGAACTATTTACATTGGAAAAGGCCTTTGGGATCATCAAGTACAACTGTTAACCTAGCACTGCCAAATTTAACACTTCTGATATGTATGTATTTACTATATAGCTGTATTCTCTTATCTTTTAGGTATTGAACCTATTTCTGGCCTTGCTGCTGAGCTCATTTAGTTCAGACAACCTTGCTGCTACAGACGATGATAATGAAATGAACAATCTCCAGATTGCTGTGGCAAGGATTCAGAAAGGCATAGATTATGTGAAAAAAAAGATACAGGAGTTCATCCGAAAAGCCTTCATTAGAAAGCAGAAATCTTTAGAGGAAATCAAAGCACTTGAAGAGCTGAACAACAAGAAAGACAGCTGTATTTCCAATCATACTGCCGTTGAAATAAGCAAAGATCTGAATTATCTTAAAGATGGAAATGGAACCACCAGTGGTGTAGGCACAGGCAGCAGTGTGGAAAAATACGTAATTGATGAAAATGATTATATGTCATTCATAAACAACCCAGGCCTCACTGTGACAGTGCCCATTGCACTTGGAGAATCAGATTTTGAAAATTTAAATACAGAAGAATTTAGCAGTGAATCTGATATGGAAGAAAGCAAACAGGTAGGATTTTTTGTATCTTAACTATTAAATTGCAGTCATACATTTACATGTTTTAATTGCATATTTAGAATTGTTTAAAAAATCTAATATCCTATATATATTTTATGTGTTAGAATTTTATGTAGTACAATTCAAGAAAAAAATTATATAATGGTATAGTGTAGAGGATCCTTAGAGTTTACATTTTTAGTATATTGCTTATTAAAATTTGGAAGAGATTTGATTTTAAATATGATTATTTCTTTCACAGTTTTATGAGGTTTTAGGCCTAGTATACACCTAATAAAGCATTCTTTCTGTAGTACCTACATGTGATAAGAATTTATGGAATAAGGGTAGAAGGCTAAGGAACAATGAAGGAGTGTACAGCTTTGCATACCAAAGCAAACATAAGTGGAGAAAAAATATTTCTTTCAATATTTAGAGTAGTTCTGAAAATTAACCCTGAGACATCACAAGTCAGTAATGTATTCTGGATTATCTAAAAAGTTTTGTGAGTAATATTTGTACAGACTTTAGGTTCAGAGGCTATGGCTGGCTGAAATAAAGTAATCTAGGTACCAATGAATGTCGTGGTAAAGCAGCAGCTCAAGTTATCCTGGAGAGCAGAATGATCTTGTCATACAAATGCATGTGGAAACAGCTTACTTGAAGGATTTATGCTGTTGTTATTATTGTGCAAAGTGACAGAGGTTGGTCTAAAAAATCAATGCCATGTGTTTCAAAATCTAAGTGGCTCAAATACCAGAAGTGATCATGTACAGGTGTTAGTAGTATTCCAGGAAAACTTTATATATTGGGGTAGTAATCAACGACAAGCTAATAAATGCATTAGCAGAATCTAATTATATTCCGTGCCATTAGAAATTTAGGAACTTTGAGGTTTAAGGGATCAGGAACCATGGATAAATTTGTTTTCAATTAGATTAGGAGCTGTGATGTTGTATAATAACTCATTCATCCAAAAGGGCTTGTTTACCATGAAGAAAGCTCCCCTATAAAGAAGCCCTGCATTCATGACTTTATCATAGCTGTATATCTGGCATATTTGCAATAATGATGCATTCCTCAGCAATATCAAACTACACCACATTATGTTAATGCATAGCCGTGGTCCAGTTAATTATAGTATGGGGTTTTTGCTAAAGAACATCAAGAGTGTGTGTTTATTTGCAGCTGCAAAGAACGTTGCTCTATGTAACAATTGTAAGATGAAGAGCAAGCTATTCTATCATCTGAGTTGCTCAGTTATGAGACAAACAGTTTCAATGCAAATGTATAAGATAGTATAGCAGTAGTGCTTACCCATGGTAAATTTAGAATATAAGAGATACAGGAAGTGTAAAGGAGTGTAAATTAAGAGATCAACTAGTATAAAAAAAACCCAAAAACATTCAGAGTGATTCTGGGTCTGAGAGTTAAGAATTTTTTGTGTAAGCTGATCTAATAAAAGTTGGTTTTCATTTCCCATGAACCTTTAGCAAATTCTTCAATGTCTTTTCATATATTCTGATGTTTTTTTAAATGATATTTTACTATATATTTTCTGCTTTCATTGTGGCTAACTTTGATAAATACAATTATGAGTGCCTTCCTATTAACTCCATCAAGTTACAAGCCTAAAAATTTCAAGCCTGAATATGTTACTTTTTCAAAGGTTTGTAATATGCATTAGGAAGTTGGGGGGCTGTGCAGATACTGAATTTGTGGTTACAGGACATGTTAGCCTCAGCAATAAAGGAACTTGGGAAGATCCCACCCACACCTGGCTAGTGATCCCCTGGCAGGCCACTTTCTCTGCCTCAGTGCTTGTGGGTCTGTGTTATAAGGGAGGTCACTGGTTGTGCCATAGGTATTATTGGTTTATTTCTTCTGTAAGATAGATTGAATGGCTCAGTTTACAATGTGCTGCTGTATGTTCTATCAGAACAGCTGAGGAAAAAACAAAATGCAACGCAAAGGCAGAAACTCCTCTGTTTTCCAGTTGAATATGTGATGTAGGTACTGCCCAGGAAAGGGGAGTAAAAGCCGTTTTTGATGTGCTGAGAAAATACCCATTTCAAGGTGACTTTCACAAATCAACTGCTCTGTTTAACCCCATCTTTGCCTGGTTCAGGCATTGTGCCTTTATCTTCTAAGGCCATCCTGAAGTTTCTGGACGGTTATAAATAAAAAGGAATTTTGCCCTTTTTTTTTTAATGGACTTGTATCCATATGTCTTCAGGAAGAGAAACCACTTCATAAGCAATTTGACAGTGAAAATTTCAGGTGACTGTGGGAAATCCAGCATTAAATGATGGGTGGTATTTATATTAAGAAATTGTGCAGAAATTTTCAATGGGGTTAAGATAGGTTTAGGACTTTGTGCAGCTTCAGTATTTCCAGAGACTGTAGTAGTCAATACTATTGGGAAACTGGAGCAATAATACTTCCATCAAGTTCTGCTCACACATAACTGTTTATTGTTTAACTGTCTGACATGTATTCATACAGTGCAAGTGTGCATATTGTGAACAGTATCCAGTCAGACAGATGTAACTGAATTCTGAATTCTATATTAATTGCACTTTCTGCTCTGGATTCCTTATTCCATTCCTTCTGGGTGATTTCTGTGGAAAAAATAAAGTGGGGTTATTTTATTGTGTGTATAAAAATCCACCAGCTTTCGGAATATATGAATGGAAGTTTTGGCGTGTGACAGGAATTTCTGAAGATTCCCAATCTTCTCCTACCAGGTCAACAGTACTGTTGAATCTTTTGCTGCCTTCTGATTGTCTTTTAAGGAAGATAAAGAGTACATTGGTGCAGTGTTTAAGTTACCTCTCTAGAACAGTACACCATCATTTGCTTTGTTTTGCCTCTCAAGGGGTCCCACTGAGAAAACATTCCTGCTAGAAGGCCTGGTCTGCAAAAGGAGGGGTAAGAGATGGGGCAGAACTTTCACTGCCTTAACTGTGCCAGTACTTAGCACTTAAAATACTCTGAGGAGGTATCCCCTATAATAATGTTTTATTTAGCCACAGAGCTGTGGGAAGCTAGATCTGCACAGGAACTGTAAAATGAATGTTTTTTTTCTGGTGTCTTACTCGCTGTCACTGATGCTTAAGAGCAGAATGATTATTTGAAGTCTGTCATGCTAGAAATGGGGCATAGCCTGTGTTTCCCTGAGGAATATGCCAGGAGCAGGTAATTACTATAGACACTGTAATTGTGGGTGAGTGAGGAAGAAATTGTAATATTTCCTGTTTTTTTTGTCAGATATGCTATAGTAGAAAATAACTCTAGCCACCGAGCTTCTTTTGGAAGGCCAGCTCCTTTTCTTTCTTTTTTTTTCCCCTTTCATGGAAAGACTTTCTAATTAATTTGCTACTTAATAACTTCCCAAATATGCCAGAACCTATTCTGGAACCTGGTTGCAAATTCCAGACCTAAACAAGATCTTTCTAATACATATCACTAGAAATCTGAGTAAATCTCTTTTTGGATAAAACAGAACAATAACACTTGTTAGATTATAAAGTTACTCACTGCTTTAGAGTAATAGTTGGCTGAAAGTGCCTGCAAGAAGTGAACATTTCATTGATACTTTGAAGGAGGATTTTTAAAATAATCAGACAAAAGAGGTGCAATACCCAATGAGATAATCATCAGGAAAGAAACAGATTTCTTCTCTGAAAATAAGGTACTCAAGATCATTAACTTTGAAGATAATAAAAAAATTAGAAATAGCTAAAGGGGATAATTTGGTGGGGTTTAGCATTAGCATGTGGAGGCTGTTTCTATTGTGAAATGAGTGGACTGTGTTAATCTTACCAAACGTAAGACTCCTAACTAATGTATATTGCATACCACTTAACAACGGTTCATTTTAGCTGACTGACAACTTTATAAATATAGTTTTGCTTTTCGACATGGGAAAATAATTTCAAATATATTTCTCAGTTATGGAAAGCTTATTTCACAACTAAAGAAATACATACACCTACAGGCCTTAATCATTCACAATTCCAAAAGCTTTTCTATCTACAATATATGTAAAGTAAATACAAATTCAGACTGGAGAAACAAGGCTACTCAATTGGCTTTTGATGATCACAACAGATGATTTTCATAAAATTAAAAATATCCTTCATCATCTAATCTACTGAATTTTAGAAACAACAAATAAGTTCAGTTTTCTGATAGGCTTCACCAGGGCCTTTGTGCCTAGATGAAGTGAAAAAGACAAGAACAGAGTTATTGCGTACTCAAAAGATAAGCATTGTCACTGGGCTCCTATAAATTTCTTAGCCAAAACAGACTCAGCAGGATTACATCAATTTGTTGGATGATTTTTTTATCATGTTTAAAATGTCCAACAATCTGAATTATCTTTTCTAAAACTGACCAGTTCTGGTACAATTTCTTCAGAAGTAACAAATTATTTAAGTTATGGACTAGCTGTGGTTAATGATTTAAACCATATCTCTGGATACATTGATGCTCCACTGTCCAGACACCAATACAATCCTGTTTTGAAACAATGAGATAACAATTAGAGATTCAGAAGTGTATAGCATACTAAATCTAAACTAGAAACTTACACAATATGATAATTCTTCACATTTAAGCTGAACAGAAATTAAAGATGTTTATTTTCATCAAGATCTAGGAGTTCTACCATTATTAGAGGATGAAGGACGAATGGGAAGGCATACGTCTTCAAAGTATTTTGCTTCCTGTATGTGCACATTTTTGAAATGAAAGATTATCACAAAGTCAATTAAATGAAGACTAGGATATGAAACAAACAAAAAAAATCCCTTAAAATTTTCATTAATAAGCATTAAGGACTATATAAATACAGGAATAGTTTCCAAATCTGCTAACCATGTCTTTGTTAATTTTATTCATTCCATTTTTATTTATGAATCACAATTTTTGTGTGCTGATTAGTAGTTCTAGCTTCTATATTTCCAATTTCTCTAAAATAAACTAACAAGTTCTGTAGACAACTTTGTTGAACATTTCAGGTGGTATGTATTTCCCTTTTTCCAGCTAATAATAAAATAGTTAATAATTATGTTTTAATTGTGTTAAAGCCATGTTTGAATTAGAGATTCCAAAAAGAGAAAAACTAGTGATCCTGTGTCTTGAACTTCACTACCTACCATTCTTACTTCTCACAGGGGTAAAACCAAGCTGGAGCAATCAAGAATGCAGCTCTGGTGCTTTTTAACCAGGTAGAGCAACGTGTCACCATTTTCACACAGGTTACCTAAGCAAGTTATACATATATATGTATATATATATATAATCACTTTTTAATGGATTTTGACTGGCCTGCATGCTATTCAGCTATGTACCTTCCCTATCCATTGCAAGAGTAGAAACATGCACAGCTGCTCTCTGCTGAGTCATGGGACTCACATCACAGCATGGTCAGGTGGGACTGGCAAACCCAACATACTTTTTTTAACTCCGCTAATGGTTTTTCTGAATATTTAAATACAATATTTAGCAATAACTGCATGCTCTTCAGGTTTTGAAGTATGGATCATAAAAGTACTGGAATGTTTTATGCTAAAGAAGCCAAAGAAAAAGGGAGCATGCATAGTTTTTAAAAAATAAAAACAACCCTTTTTGATTCAGCCCTTATAAATGTAAATATTTAATGAAATGTGTAAAATGTGTAAAGTTATTTTGAAATAATTACTGCCACGACTTCGACCCCTTAATGAATAATATTTGAATTATCGCAGTAGCTACTTGTGTAAAAATTACAGTTACACTTTTAAATCTGCAATGCACTGTAATGCAGATCTTCAAGATGCTACAAACTACACTCTATATTCATTTGGACAGTGCATATCTTGAGTTTTATAAACTGCAAGCAGAGCAAACAGTCTCATAATTGCTAAAATTATACTTAGCTAATAACTTTCCTTAAAGAACTCTCAAAAGCTAAACATTTTACAACTTGTCTTTTCTTAAATGCCTTTATAAATAGTGGTGTTTGGAATGTGCTTCACAATAGCATTCCATAAATGATTTGGGGGACTTATTTGTGTGAATTAGGAAGTCTACAGAGTAGTCAGCATCATTTTTATAAAATTTCACATATACCTATTTACCCTAGGGATGTTTTTCATTACAGGCAAACATGCCCTCCATTGATGAGTAATTGCCAGAGCCTTCAGGAATAGGGACAGCAAATATTGCACAGGAGCCAAAGTTACATGAAGCTAAGGAGGTCAAATTATTCCAGTAAAACTAGGCATCAAGATTTTGGGGAGGTTGAGATTTCAGTCCTGTAGCAGGACTGAAAGCTGTTTCCTTCAGGCAGAGTTTCACTGGATTCAGAAGGATCACCAAGTGGTTCATTTTGTACCCTTGATTATAGAGCGGCATCATCTACTTTTATTATATTGTGGTCTAAATTGCCCAGAGATGTCAAAAAATTAATATTGGTGGGTATTCTGAAAATTCTCAGATTTTAATAATTAAATTTTAAACCAAGATATGCTTCAAACACCAAATAAATCTCTAAGTAAAGAGATTTTAAAATTATATTCTTAATATTATATAAAATCAAGTATCATAAGATCTGAGATTTAAAGTCAGTTTAGAATCCCTTTGGAATCATCAATCTCCATTATTTTGTATTTTTTCATTCAATTACAGTGCAGCTTTCAAGACTGAAGGTATAAAACCACATGGCTGAATTGCTAAAGGCAATTTGTAATGGCTGAATCCTTTTATTTTATTGTCACTTGAATCATGAAGCCGTTTGTAAAGCTTAAAACTTCAGTGGCCTGCTCTTGCTCTTGTTGAAATCTAGAAGAGAATCAAATGAGAGCAAGACTGGGTCTCAAGTGAATGCATTTTCTTGTAAATGGGCACATTAACACGCTGTTGGTCAAAGCTTGTTTTAATGATAGAAGCTGTTGATAAGAGATGCACTGCTCTGAAAGATCATTATGGAGGCTGATTATACACACATTAACCAAGTATTTGGGTGGATGATGAAGCATTTTTTTCTTTTATATCCTACACAATAATATTATAATACTGTTTTCAGAAAAATATAATCCCATTGAGGTAGTCTGATCGTTTCTTTAATTTTTGTGTGTGATTTCCACAGTATTGCTCAGGCTTCTGCTCTAGTCAAGCATGTTGTTTTGCTGATTCAGGCCTTGAGAATGCTGCACCATAAGCAATTGCTTTCAAATGTTTCCTTATAAAGGAAAATGTAATATCATTGAAGATGCAAATAAATATTTACAGGGCATGGTGTGTTCTAGAGGCTGATAATCACATTTATGAGCTGATAAGAAGATTGTGCTAATCCATCATGTATCTTGAGCTTCCTATTAGTTTTATTAGCTGTATTGCTAGAAAGAATATCATTAATGTCACCTTATTTAAAATGTATTGGTTCTTTCCTAATTTAGGGTCTTGAAGCAAAGAAGAGGAGTTTTATTAACTAATGAGGTTTTTCTCTTAATAATGCAGTTGTTTGAGATTATATGAAAAATAATGAAAAGAAGGCTTTATGTGAAAATAACTTAAAAAATTGTAGTAGTTTTTGTTTGTACTGGTTATAAATTGCACTTCTGTCACTTGGCTTTTAGCAAGTATGCTGACAGAACTATCTGCAGCAGAGTTTACAGGGGAAGATGCAGTTAAAAATTTGACTGCCTTTTAATTTGCACTTATAGATTTATAATAGATGCCTACTATGAACCTTTATCTTGCTACTATTAAGTCAGTAATTTACTTAATGATGATGGATCAGGCCATGAATTAGTTTTACTTTTCCTAACTTGAATGTGACAGATAATTATTTTTACATTTGGGTTTTATTTAATGAAGAAACTGCCTATCATTTCAATGGAAGGTTTCTTATTTCTTGGTATTTCAATGATATATAATAAGAGAGTTAATTCACAAGTATTATTTTTAAAAGAGAGACAGCCTTATGTGTCAATAATAAGGTGGTGTGCTAATAATGTTTAATATAGTGTACATTACCAGGTATTTTGGTTGTAAATGTAATAGAGAAGGTGAAATTTAAAATGATTGCACTATGAGCTACACAGTATTTTATCTCAGACTCACAGACTTACATGACCAGTAATAAAATTTTCCATTTAGAGGCAACATGGCTCTAACTGTTTTACATATATAAATTTTGGAAATTGTATAGGAAGTGCAGTATGAGAACTGAAACATGATATTTTTGGTCACAATGCAGTAACAACCATGGGACCTGAGGTTTGAGGGACCCTGTATTGACTACATATTGTGTGTGCAAAAGGCAGCTTCTTGAAAATGATCCTTGAAATTATCCATCATTCAACATGATTTTTGTTTAAGACTTCATTCATGTCATGTCAAAATTGAATATGAGGAAGTAATATGAGGAAGCTGTATAAGATATATGTGCCATTTACTTCATTTGTGGCAGAAAAAGCCCTTAGCTGCCAATACATTTTCCTGAAGAGACTGGGTTTTGACTGAAGAGTTAAATAACTAGTTTTAATTTTCAGCAGTATCTCTGAAGAAGAAGAGAATACATGGAAGTACCTCTTTCAAGAAACAAGTCACTGTTTATTATTTGTTGCAAAATCTGAACAGTAGGGGATTTTTATATTCTAAAAATGTCACTATCTTGAAAACTAAATGTGAAAAGTAGTTGCTATTAAGCACTCTCTCAACAAAAATGTTTAGAAAGGTCTTCATACTCTCTAAACATGACCTGCCTCCAAAGGTCAAAGGACATGATCAGTTCTGGTTAGCTAAAAGCACAAATCTACTCAGTGCTGGAATGTCCTTTTGTTACATCAGTACCTGTACAATGTAAAGTATTTAAGTGAGAGGTGCCTTCTGCATCCCCCTTGAAATTCCTATGTACAACTGCTATGTGTGATAAATCAGAAGAATTTCACTGCCACGATTTCTTTAATGTTGCTTTATGATTACAAGCCTTATTTCACAATAAAAGAGAAAGTATTTTTGATGAAAAAAATTACAACAGTACTGTCAACTGAAAACAAGTTACAAATGCTATGTCGGATTATTGCATTTTTTGTCTGCACTTTTAGCAGGATTTTCCTTTCAAAATACGCTTTCTTAAAAGGTCAAAATTATGGGCAGTCTTGTGTGACTGATAAACTGTATGACCTGATCAGAATTTTAATGTACTTGGCAAAAATTTTCTTATTTTGAGTTATTTTCTATCATTCTCCAGTTCTTGTAGTTTTCAGCTCTCAAAGTGCTTTTACTGTAGTAAGGACTGTAGTATTTCACTGCAAAAAAAGCAGTAGAATGATAGAAAAATTTGGGATGGGAAGGATATTGGGAGGTCTCTCAATAAGCACAGGAGACTGGAATGCAAAGATGATGTTTCAGCTCTGGTAATTTGTGCTTTCTGCAAAAATTAAATTGTTCAGAAAATTGCCATTAAGTGCCATTAAATTTAGAACTTTTTAATCCAGATAACGTGTATTTTTGTGAAAATACCATATGTAGTGGACAAGAAGATGTGTGTGCAGATTTGTGATAGTTCATTTTGCTAGGAAAACTAAGGCACATTTTCAATGTAATCCAGCATAATAGTAAAGCAAATGAAATAACTTGAGAGTGTGGTGCATGCAAGCTCTCTGGTACTAATACTACTCAGAATACTTCACCACTCATATACATGGATCAGGTTAGTAGCCAAATTATATTTAATTGTTCCCTATGAGAAGATAAACTGGGAAGCAGAACTATACCATTTATGTATCTATGGTTTTACTTTTGGTGATGCATATTTATAAATTTGCCATTCTTCAAAAGTTAGACTGGCATGATTTGATTCAGTACCATTTTTTACAGAATATGTATCTAATGAGAAAAAAAATGTTCTGTGGAACTTTACTTACAGAAACTAAATGCATCAAGCTCATCAGAAGGCAGCACTGTTGATATTGCTCCTCCTGGAGAGGGTGAGCAAGCAGAAATTGAAAGTGAAGAAGCTCTTGAACCAGAAGCCTGCTTTACTGAAGGTTGTAGAATAACTGTTGACTTAAGAGATTTATTACTAAAATTACATTATTACTAGGCTTATTTAGGTTCTTGAGGCTTTCAAATCTGGTGGACCTTCATGACCTCAAAAATCAAAAGAAGATATCTTTTAGCCCAGAATGCTGGAAATGAGATGAAAATATGAGGTTTCCCTAGGCTTTGAGTAACTTCATATATCTGGCCACTGCATTTATCTTGTAACAAAGAAACTGCCTTAACTTTTCTATAGTTAAAACGCTTTTCAGCTATTTGAAAGGGCCCTTGAAATTTGGAAGAAATTAATTTTTGTGTAACTCCATCAACAAATGGAACAGTCACATGCCAACAGTCAAAAATATTGATGTTTCTTGGATTGACTTCTATCATAATTAAGTATACTATTGTCTAGTTTCTCTCCAGATTAGTTTTCTAAATTCAGATATTCATCATCCTGTGTGATGTGATGTTCTATTCAGCATTCCAGTGATTAATTTTTTTAAAAATCTTAAAAATTAGTTAAAGCCTCTAATAATATATACCACAGTAAATATTGAATTTGAAGTAATTGGCTTTTGGATATTAATATCTCTTAATCTAATGCAGGTTGTGTGCAGAAATTTCCATGTTGTCAAGTAAGTATAGAGGATGGCAAAGGAAAAACTTGGTGGAATCTTAGAAAAACCTGCTACAGCATTGTTGAACACAACTGGTTTGAGACTTTCATTGTATTCATGATTCTCCTCAGCAGTGGAGCACTAGTAAGTAAAAAAAATTGCAGATGCTGGTTCAGAAAGGCTTGCTTTGCTTGGAGCTGTATAAAACTCTCTGCATTTCATCATTCCAGGATGGAATGAAACTTGAGTCAAACTTGAAAAAGTTTGCTAAATTTCATATGCCCTTTTTTAATCATACTTCTGTCTTGCCTCTGTAAAGTGGTGCCATTTTCTTTAAGGCAGCGTAGCTACTCAAGGTTTAAATTGCCTGCCAATTTTCAGCATGTTTCTCAAGAGATTTCAGTACAAAGGACTACTGTTAACTGTGAATATATAGCTAAATGTATGGGTTTAAGTCCTTAATCCCTCCTAGGCTCAGCCACTCTTTGAATTTTGCTTGTGAAAGACCATACCAAAATGGAATAATTTCTTCATCCTGTTGCTATTTAGAAGGTAGGAGATACATATGAGTGTAGAAGCAAATTAAACCTAACAGCCACTACCCAAAAAGATTTGCATTACCCACCTTTTCAGCTTTACTCAAGCTGAACATTTGCTACAATATCAAGGTGCACAGTTCTACATTCTAGAAAATACATTGCTTTTTAATTTTATTTTTAGTAATAAGTTGGATTGATCTACCTCCTTTATAGAACACAATATAAATATCTGGAACAGATATATAAGAAAAGGGGGGGTTTGTGTCTATGTGAAACTTTCATAACACCACAGAGGATAAAAATTCATGCTGTGAGTTTATTTCTTCATTCATTAGTAAAACAGAATTTTTTGTTTTAAATATTTTTTTCAACTCCAGACTGGGCTCCTGTTGCTCCAATTAGTAGTATGGTTAAAGATGGGAAATACATAAAATAAGAGAATGAAGAAAAACAAGGGGAAATACTAGTTCCACCCTAATTACTTTTTATCCTTTATTTCTTAATTTTATCGTTCATATTCTGTGAAACAGTAGTAATACCTGAATATATTTTTATAGGCTTTTGAAGATATATATATTGAACAACGCAAAACTATCAAGACCATGCTGGAATATGCTGACAAAGTTTTTACGTATATTTTCATTTTGGAAATGCTTTTAAAGTGGGTAGCATATGGTTTTCAAATATATTTTACTAATGCTTGGTGCTGGCTGGACTTCCTGATTGTTGATGTAAGTACAAATTAATGTTGTAAAATTGACTATAGTAAAGTTTGTGTGTTGTAAAATTCATTACTACTAGATTAATATTATAAATGTGAAAAAATAATTCCCATTTTATAGTTATACTGCATTAATAATGGCCTGCAGTGATTTGAAGGTATTATTCAAAGTCCATTCATATGCCAAAAGGAAAAGGATGGCTGGCTATCAGTCTGCTCATTCTTCATGGTTAATATTTTCATACAAAAGATGTATCAAACTTGAGATTTTATGGGGAAAAATCCTAGTTTTTAAGCATGCTATCTTTAATGGACTCTGACTATGCTACCTTATTCCTTAGCAAATAAGACAGTTCATTGTCCAAGTTTCTTCTTCAAACACTGCAGCTTTTCAAACGAAACAATTCATTTGGTCCAGACTTCATCTAAGTTCTCAGAACTCTCTCACTGAAAACTATTCTGTAATCATTTCTAGTGAAAACAGAAAGACAGTGGCTATTTGATCTAAAATATAATTAGTTTTAATGGGCCGACAATCTGCAATAGCTAAATCAGCTATGACTTGGCAGGGTTTATGATAGAAGAGAATACAGGGTTTCTTGGCTGCCTTCCCAGCTGTGATATACTTCTGTGCAAAGGCCTTGCTTATGTTGTCAGAAGGGATCAAAGTTGGTTTTGCTCCCAGAATATTTTGGTCTCTTGCCTCACACATTATCTGACCCAGCTCATTGGATATACATGTCCTCAGTGTGGAACTGAGAGATGGCATCTCAGGGCAATCACACATTTATAGTAATTTCTGCCTATGCTACCATATTTCTTGAGAAGTTTGCATAAATCCTGGTCCCATCACTACTTATTCCATGTGTATATAGAAATGTATCATATTTGTAACTCCCACAGGAAAAAAAACTAGCTATATTGGCCTATAATTCAAAATTGATGATCTTCTCTTTCTTCTAAACTGCCCAGGTTAGTTTTGTTATCCAGTTAATCTCTAGCTCTGTCCTGAAAATCTAGCATGAAGCAGTGTGAATGGCTTTCCCAAGAGGATGTTAATGAAGTAGAGAGGTGCTCTCAACAGGATTATGTTAAGAATGGATTTTTTTAGATAAACTGCAACTCATGTTTTAATTATTCTTTTTGTAACTTAAACCTAAACAGATTATTTTAAGCCATACTCTATGTTTTCCATACTCTATGAGTCTAGCATCAGAGATGCTGTTTTCTGAGCAGGCTTTCAAACTTCAAAATACATCATTATGAGTAAAGCAGCTTTTGCTGCTTTTTAGCATAGTTTGTAATTTTATAAACAAAAGCATGACTACATAAGATAAGAACTTTCTGCTTTTGAAGAATTATTTTCAGTGTTCCAGCAAGTGGTAAAAAATACCTTACTCTGTTTAAGACTAACTCAGCAATTTCTTTAGCACCACCAGGCAGTACTTGAAACAAATATGTGAGCTCATGTTATCTTCCTAGAGAAAAGCAGAGACCACTCTGCTTTAACTGGCAGTTTAAACGGGTGTGATTCAGTGGCATTCTGCTGGTGAGAACACCAGTGTCTCCTTCTTCATTAGAAGTGACTGAAGTTAACCAGATTGTTTAATTCCATTCTCTAAAATTATTCAAGAGTAAACACAGATAGTCCTTTAGGGCTTTGACCTTTAATATCTCACATACCTGAGTCTCTCACTGTGACAAGTAGCCATAGTTGCTCTCACTGATTGTGACCAAATTAGATTTTAATAATTACACTAAGAAATGGTAATTTTCAGCTCTGTCACTTTGCAGCTGTGTCAGATGAGTCTTGGCACATCTGCCTACCTCAGTTTGAGACTATCATGCCATCCTACTGTACGGCCTGGCCAAAGATCTTGAGCAAGGCTGTCAATGCTAAGTTTCAAAATGTTTTGCAAGTTTTTGCAACAGACAGTCTATATTAGAAGACAAACACAAATGAGGACATATGCTCCTTCACTTTTAGGAGACATAATCTTTCTACCATTTTGAATTAATTTTCATTTCTTAAAATTACTGCAACTACGTGCATTAATCTATTTATCAGTGTAGAGAGACATTTACTTTCTCACGTATTAGCAACAAAACAGGCGGAACAGATGAGAGAAGACCAAGTTAACAAGACTGAGAACACCAGGGAAGTACAGAACAGCCGTATATACAACAGAATTCTGAGCAAATCTTTGCATCCCATATGAACTGTCTAGAGAAAAACACATTGTTTCCAATAGATAAAGTATTTCTTTGAGAAAAAACTTCAGGTTTATGGTGTAAGAGCCCTATCACTATGGTAAGAAAGCTACCAATAGTCTGAAATAGGCAGCACAAACAAGACTGAAGAATCTTACAGTCAGAACGGAAGAACTGCCAATACACAGAGTGCCACTGAAGGCTTTCAGGAGCTGCTGCGACCCAACGGTTTGGAAGGGGTCTTGTTTGTGAAAGAAAGCTAAGGCACGGTGCAAGTTCGGGGACAAAAGTATAAAATAAAGGAGCCATTAATGTGAGTTCAATTTCATAGGACACCTTGCTCTCACATAGAGATTTTAAAAGTATTTGTTTCATTTTTTATTTTTAATTCATAAAATGTGCTGTATTTACACTAAGGTTTATTGTCATGCCTTGGTATCTGGTTGATTTGAGTGAACAAATGAATATTCTATTAAAAATACAGAAAATCCCATGTCTTATTATCTCTGGAATATATTATGGGTGGCTAAAGATAAAAAAGATCTCTCTCACTGTAGCATCACAGGACAAATAAACTGTATTAATGATAATTATTAACAATAATTAATGTCAATAGTTAATATAATGGCTGAAAAAATTGTGTTATCTCCTGTAAGTGAACGGACTTCAGACTAAGAAAATCAGTAAGATTTTCTTCTTAATATGCTTATAAATCACAGCAAGTTCCATTTATCCATTAGAGCAATAAATTAATCCTTTCCTTTGATAAAAGGAATTACATTCTGACATGTAATCCAGTTGAAATGTACAGCAATATGAATTCACTAAAACACTATTTTCTGTTAGATAATATACATAGCAACATAGAAATGAATAATTGATTTGTATTTGCTCTCGGATTGTCCTTCTTAGACATGATCTTGTAACTCTTGTGTTTGTGATTCATCTAATTGTTCTTTATGGATATAAGTAGCATAGGAAACCAACTTTTCACATCATGGGCAAAATCTTACCACCATTATCAGTGAATGCCAGTTTCTGTACAGTCTTTGAAGAGTTCTTTAAACTGAGGGACAGAAATGAACATTTGAAGGATTTTCTCAAGGACCAAAATATTCCTATGCTCATTTACATGTCATCTATGCTTTTGGTGGTAGAAATGAATAAAATGTGAGTAAGGTATGATATTTCCCCACGCCTATCTCCAAAACTGCTTGAAGAAAATTAATTTCTTTCATATTAACACTGTCTAAAGTTCAGTTCCATTTGAGAAGCAAATTAATTGCTCTTTACTTAAGTGGATTGTCTTACAACAAAATCCCAATAACATCCATCAGGAGCTTAATGCTGTCGTAGATAATAAAGCTCTTACTGCTATAAGGCTAGTAGCTGTTAATATCTATCCCATAATATTTTCCTATACTTAGAAGATTTTAAAAAAATAACAGAGACTTGTCAGGCAAGTCAGAAAGTATCATCTCTTTCAATACGTATTTCAGAGATATCCTGGGTATTGTTGCTATGAACTGTTTGACTTGCAAGTAATATTTATAACAAATATTTGTAATTAGCTACTACAATATTTAGCATTTATAGATATTCAAAATATTGCCAGAAGTTAATAAAATAATGCATTCAGAATTTTAAATTGTTTGGAAGGTTGAACGTTAATGAAGTTACAGAAGTATGGCTATTTTGTCCTTAAATATTCCTGAAAATTTTATCCTTCACCAACAGTATGCTTCCATATGACTGTTAAATCCTATCCAACCATAGCAGACATTTAATAGCATATATTCCCTTTTCAACCGTGTCTTTATGAGACCTCTTGCCTTTCCAGCAAGTATGAAAATTCTACAACTTGTCACTGTTGATTTGTTGCTTGAATTTGTATTCTTTTTAAATAAACAGTGTAGAAAGAACCATTTTTAAAATATTTTTTTTCTGTATTTGATAGGTCTCATTGGTTAGTTTAATAGCCAATGCTCTGGGCTATTCTGAACTTGGTGCCATTAAATCGCTACGGACATTAAGAGCTTTAAGACCTTTAAGAGCCTTGTCACGATTTGAAGGAATGAGGGTGAGATAAAATGAATGAGTCTGAACAAATGTATGCATACAAAAATTAATGCATTAATGGTACACTCACGCTTTCTTCAAAGAACTCCAGAATGGGAAGGCACGCAAAAATGTGTGGGAAAAGGCCTTTCAACATGTCCTTACAAACAAGACCTATGTACAACTTACATTTGGAAATTAGATCTTGAGTTTATTAAATTTGCCTGGTCACTGATGCATAGTTGTGTTTTCCCAGCCCCTTGACTGTTAAAATTTCCATTGATTTGTGGACCTAGAAAAATAAAAGGACATGAAACATTTTACAGTAGAGGTTTAGAGGTTTTTTTCTGCAGTTTATCTGGGAATTTTTTAAAATCAATTTCTGTAGCTAACTTCTATTCTGTGTTAGTTTGTCGGTGGTTCAGGATGGAACAGGATTAGCCAGAAAAAAAAACAAACCGAAAAAAGGTGAAAAAGCTGACAACAGTGACACACCAGAAACAAAAGCTTCACTGTGTCTCCCTATCTACCTGCCTGGGGAAAAAAATCCCACAGTAAATGCTCTAATATTCGGGAAAGGTTTTCTGAACAGACACCTGAAATAAGGATAGGTTTGGAAGTATAGCAGGGGAGAGATGGGAAATCATTTTCTCAGTTAGAGACTTTGTACTTCATATAAATGTATCTGCTGTAATCTTACATCTCCTAGAGAGCTGAAACCTTCCTGTTGAGGAGATTGTTATTTTCATATTCTGCCAATCTGACAAGACCAAAACAATCAAGCAAAAAAAACCTCACCTAGAAAAACCCCTATTATAAACTGCCTGCTGAAAATGCAGACTATGCTACTTACTGAGAAATTGACACATAAAAAATTTAAAAGAAAATGTTATTGAGAAATCTCCTCTTAATCTTTCACCTCAAAATACCCCAATGCTGCAATACATATCTATAGTTCACTCATAGGTCTTCAGTTTCCGAATAAGTCATGTGGTTCCTGTCTGGGTAATACTGCTGGTATCCTAGAGGTGGCCATGCCTGCCTGTGTAGGGAAGTGTGTCCTGTGGCACATCTCCGTCACCACTATGCTTTACATGATTTATAATCCAAACAACACATTAAGTCCTTATCTAATAGGCAAAACTTCTATTGATGCTAGACTACTTTCGGTCAACTCAGTGAAATGAAAAATACTATCTTTTTCAAAACCATACACAAAGGACTACTGCAGTCTCTACTGATTTGCTAGAAAATTATTGTTTGAATATCTGCAGCTTTCTTTTAGTTGAATCACAATAACTAAAAGAAAACTTTTGTCCAAGTATTTCATCTGGTCTTTTACTGCCACTCGCCCATACACAGTAGCTCAAGGGAATTAAATGCAGCCAATTAAAAAGAAAAAGAAGCAGAAGTGTAAGAGCAACTATAGTGACCCAGGCAATTTAAAACCAAGACTTAGAGGAGATGCTGTTAATAAAGACAAAATAAGATATCCCTAATTATGTTGCATTCTATGTGGATACTAAAATACACTGATGCCAATATATACATAATGTTTATAAGAATAAAATCATTACTAATGATAGTTTTACACGCAGACGTTTTAATTCAGTTTTCGGCATCATCATTCTTTGAGCTTTTTCTGTTTTATTTTCTATTTGTATTTTTTAATTTATGTTGCTGGAATTTAACATTTATTTCTCTCTTTTTCTCTAGAGCACACAAATTCTAAGAATCCATCTTGCTACTAACAGGTTTTCTTTTGCTTTTTGATTTTTTTTAAGACTTTTGCATTGTCTTAGTTTCCATCTCATTTTATTTCTTGCTTTTTGTAATCTCATTAGCATTTTACTAAACCCTAATTAAAATTTCCCCATAAATTTTAATGTGATATTTTAACTGTCCATCCCATAATAATACTGTTTTGACATTTTTAAGGTATTTTAAAGGTATTTTTCATTTTCTTTTCATAAGCTAAGTGGCTATTTTGTCTAATCTGTACCCTAGGTGGTTGTAAATGCCCTTGTAGGAGCAATCCCATCTATCATGAATGTATTGCTGGTATGTCTTATATTCTGGCTAATCTTCAGCATCATGGGAGTAAATCTGTTTGCTGGAAAATTCTATCACTGTGTCAACACCACAACTGGTGAGATGTTTGATATCAGTGATGTCAACAATTATACTCAGTGTGTGGAACTCATAAAAAGCAATCAAAGTGCCCGATGGAAGAATGTGAAAGTAAACTTCGACAATGTAGGAGCTGGATATCTTGCTCTGCTCCAAGTAGTAAGTAAATGTATATTTTTTTTTATGTTTATATTTTATTTTTTGCTCTTTATAAAGATATCTAGGAAAAATGGGCAAGTAAAGATTGTTAAGTACTGGAATAACTTCTTCATAGCAATAATGTACAGCTCACACCAGTCTATTACATTGTTTCTTGTAATTTTTTTTGTTAATGATAGTAGAGTAATTTTCCGTTCCAAGTCTAGGGAATACAGTGTCATGATGATGATAATAACGTGAAAATAGTAAGTGTAAAACGTAAAAGAATCTCTTTAGTGGCGCACAGTATAAAACTATCATATTCCTTAATGCTGATTAAAGAGTCATGATAGTATACTAAATAAGTACTGTGTTACTTAGAATATTATTCTTGTGAAGTATTAGATGTTTTCATATTGCATAGCATATTCATTCCATTAATTACTGCTCCTTATACAAAATCTGTAAATTCTGTATCTCCTTCAATTCCTTATCATATGCAGTGTGTTCAGAACTGCCTTTATTCTAGGTACTGACCATATTTTATCTATGTCAAAGAAATAAAGACCTTAGCTCTTTATAGGTTCCTTGCTTAGAATGGAGCTTCTGATAGCTGGGATCTGATCCAAAACACAAGCAAGCAAGCATGCCATTACATTCAGATTGAACTCTATAGAATGACTTGTCTATAACTCAACATACAGCTTCACTGAATGAAAAGATGTCAGAAATGTCATGAGATTTTTACAGGTCTGATATTCAAAGTTATCTAAGAATTATATGCTTGTCTCTTCTATCTCAGAGCAGGTCAGTATTTCTAGCTGACTTTAATTCCAAAATTAACTACCCAGCTTAAAATGTTTTGCCTGTAAAGGCAGTGTGATTCTTATGTGCTGAGTAGTAGTACTGAAAGATGACTCTGATTCTCTAACTTCAGATCTCATTGCTACCATTGCCTCTGCAGATATATAAGGAAAACTGCTTCTCCTGAAGCTGTGTATGAATGTCATCTGTGTCACATATCCAGACAGTCTTCATCTTTAATTAGTGACTACTTCACTACTGTGAACCTTTCATTCTTCTCTTTTTTTTTTTTTTGTTCTGATTTTTCATAATTTTCCTTTTCAGATATTCCCTTCTGACATTTACTTTCCCCACAGAGATTAAGGGATCTTTGAGCATGTACTGTGTCACCTCTTCATCTGATTGCCTCCACTAACATTTTCCCTCCACTCTTCTCCTGTATTTATTGCTCTTATCTAACTCTGATCCTTTCCTAATATTGCTATGCAATTGCCACCAAGTGGCTGGCAATTGCCTACTGAGCCAGAAAGATCTGTGAAGCCTGGCTTGAAGCACACCTTCTTGGTAAATTGGTATTGCACTGCAAGATTCAGGATGATATGAACACTTCCAGACTGCAAGTTTTCTGCTGTGAAAACTGGCAGCTGTACCAAAGTACCAAAGCTACTTCTGGCAAGCAGAGATGGAAATATATTCCTTGGGATGGTTCCTGTCCTGAACCTATTCAGGAGTGATGCTCTTTGTTCATTTCACAGGCTTTTTAGTTCTTTTTTCTTTATTGTGCATAAGCTTAGAAACCCTGGCTAATGGTTGCACACTCACACTTTCAACTAGCATGTCATGTAACTCTGGTGTTCCTTAGAAAATGGACATTCTGCATCCATGAAAATCACCTTCTTAGAGCAATGATGGCAGATCTTTCTCACTCTTTAAATGAAAAAATTCTCTACAAGAACTCAGCCAGATTTTTGTAGATGTCAATTACAGCTCTTTCACAGTTCACTTCTTGGTCTTCTGTAAAACAAATCTCACACGAACCAAGGTATATTTTTATTTTGAACAATCTATTCCTTTTAGCTATGTGGGATTAAAACTTTTCTAAAAATACCAGGTCAATTTAGACACAGAAGAAACATTCGGACTCATGTTGGTTTCTGTCCAGAAATTATATTAGTGATTCCATCAATTCATGTTGTAAACTTAACAAAATGGCTATGGCCACGTGTGATTCTAGAAGATCCTACCTAAATATCTCCTGCATTAATGTCTGTCTAAGTCTATCATTCTTCATCTGCAATTTAAACATCTGCGGCTCCAAACACACTATTGACTTGCTGAGACCTTCAGAGCCTGGTTATTAATATTATTTGAATACCTAAAAAAATATTCTCAAAAAAATTAGTAATACTATGAAAAATGTTTTACAATGCCTGCCTTGTTAAGTGTGGTTTAAAAATTTAGAAGTGATTTATTGAAAGTGGAGGTCCAGATAAATAAAGAACATAGTTATTGTACAGATTATGAATTTTTATGGGGAAGATAAACAACTTTGTTTTATTTCTAGGCTACTTTCAAAGGATGGATGGATATTATGTATGCTGCTGTTGATTCACGAGACGTAAGTGTAAAACTTTCAAAGGTCATCTGTTTATTATTTTCTGATAAAGAGTATAGAATTTAAACAGCTAGACACACAATAGAACAGCTACACAAACAATAGAACAGCTACACACACAACAAAGAATTATAATCAGCACCAATACATTTTTTTTCAATATCGGAATTTTTAGTGGAAAGAATTAATGCCACTTCTTTCTGTTTAGCCAAAAAAGCTAAATTAACTTAACTGGATTTTTTTTTGAAAGGATAATGTTAATGTAATAGAACAAAGAAGTGGTTTTTAAAAAATAGTTTTGGTAATCATGAGTATGAATTAATTTAAGATTATATAATGCAGTTATTAAATATGTAATACATTAATTAATTTTTATAACTTGTTACTGTGCATTTCGTTATTTCCTTAGGTTGAGTGTCTATGTTATCTGGATATTTAACTGAAATTAGATTTTAAGGTTGAAGATCATCTGTTAAGCTTTCTGGGGATTAGAATTTTATTTTGGCTACAAAACTAAAACCCTGCTTAACTTACATAAATACTCATGCTAATGATATTGTCTCCCAGAGTAAAATATCCTGTTTCGTTATCTTTAGCATTCCTACACTGAAGCTTGTTGCGCTGTAGAGGTGCAGATGCTGGGATGTGGAATCCAGAAAAATAGAGACAATAACAAAATCTTCCTTTGAAGCTTGCCTCAATTCAATGGATTTTGCAAAACATATATTCACTAGAAATTTATTGAAAGCATGCAAGACCAAAAGAGTTCCAGGGAGATGTAGGCGATAGTAAAATTTATTGATTCTGTTGCATGATAATATATTGAACACAATATAAAATATTTAGATTTCTGCTATTAAAATTTTAAGTACTAATGACTGCTCTCAATCCCCATTGCTTCTTGGTTCTATATGAGGAACTTTTTATATATGTACATACACAAACATATCCGTGGGCACAGTTACTTAAAAATTCCATATGAACAATAATTCTGTCAGCTTCCAGTTCTCCAAATATTGATTGGAATGGATGTGTTGGATCTTTTTAATAAATTAGTGGCATTGATAGCTTTTCTATCTGAGATGGCATATACTAAATTTTAAATTATATGCATAGTCTTTTATATCTAGTATTCTCATGGGTAATAAAATTTTTAATATTTTGTAGGTAAAAGATCAACCTAAGTATGAGGATAACTTGTACATGTATCTCTATTTTGTCATCTTTATCATATTTGGATCATTTTTTACCTTGAACCTTTTCATTGGTGTTATTATAGACAACTTCAACCAACAAAAAAAGAAGATAAGTATTTAAAATATTTCCATATTGGTATGAATTACTAGCTACAATGAATTAATAAGTTATTTCTGTAAGGCTAATAGAAGTCACAAGTAATTTCAAGACCTTAAATAAAGTGTCTCTTTTTAATGATAATCTGTGTTAAAATCTGTGGATGTGATTCTGAACTTTGCATTTTTAGCATTTTGACAAGAGAAAAGTTGGTTCACAATAATTTGAAAATTGTGTCAACAGTTAAAATGAAGATGTGAAAAGTGAACGTGCATTTTTGGCTTGATTAGATGCAGTATTACCTGGCATGAAATAATTTATTTTTCAATTGACTCTAAAGAATTAAGATAAATTAAGGTAAATTAATTTTAATTATTCTTACAAACTCTTGACACTTAGTGAAGACACAATATGGCATTGTGTTCATACAATGAAAAATGGATCTGCAAACTGATTAAACAGTGAGTTAAGTCAAATAGACCTCATATGAATGGGCTTATAGATAAAAGTAAAAATGTGTACATAAGGGCTTTATTTTTCTAACACTTTTTGAGAAATGAGATGCATTTTTATACACAATCTATAATTTCTTATCAATAGTAAAACAAAGGTATACAGGGAATTGTGTTTCTGTATATATTTCACATACAAGTATGTTTAAAATTGTATTGATAGTGCATACAGTTCAGTTTTAAAGAACTGTAAAATATAAAAATACAAATAATCACATTTAAAATACTTTGAAGCCTCACAATTCTTAGTTTTCAAATGCCAGGGTTTTTAAATTTTTGTGTGCTGTGAAAAAGCAGTTTCATATGATCTGCCTTTTTCCAATCACCAAGTGAAAAACAGCACTACCACACAGAATCTGTGGTAAAAGAAAATTGTGAACTACAGAAATTTTTGCTCGTGAAAATATTCTTTAGCTTCCTAAAAGAGTCATAAACATATCTGGGGTTACTATCAATTTTGTGATGCTTCAGGCTGTGATAGCCAATTTAGCAGACCGTGACTTTGACATTGTGCTTCCATCTGACTTAGTGCAGATTCATCAATAAGCACAATTTACTTATGCTGGAAGTCAGTCAGTCAGTTGCACATCTGACTGGCAGCATTTGCATCTGCAAACAAAGGCTGATTTGAGTTAGTCAAGATTCCAGTGGTGTTTTAATTTGCTATGGCATGACATGAATTACTTTTCTTGATTTTATATCAAAGGTGAGGGTTTTTTTGCCGTTAAAACCCACAGATTAGATACACTCCTTTAACACAACTTGTACCTCAAAGTTATGCCTCTTTTAGACCTGTCTAGCTGTAAACCTAAAGTCTATACAGAATATAGGACATGTAAGGCACTAGTCATGCTCCTATTCACTAAACACATCCTAATCAGCAAGTTATTGAATAGCATCAGTATAGCAAGAGCCCTTTTAGTCATTTCAGCAAAAGCGAGCCTGAAGACACTGGAAAAACTCAACTGTCAAGCTGACAAGGCACCTGTAATGGGGTTTTTCTGTGTGTTAGGAATGTATATGAGCATCCACACTATAAATACTGGAAAAAAACCCTCCTTTTTTATATAAATTAAGTATAATTTTAATATTATATTACAGAGAGACATACTGTAGTTAAATGTTTTATGTTTGGACATGATACTAATTAATTTTGATATTATTTCTTTACTTTGGAGGTCAGGATATATTTATGACAGAAGAACAGAAGAAATATTACAATGCAATGAAAAAACTGGGATCCAAAAAGCCACAGAAACCTATACCGAGGCCAGTGGTAAGAGTGATTTGATTTTTACACCCCTAATATTAAATGCTCATTTGGGAATAAGATCTTATCCACAAGATAAGGTTATAAGTCTGGAAAGAAAATATTTTTTCCAGTTATTTTCTTGTAAAGGTAGAAATTGCTCCTTTTAAAATCCATCAGATTTTGAAATCTGTCATACACACTGAAGTATGAACAAAATGATTTAATAATTTTATCATGATAAATTTCAAAATTCCCTGCCTAAGTCCTGGAAAACCACAATTGATTGGATCATTTATTGGTTCTTGTTACCAGGGACAAAGTTCATTTCCTGGTTTTTCTCCTCACAGAGAATTTGTAGGAAATGGGGATGCACTGGCCCTTGCTGCTGAAGACAGAAAGGAGCACTGGTAACCTAATGGAAAGGACAAATGCAGAAAATCTTACAGAATAAAAGAATGCCCTAGGGATTAAAGCATAGACCAGGATAAATTTGTCTCTAAGATAAGACACTACTCTTGTTATTTACTGAACTCCTACACTGTTTGAAAAAATAAAATACTTGTTGCACCTTATGCACCAAGTAGTTAAAAATAGACTTTGTAAGGAGAGACATATGGCAAAAAACATTGAGCTAAGTACTAAAGAAAAACTAGGATATTACAGTCATGGTGTGTTTGAGATGTATCTTAAGCAGTCCAATGATCTCACCAAGCACAATTAGTTTAAGGAAGAAAGAGGGTTAGCATTCTAAAACTATCTGAGAATAAAGATAAGAAAATTAGTTTCTATTCAGCTGGTACTCTTGCTGGCTATCAATTTACACCACCTATTTTACCCCAATAATATTAATTGTCATTCTTATTACTCTTATTATTGCACTGCTTCCCTTCTTGTCTCTTCAGCTAACAGTGGCGAACTTCTTGATTCACTCTAACAGGATGAGATATAAACCGGCATGTGTTGGGCTTATATTAATGTCTGTATTGTGAATGGGTCTTGCTCTGCACTCCTAAATCTTAAAGGGAGTTGTTTTCTCATTTGGCATTTTAAAAGACAATTATTTGCACTATATAAACCATATTCCATCTTTGTCTTTGCAGAACAAATTCCAAGGCATGATCTTTGATTTTGTAACAAAACAAGCATTTGATATCAGCATCATGATACTCATCTGCCTTAACATGGTCACAATGATGGTAGAAACAGATGATCAGAGTAAAGAAATGGAAACAATTTTATCCCGGATTAACTTGGTGTTCATTGTCCTTTTCACCGGAGAATTTGTCCTGAAATTAATTTCACTTCGCCATTACTACTTCACTATAGGCTGGAATATTTTTGATTTTGTGGTTGTGATTCTCTCCATAGTAGGTAAGAGCAATTCCCTTTCAAGAAAAAACTAGTGGAAGAAATATGAAACATTTGTTTCAAGTATGTTGATATTGAATGTAAAATTTTCTTTTTCCTAGATGACTTACATGTTGATTCAGATCTTCATACTATCTAGCATACAATATATGCAATGTTGCATTTAAGATTTTTATCTCTCCCATTGGATTCACTGTCATTTTCCACATCAAATACATAATGGAACTTTTTGGCACATTAGATTAATGTGTACAAATATAAAGAGGAATGTTTAGTGGTATATGCAAACTAACCACAGATTTAATACTTTCAGTATTAAAACAGAAAATTATGTGAAATGGGTGAGATTTTTTTTACTTTTGCTAACTAAGATTTGTCAGTTAAAAGCTAGTGACTGTCCAAGGTGCAAATGAGTGATACATCTGAGAAAGATTGTGCTGGTACAATGTAGATCTGTTAAAGAAATCTCTGATTTGCAGAAATTAAGCCGATATCATCCTTCATAAAAGATGGTGACTATAGGCTCAGCTTCAAGAATTAACTGTATCTAAGACATAAACTTCCCTACCCCAACTGTTTTAAAGAACTACTGAAAGGTTAGACAGGCACTATCTACTTGCCACAAGCAGTCTTTATTTTACTTATTTACCTTCTCTAGGACAGCATTTCAACATAAGGAAGATGCTTTCCCCTTAATAACAGCTTTCAATAAAATGTAATAACTTGTATAATTTTTTGCTATAACGTAGAATCCCTATACTGCTTATTTTGGACATAGCAATAAATAAATCTTTCTATAGGTAATTAATTAATTTTCACTTGTATTTTAATTATTCACTTTTTTTCTCTAGGTATGTTCTTAGCTGAGATGATTGAGAAGTACTTTGTATCCCCCACACTATTCCGAGTCATCCGACTTGCCAGAATCGGTCGAATCCTGCGCCTCATTAAAGGCGCTAAGGGAATCCGCACTCTGCTTTTTGCTTTGATGATGTCTCTTCCTGCTTTGTTCAACATTGGGCTGCTGCTCTTCCTGGTCATGTTCATCTACGCCATATTTGGCATGTCCAACTTTGCCTACGTCAAGAGGGAAGCTGGGATTGATGACATGTTCAACTTTGAAACGTTTGGCAACAGCATGATCTGCCTGTTTCAGATCACCACGTCCGCTGGCTGGGATGGTTTGCTCGCCCCGATCCTTAACAGTGGGGAGCCAGACTGTGACCCCCATAAAGATCATCCGGGGAGCTCTGTGAAAGGTGACTGTGGCAACCCTTCTGTTGGGATCTTCTTCTTTGTCAGCTACATTATCATATCCTTTCTGGTAGTGGTGAACATGTACATTGCTGTGATTTTGGAGAACTTCAGTGTTGCTACTGAAGAAAGCGCTGAACCCTTGAGCGAGGATGACTTTGAGATGTTCTATGAAGTCTGGGAGAAGTTTGATCCCGATGCAACACAATTCATGGAATTTGAGAAATTGTCTGATTTTGCAGCAGCACTTGAGCCTCCTCTTCATCTACCCAAACCAAACAAAGTCCAGCTTATTGCAATGGATCTGCCCATGGTGAGCGGTGACAGAATTCACTGCCTTGACATCTTGTTTGCTTTCACAAAGCGTGTACTGGGGGAAAGTGGGGAGATGGATGCCCTCAGAATACAGATGGAAGATCGGTTTATGGCAGCCAATCCTTCTAAAGTCTCCTATGAACCAATTACAACCACACTGAAACGAAAGCAGGAGGAGGTGTCTGCTGTCATCATTCAGCGTGCATACAGACGTTACCTTTTAAGGCTAAAAGTTAAACAGGTGTCTAGTATATATAATAGAAATAAAAACAAAGAAGGAGATGGACACATTATAAAAGAGATAATTATTGATAAACTAAAAGGGAACTCCACTCCAGAAAAAACGGATGAGAGTTCTTCTACAACTTCCCCACCCTCTTATGACAGTGTAACAAAGCCAGACAAAGAAAAATACGAAAAAGATAAAGCAGAAAAGAACTACAAAGGTAAAGACATCAGGGAAAATAAAAAATAATGGTCTAAGAATTTTGTTAATGGGACAACTTGTTTACAGTCTTTGAGAATGAAGCATCAACTGGACTCCTGCAGGAGATTTATGCCAAACTGACAGTTTTTACACATATATATGTGTGCGTGTGTGCGCGCGCGTGTGTGCATATATATACATTATATATATACTTAAGGTCAGTGCCTATAACAAAACAGTGAACCTCCATCATCAGACTGTGACTCTGTTAATCAGGGTGAAAAACTTGACAAGAGGTTACTGTTTTCACTACAGCTGACACTGCTAAGAATAAGGGAAAAGGTGGCTCCATACAGAAGATGGAGCATGAAATGAGTGCAAAAGGATACTTTATGTTCCACAACATGTAGAACAGTAATTCTCTTCACTGTTTGTAATGCAACTGCCACATTTGTCATATTTTTACAAAAACTGTATTAGTGTATTTATCATTTTTTAATTCACAGGTTGTTTACTATTATATGTGACTATTTTTGTAATAGGTTTTATGTTGGGGAAAGAGGTATGAGGACCAGGAGTTCTACTATCAGATTCTCTATAAATACCGATAGAAGTGGTTTGCATAGACATGCTGCACTTGTCAATAATGCATAAATAAAAATATGACGTTGCACAAAGCTGAAGATTTTAAGAACTTTCGTGTTTCAGGGTTGCTCTTCAATTTGAGGTATTCTAACTACTTGTATGGCTGCATCCAGATTATGTGCATCCAGATTAATGTGCCTGGAGAGTCTCCTCTAATTTACAGGAATCTGCAATGACTTATTTTTATGTGAATCGTTAAACATGAACAAGTTCTTGTTTACGTTAAAATATTTACAGCTCAAAAAATATTGTGCAGTTTCTGCACTTGAAAAATAGCTTCACCAAAATATATCTGGGAGTTCTTTTGTTTTCTTCTTCTTTCTTTTTTAACAGCTCTTATTTTTTTCCTGGCCTATTCTTTGGTTACTGTCTTCTCTCATTATCTCCAACATCCAGTGAATCCATAAAATACCCTTTTCCATGTAAATATTGACAGTATACTGTTGTGCATATTTGACCATAGAATTAAATGGCTTTGCCGCATTGAATTGCATCAGATATGTACCACAGTATGGTTACTTTGCAAGAGTTCAACAGGACATGTTGTAACCTGTGTCATAGATAGCTAGGAGAGTATCACTGATGCATGTCAATGCTTTTGCTGCTGTACCTTGCTCCTTCCACTGTCCACAGTCTCCGCTATAGGAAGCCATGTGTCAGTGATGAAGTGAATCAAGTTGTCCAACCAGACCTCATTCTTTCAAACCATTAAGCAATAGTTTGCAACTATTTATGAGCTTTTTTAGTTTGCATTTTAAATTTGAAGTGGCTGCTATATGGTGTAGAATCAGACTGTACAGGCCATATTGCAAACTGTTAAACCTGTTGACAGTGTGGTTAGCATATATAAATAATGTAAAGAAATACCATTTGGCAACCGTTCTGTATATAAGAAAAGTGTCTTCAAGTTTAGATCGCTGTTTCTTATATTTCTTTCCTCATTCACTTGGCTTATTTTCTAACCACAGTAATTCCAGACTGGCATCATCACATTATGAGAAAAGAAGTGAGTATTTGTAGACTATCTTGTTTTAATAATATATTTGCATATAATCCAATGTGAAGTAAATTGTGTAAATCTGGAACCCAGCTTGTTTCCAAATAGTTACAGGACATAGCAAGGAAAGCATTAGGGGAATGTGGGAATTTCTAGCACTGTTTGCATCAGAAGTTCCAAGAAAGTCTCATAGTTGAATAAATCCTTGCTATCTTGCAGTGTCTGTTTACATAGTCTACTCTTATTCTCTTTTGAATCACAGTGCACTAGGCTTGTACAAATAAATTATTTCCCAAGAAAGAAACGGCACATTTGTATAATTGAGAACATCAGGACATTTTGTGTTTCATACACAAGCTAACAGTAAATGTAGAAACTTTCTTTTACAAATGCTTTTGACTTGTAATGTGTTGGTGAAATGCATGCAGGAAATTGTTATTATCATAAACAACGCAAACAATATTACATATGAGACAAAAAATAAAGATTTCTTTTTTTTTTTTTTAAATTGTGTTTATTTTGCTTTGTCTCTGACCTTCTGTTGGTTAAAGCAAGATAAAAACTGACTTCGGTGCAAATAAGAATTGCTTTCTTTTTCCCTAGGCTAAACACCTTATTCTTCACATTTTAACTTCTATGTAAAATAATTATAAAAAAAAATCTAAGAACTTTGATCAAAGTCCATTTATTTCTATTTGTTTGTTATCAGCATATTTTCTGGGAATAAAAACTGACACCTACACAATTCTGCCACAGAATGTCCTCTCAACCCTCAAGAGCCCTTCTCAGCCATAAAGGCACTGCTCAGTACTGCTACCAAAGCTGTCCATGTTTTATGAGTCTTAAATATGCAAACAAACTCTCCAATAAAGCTTTTTTGTTTGCTCCCATATAACAGTAAGCCAAAGGGTTCATTGCAAACAGACAAAAGCTGTTTTCAGTCATACAGTGATTCTTTTTATTCCAGTAATTCTCAAAATTAATAAACACCATCTCACTTGATCTCACAAGTAAGGGATAACCCTGACTCTCAATTGTGTCAAGTAGTATTCATAACCAAATATCTGGATGTTAAATGGTAACACGGTTTGACTTCATATGGATGTCATCAAGCTGTTCAAGGGCAGAAAGATTTAGGACATTGAAATACCACATTATCATATTATAGAATTTAAAATATATTATTATATTTCAAAATTAACAGTAAGTAGAATATTCCTGGAGGTTTCTCGCTGGCATGTTTTCAGTGTTACTTAGTCTGTGGATATTATGCCATATTAACCATATTTTGGCTAAACATTAAATAGCTCATATAACCATGAAATAACTGATGGAACATTGTAACACTACAGTCTATTCAAATCTCTAATGCACTGAGCATCAGCAGCAGATGATGTCTCTGAGTTGGACTAGCATGCGATAAGGAAGCCATACTTCACAGAATCACAGGAAATGATGAGTTGAAAGTGACCCACAAGGATCATTGAGTTCAACTACAGCCCATGGGCACTGTCCAAATCTTCTTGAACTCTGTCAGGTTTGGTGCTGTGACCACTTCCCTGGTTAGCCTATTCCAGTGCCCAACCAACCTCTGGGTGAAGAGCCTTTTTCTAATATCCAACCTAAACCTCCCCTGACATGACTTCCAGCCTTTCCCTCAGGTCCTGTCACTGGTCACCACAGAGAAGAAATCAGTGCTGCCCCTCCTCTTCCCCTCACAAGGAAGTTGTAGACTGCAATGAGGTCTCCCCTCAGTCTCCTCCAGGCTCAACCAAGTACCCTCAGCCACGCTTCTCCACAAGGCCCTTCACCATCTTCATTGTCCCCCTTTGGACACTTTCCAATATCTTCGTGTCTTTCTTATACTGCAGTTACCAAAATTGCCTGTAATATTCAAGGTGAGGCCGCCCCAGGGCAGAGCAGAGAGGGACAATCCTCTCCGTTGCCCAGCTGGCAATGCTGTTGCCAGATGCCCCCAGGACAGACTTGGCCCTCTTGGCTGCCGAGGCACTGCTGACTCATATTCACAACTTTTTGTTAACCAGGACCCCCAGGTCCCTCTCTCTGGCACTGCTCTCCAGCATTCCCCAGTCTGTCTGTACATCCAGGGTTACTCCATGCCAGGAACAGAATGCAGCACTTTCCCTTGCTGAACTTTATATGGTTGGTGGTTGCCCAGTCCTCTAACTTGTTGAGGTCTCTCTGCAGCACCTTCCTGCCTTCAAGCGAGTCAAGAGGTCCTCCCAGTTTTGTATCCTCTGTGAACTTGCTTAGTATCCCTTCCCGTTCTGTATCCAAGTTGTTTATGAAATGTTGAAGAGAACAGGGCCTAAGATGGAGCCCTGTGGAACTCCACTAATGACAGGTCACCAACCTTATGTCATCCCATTCATTAGAGCCAGTTGTTCACTCATCACAGGATGTTCTTATCCAGCTGTGTGCTTGTATGAATGGCTTTCCCTGCACCGGAAAAATGCCTTACTAAGAACATGCAGAATTGTCATACTCATACCCTTGGATCCTGGAGCTGGTCTCTAGCCCTCTTAGAATACAGGGTTAAAGCTCAAGACATGGCCTTCCCTAGTTGTCTGGGCATCCTTACAAGCACCTGGACTGCAGACCTAAATGAGAGAATCCTCTAACTTGTGTTAATGTCAATATGTACATTCTTGAAGTCAAAGATACGTACATTATTTATTCCACTGCTCCTCTGACTAACTAATCTAACCTTATAAATGATTCAATTTACTTCCAGAGACTTTTGGAGCTCTTCTGCTTCTTTGGTTCCCGAAATCTAGCAATTTTATTTTACTCTTATCTTTTCATATTACGTGTTCAAACCAGCACCTAAAATCTGCAGAACTTTTGCTCTGTGAACAGGTTGGCAAGTGTTCCGATGAGGAATGACATTTTCAGGAACCTGGAGTCTCTTACAGTACTCTGTAAAAGTAAGGTTATTGTATCCATCTTCATTACCAAGTGCTGTACATGGAAAAACGCTAGCAACGCTTTTGGTGTGGACTAGCAGGAATGGCTGACGGTCTTGGCTCAACCTGGACTGGAAATAGGCTCACTGCCTTGAGGGCATGTATGTCCTCCTGATTACCCTTTGCTGATTCTGTGAACAACTACTTCCCTCCTACCTATTCCTTTTTACACAGAAACCAGTTGAATTTGTATACTTTAAACCTCACACTACTCCTCTCCTATGCTTCCAATGGATTTGAATGGAAATGCCATTTGAAAGAACTCTCTACATGCTACTAGGCAAGCCAGTAGTGACGGCTATTCCAGTCAAGCATAGTTTTGTATTACTGCCATATTGTGCTTGTAGTCCTCTCTCACTGTTAGTCCTCCTTTGTTTCCAGTCAGCAGAGGAGGATCCCTTATTTTATTAGCTCCTAAAATCCTCACTGTATGACTATACTGATCCCTGTCCAGGTGAATTTTCAACATGTCTAACCACAGACAAAATGTCTTCCACTCTGTATTAAACTTCTTATCTGTCACATATTGCCAAAAAGAGAGCATTAGTAATGCTGACGGTAGAGCTAAGTCACTCTCCTAGTATATTACTTGGTACTTTTCCTTAATGAGTTTTCAGATGAAAAAATTTCCACATGGATGCCCAGAAAGGAGACATATTCCTGTTCAGTACATTACAAATTAATTCGTAGGGCAGCACAGCTTAATGCTGTTCCCAAGCAAGTGTTCCCAGAAGTCCCAGTGCCTCACATGAGCTAATGCAGCAGTACTAACATGTGCACAGTCATAAAAGAGTAATGAGCTTGCAGAATTAACTGAAGCTAATTCAGCACTGAAGTAATTTTAACAAAGGAGGAAAGACCAGTGTGGGGTGGAAAAAAACCCCAACCATTTCCTCTAAGAAGGAGCAGACTGGCCACAGTAAAGACAAGCAGGACTGCTGTTATGGGAAGTTAGGATCCTGAGTAGTCAAATGTATTTACTGTGAAATTCATTAATGCATTAAAGGAAATTGTGAGTACTCAGCACTTCTTAATCCGTTATAAATTGCATACTGTACTTTATCGAAAAAAAAATTAAATCCTTTGGAAGGTATAATCATGATGGGTATCAAAAAAATCAGGAAAGCCCTCGCCCAGAGGGTTCATCACTAGTATATGACTACATTATTATTATTGCTACATTAAATGTCACAATTGTGTGAAGATTTTTACATTTCAGAGCTTAACTCTCTTGAAGTGCCATTTGTTGTGATTTTTATGTTCATCTCTTTAGTTCTTCATCTAGATAGATAAAATGGAAAAAACATAAAGAAATCTGAGCAGGAAAGATTACTGGACTAACAACAAAATCTTACACTTATTTTAAGTTTGTATTATTTTCTATTTTTTTGCCATTTTGAAGAATGTTTGGCTATCTAGAAAAAGGTAAGCCTTGCAAAAGAGAAATAGCACCATGTGAGTGAAGCTCAGAACAACAGAAATACTTGTATATATTAGTATATAATATTATACTAATATTATAAGTAGAGCAAATAGCAAGCAGAGTTCATTAGTTATGTGCTCAAATTACTGATCTAGTTACAATGGATGTTTTCTAAAAGATCATGATTAATTCATGTACAATTTAATAATAAGACAAGATAATGTAAAAGGGGATGGTGAAGTGCTGTGACCTGTTTCCACTAAACGCCACAGAGCAGAGATGTCCTTCATCTTTGTAATGTAACACATACTCTGCACCACTTTACAGATTAAATACTTCACCCTCATAGAAGAAAACATACTGCAACATGAGGCTTGGCTAAGCTGAGAAAATAAATTGTACTGCAGTAGCCTAAGTAAACTGAAGCCAATTACCATCTCCCAGGAGAGAAGACAAATCACATGCATCTCTGCAGCAAGTGCTATGTTTGATGCATATATGAAAAGACATATCATGAACAATTTATAGCAGTAAAGCAGGCATTCGTTCCCAAGCATTCTACACTTCAAGTACATTTCCTGTATAATAAAAGCAACTTAATGTTTTTTTCCTCATAACCTACATTAAGGGGTAACAGGGAAAACACTACTACCCTTAAAAGTATTCATTGTTTTTATAGGAAACACACATAAAAAATATAAAATACACTTACCAGACTTTACATAACATTACTGGCTTTTTTATATAACTATATCAGGAATCCAGTATCATAGTGATATTTACTCTTTATTCTAAAACCCTGATAGTCTGTACATGGATCACAAACACTCTGCCTCACCATTTTGCTGATATAGAAGTGTTTGGTTTGCTTTCAGAAGGCATAGCCCCAGGTACATGCTTACAGTGAATTACAAGCTAAGTACAGTCTTAATGAGTGAAATCGGTCATCCTAAAATGAAGTGGGTCATGACATTTTTCCCTCAGTCTAATGCAGTGATATCAAATCCAGGAAACTAAAAGAAGCAGTTTAACGTGTCATATAATAGCAGCTATTTTCAAATATAACATGCACAGGTTTTTTAATTATGTCACACAAACACTGTAAGTTGTATTATGAATTTCTTTCCCAGAGATTTGGAACTGATTGACTGAATTGGACAGCCACAAAAATTTACACTTCTTCAAATTTTCCTCTTGTTGCTGTTACAGGGGGATGACAGTGATGGGTCTAATTTCATGACTGCAGGAAGCTCAGTCCTGGTAAGAGATCCCAGCTCTGATCTAAAGAAGGAAATTGATTGACCCAGAAAAAAATAACATATTTTGTCTCTGCAGAGTATCAAAGGCCTTATCTTACCTCTTCATGCAAATAAGCAGAGAAAGATCTGAGAAGCACGTAAAAGCATGCAATGGGAAAGTTGTATAAATTCTCAACTAAGAATCATTAAATGAAATACATAAACCCAAAAATATACAGAAGGTGAAAGGGACGGTAGTTTTAATTGGTATAGTGAGATCCTAACGTGTGGGACCCTTATCATAGGTATTTATTCTTCAGATGGGATTTTGCTACTGCAAGCCCAGGGAACAGCACATTCTTTTCAAACTCTGAAAGTGACAAGAGACAAAAGTGGCAGAGCATATGCTACTTCCATGAATGTGCGCTGCGTAGAAAGGATGTTACTAACATCTCCCATCTGCACCAGGCACATCCTTAATTCATGTGTTGCAGAGTCTGTTCAGAAATTAGGACAAGCAATGATTTTTATTTTACTGTTATCTTCACTTCATAATGCAGCATTTTAACCTAGAATCTAAGTTACATATGTATTTTCAATTATATGTTTTAGACATAAAAAGCTATAAGTGCTCCATTTAGCACACAATTTTTTTCCTTTTCTTTTTTTACCAAAGAATGAGAATAAATTACCTGGTGCACCCAGGTTGTGCCATAGGCAGCAGTAGTATTTAAATTACCTACATCCTCTACCCATGTCCTCTGCATTCCTCACACACAGCAGAATTTCAAGAGTTCCAAATGGGAACACGAAGCAACACCCTTCTTGCTACCCATATACATGGAAATACATACTGAGTGCAAATAGCCATAAGGGGTACTTGGTCTCCACTGGGCAGCCCTGTAGGGGAACTCTCAGTTCCCAGATCCAGCATGATTAGCCTATTTTCATACTGTGATCTGAGTTCACCACAACTCTGACATTGATGCTTTTGCATGTCTTCATGATTGTCATGCAAAAACAAGTCCTGAAACTTAGTAGGTAACTAAAATACAAAGCCCCCCATTGTTTAGTTAATCCCAGAATTGTCCACAGCATGCAATGTTTTTAGCTAGGTGATTTATGCTGTTAATGAAACAGGCAGGGCAATTTAATGATTGGGTAGTAAATTCTCAAAGTGATTTTGTGAGCCTGTATTTCTTGTTCTAAAAATTATATTTCTATTTCACAGACTGTTCATATATACAAGAATATATAAGCTCTTTGTTTTGCTTCAGATTAAAATATGCAACTGACAATGCTGTTTTACTGGCTTGGCTGTTCTCAATTCACATACTGCAGAATTTGTCTAGCTGGAGCTAGAGATTGTAAATATTTTACAGTAAAACGATATTCCTATATTTTCTAGGTCATTGCTTTTTTCTGTTCCTGAATCATTAGGAACAAACAGCAGAGTGAAGCAAAGGCTTCATCTGAAGATGGAGTACAAAGGAGACCAATTGTTCTCTGCAGCTCACCACTGCTCCCACACTGCTCCACAGTGCTGAAAACATACACAGAGCTGCTTCCCTTGGGAAACGAAGATCCAGGTAGTAACTCTCATTTAACATGGGAACTTAAACACTTCAAGGAAGTACTAGCTGGAGTTCTTTCTTCCATTTAGCCAAATCACTCTAATTATTTCCCCATTAAAAAGGTAGGGTTTCTTTTCCTAAAGCTCTATACTTTTCTTCTTTATGTCAGCCTACATTAATTTGAAACAGGGACATCTTCCTGTTGTCTGTGTGCAGCATTCCTGGCTGAACTTTAGGCTGAAAACTCCAACACTGAATAATGTTAATAACATCACAGATAATTAAGTCTTTTCCACAACTCATCTTCACCAGATACTATGTGTAGACATACAGAGTGACAGCTGTATGGTCCTTAATGTAAAATTTCATTCATGTAAACCACAAAAATTCCCAGCTTTCATTTACCTTGTTCTGTATCCTTCAAGTCTGACAGTCATTTACGTTTTTTGAGGATATGGTAATGCTCTTACACCATCCTTACTCAAGCACTTCACTTCCTCCTGTAGCAGAGGTGTTCACCTGTGCTGCTGCAAAGGAGGACTGGAATTGAAACGACAAGTATCCTGCAGCAACTCTAACTCCAGCTGTGGTCTTGGCAGATTGCAGAAGTTTAAATGAGGGCACTCCAGGTCAGGCCACATAAAGCCTGTAGAAGGAAAATACTGGCAATTCACTAGGTGACACTTTTATGACCCACTTGAGTCTGAAGCCAAAGAAGATGCAATCCCATTTTTCTGCTATGACACCAAAAAGGTCAAAGTATATTTCCTCACTGAAAATGCTGTAAGGCCTCTCTCACAAGCAAAAGTCTATGTGTCCTAAGCAAAGCCCAACTTCATATTTCTACTTACCTAAATTGCTGAGACATACTGAGGGAAGACTGAGCTGAAGGACTTTTCCCATTTATTCTCATTAACATTTCCCACCATGTGTGTCTACTTTCTGCTGCTAGAAGTGGTCATAGCCACAGAGCTCACCCTTCCTATTCAGGCCAGTGGCCTAAATCACTGCTGTATTAAAATGCTTTCACCTCAGCATATAGGTATACCTTCCCTTCTGAAGTGCCTCACTCAGGGAAAACCTTTGGTCAATACAATACAAAAGCTCAAGCAGTCCAACTGCGATTGTCCTCTTGCCTTTCCAACCCACGTAAAGATTTTAAATGGCAAATGCATGCAGCCCCTATCACACTGTCTGCAGTGATCAGTTCTTTCCCATTCCTGAATTTCAGGGAGGACACACGCACATAATAGGGTAGACAGGGTAGATATGTAATCATGTGTAACCTATACAAAAGAACCCACAGCTAGGAGAATATTTTCATGCCCTTCCCCCCATTCAGGAATTACTATCATCTTACAAGAGCCCTCCCTAAGGGCTGTATGTAGTCATGGTGACAAGACATCACCACCTGTCTGCCCCTGCAATGGAGGCAATGAGCCAGAATGCAAAGCTTTGTTTTGCTGCTGCTGAATGCATACAGCACATTTCTGAATAGCCTGATTCGAACAGAAACCAAAGAAAATGACAACGCTTTTCAAAATATAAAATCTCAAGAAAGTTCCACATTTATTAATAATGGCTTATGAAAATGAATCAACAAAAAAAGTGGCTTGAAAATCTGTGTGAATTAACATGCTTCACACTCTTCAAAATGCAATTTTAGTCATAAAATCATAAAAAAGAATGCTTTATGACCAAAACTGAAAATGCAGACATTTCAGAAACAGAATTTAAAATAGGCTGCAATTGTTAACACACATTGCTTTTATTCCAGTGAAAATGCACACAGAGTATTACATACTGCTTGCCTGCTGTTAACAATGTCCAGCTTGCAGCATTTTGCTTGCTTTGGTACTGACTCCAAACATCAGCTGACCAAAAATCACAGAGAAACTGGCTAAATTACTAGTACGATACTGCTCAGTGAAGGGAAGCAGTTAACATTATAAATAGTGAAAGAAACAGGTGAAATGCATCCCAGCAAAGAAAGGAGACAGTCTAAATGGAATGGGAGCAGAGTATTTCCTCCTCCTTATCCCAGATATCTAGCCTATACCTCAGGTTACGCATACATTAGGCAGCACCTCACAGCTCTCGGTTGTGGCTGCATGCTCCTACCTCAGGCTGAGCTTGCACTGGGTAAGACACAGTGGGAGTATCTCCTTTCTCTTATCTTCCCAGCACACTGGGTTTCCCCAGGAAAGAAATGCAGACTGGTAAGGATTTCCAGTGTTCAGCAAGTTCCCTGAAATGGGTGAGTTGGAGGGTGAGGACTAAAAAACAAGCTGCAGAATTCTCTGGTTTGTGGTTTAGATTTACCATCAGAGATGGTACATAGGTTTTCTGAGGCTGCACTGCTGAATTGGGCCGGACCTCTATTTTCCTATATGGGCAAGAGCTACTAGATACCTGGATCTCTTATGGATCTACTTACGTGTGCTGGCTCTTCTCTGGACATGCTCCAGCACTTCAATGTCTTTCTTGGAGAAAGAGGCCCAAAACTGAACACAGGATTCAAGGTGTGGCCTTACTAGTGGCCCATACAGGGTGTCAGACTGTGCCCTGGTCCTGCTGGCCACACTACTGCTGATACAGGCCAGGATGCCATTGGCCTTCTTGGCCACCTGGGCACACACTGGCTCGTGTTCAGCTGCTGTCAATCAATATACCCCAGGTCCTTTTCTGCCTGAAAAGCTTTCCAGTCACTCTGTTCCAAGCCTGTGCCACTGCCTGAGGTTGTTCTGCCCCAAGTTGTAGGACCTGGCTCTTTGCCTTGCTGAACCTCAGGCAATTGGCCTTGGCACATCAATCCAGCCTGCCCAGATCCCTCTGCAGATCCTTCCTGCTCTCAAGTAGATCAACAATCCCATCCAACTTGGTGTCATCTTCAAGCTGACTGAGGATGCACTCAATCCCTTTGCCCAGAGCATCAAAAAAGGTATAGAACAGTGTCAGCCCAAGTACTGAGCTCTGGGGAACACCACAGCCAACTGGATTGAACTCCATTCCCCACCACTCTCTGGACCCAGCCACCCAGCCAGTTTTTTCACCCAGAGAAGAGTACACACATCCAAGTCAGGAGCAGCCAGTTTCTCCAGGAGAATGCTGTGGAAAACAGTGTCAAAGGCTTCAGTAATGCCTAGGTAGATGACATCCTCAGCTTTTCCCTCCTCCACTGAGACACCTTGTCATAGGAGGAGATTACATCAGATGTTCTTCCATCACTTACTACATCATTTGTAAACAGATAATATTTTATCTTTCAAGTGGTTAGCAGAAGAGGCATAGCTCTGATATAGTCAGGAGAAATTAAGAGTGCTTCAGTGCTCTCAGATACTAATAGGTTCAATTTTGTCTAATCCTTACAACTGCACAAAGGCGAGGTGCTTATGCACTCTGCCCATAGTCACTCTTCTTCCAACATATACCCATTTAACAGGCAGACAGAGGCTTTCTGGCATCAATAAATATAAAGTCTTCACGTCTAAAACCAATATTCAACAAATGCTAAAGGTCACATGAGCTAATCTGCCATCTTGTGGGTATATATCACAATACACTTTTTTATTACCAACACTACAATTTATTACAGATAAATTAGCATCTTGTATTTGTATATAAACTACCCAAAGGTTTCTAAATGAAAAATGGGAGACACAAATACAACCTACCATCTGGTAAATAAGGCATACACAATGAGTATTGTAAGTCCTAAAGAAGTAATCACAGAGGAATATTACCCAAGATACAGTAGGAATTCTAGTTGGACAGACACTCTAGGCTGGACACTTGGTCACTTTGAAACAACACAATTATAAATTATGAGTTAACTACATAATAAATTGGTGTAATTTAAAAAAAAATTAAAAGAAAAACATAAAAAAAGTCAGACTCTTTTCCAGACAGAGAGAAAGATCAGTTGTGAGGTGCTGAGTAAAAACTGCATTACTGCTTTGGCTGCCAAGTTAAATTGTATATGGCATAGAGCAAGTGCCAATCTAAAGGTAAAGTCCAAATGGCATCTGCAATGGTTCAAACATCAAAAGGGTTTCTCCACAGATATATAAAACTTGCCAGAAAATTATGACCATCAAAGAAAAAAATTCTTAAGTGTGCTTAAATACTGCTCTAAAATGCAAACAGCTCTTCCTTCTATTCTGTGTGGAATATTGTTACATTAATACACAACAACATAATGAAATTATATTTGTTTAACTGGTGATTAATTTCAACTGTGTCATGAAATGTTGGTCCCTGGCAGAAACTCCCAAACTTCTATCACCCTTCATGTCATTTATTTCTTCTTACTCTAATGAAAATCTCTCTCTAGTCGTGAATTGTGGAAACTCTTTATAAAATTAACAGTAAAATATTGATTCTATTTTAGATACAGATAATTTATTTCAGTGTAATCCATTAAGACACTTTTCCTCATCTCTGATGGTAATGACTATTTGCGAAGCTGTAAGACTCTGAGGTGTTTTCCTAGGAATATTCCTACTAGATAGAGGACACTAGTATGGAGACATCATGTGTCTAATACATTTCAATTTTTGAACAACTAGAAATCAAAACTCCGGTTATGTCTTAGCAAAAGGTATTTAGGGTGCTTTAATAAAAACAATTAAACGGACTCAAAGGAGGGGCAAATAGTGTTTTAAATCATCATTTTAGCACCATGACGTGTGTCACTTGTGTAAGTATTGTGAAAGAGATTCATATTTTTCTTCAGCAGGATTGAGGATTTAGCTTCATTCTTGAAAGAGAAACCTGGAATCTTTATGGGCTAGCTAAAGTAAAAATAGCCATCTTCACTTAAGAAAATGAGAAGTCTGAAGACATAGCAATAGAAAGTATGGCTCAATAGCTTATTATGTCCCTCCAATATGCTTTTCAAGAGTAAAAAAAATAATTTCCTAATGAACATCTGGGATTTATTTTCAGACTGAGAAAAAAAGTCTACGGAGCTTTTGGCTGTTTACCTAGCCAAAGATAATAATCCCAGCAGTAGACAGACATGAAAGCATTGCACATATATTGCTGTTTTGAGTCCTTGAATGAATCTGCCTAGGTGCAAAGCTGTGTCACAGGGAGAACAAGACAGCAGAAGACCTCTCTTGGTTCACCTTTTACCTCCAGTATATTTGGAGGAGATGCGGGGGTTAATTAGTAAATATAATAATATTCTTGGTTTAATGATGACATTAAATATTTTCATGGAAGACTAGCTTGGTAGTCTGGTGAGTCAAAATTTTGCCTTCCCCATGCAAAACATTATTATACCTACCAGGTCAAAGATAATAATGCCTTCTTCCACTTTTATAAAGTACTCTAACAGATACACAAATTCAAATATAACACAGATTTAGCTAAGAAAAATCTACATTTAGATTGATATATTATATTTATTTATACAATCCACCTGAACTGTTTCTGCTATTTTATGAGTGTTGTTTCAGTTACATCATGGGGCATTGATTAATCTCATTGAAATGTATCATCAGAAATGGAAGCCTGCCACAAACTTAAGACATGGATTTTGATCTACTAGTCTTTCAGGGGAGTTACTTCCAAGTTTTTGGTTCAGTTCACTTTAAAATTAAGTATTGTTTGCAAATCCAAATTCTAGATATGGGACTTGGTTTTGAATGAAAATTCTTACTATAATTCTGTACCAGTCACAGCCTCCTAACGGGTGTTGGTATGATATCTGAATACAATTATATTCTAAAAAGGCTTCACGCAATGACAGTATCATATGAAATAAATTTCTACAGTTATCTGTAAATTTGCCTTTTCTCATTATGTGCATGTATTATATATACATATACAAAATGCAGTTCAGAAAATTTCCTAAAGAAAGATGCAGCAGTATTACACAAAGGTGACAACAAACAAAAGAAATCATGCTTCACTAACTTGATTGCCTTATACAATGACAACTGACTGGATAGACAAGGAGAGAGCAGCGGATGTTGTCTACCTGGACTTCAGCAAGGCTTTTGACACTGTCCCCCATGATATCCTCCTAGGCAAGCTCAGAAAGTGCAGGCTGGACAAGTGGATGGTGAGGTGGATTAAGAACTGGCTGAATGGCAGGTCTCAAAGGATTGTGATCAGTGGCACAGAACCTACTTGTCTAAACAGTCTCTAAAGCAAGTCAACTGTTATAAGAAGACAAATACCATCAAGATATCTCTCCCAGAACAGTAAAGAGGAAAAAAAATCCAAAACAAAACCTCCCAGCAAACAAAAAATCCCAGCTTATTCAATAGTCTTGTATTTTCTTCGCAATAAATTAGTATACAATACATGAAAAGTAGCTTCAAAGGAACTTGACCAACTATAAGCCTTCTCTGAAGAAAATGCCTTTAAAATAGCACTAAAATAATAGTGTTGCTCCAGTGCTGCTCACGCAAATTAGATTTGCTTGGATTGTAAATTGGGCAAACTTAAGTAAATCATTCACTAAATTGTGTGGTTTGGTTTGTTTCCCTTCCGTTCCAAATTCAAATTCCAGAAACAGAACTTGAAGATCAAGTTAAGTTATTTCTGGTTTTTCTACTGGTGCTGACTGAAGATGTTCTTGTTCCAGGGGCTACAATTTACCTATTACTCTCCCCAGGTAAATGATCATCTTGGCACCTCTATTCCTTGTTTATATCCTCTCTCTGTGCTTCTCTCCATAGGTATTACCTACTTCCTTTCTCATATGATCTGAGACCAACTATTCTCAATGGTATTTAATTTTGAAGTTTTTTGTTCTCCTTCAGATCCATAAAAGGGACTTCCGTGACCAAATACCACTTTTCCAACTGTACTAGTTGTTCCAAGACAACATATCACCTGTACCTTCAATTCCAATCTAGCTTCTGACAAGACATAGGCGACAGTATGATCAACAATATCTGTATAGATGTTTTAATAATTCCAAATGAGATGAAGTGAGATGAGATGAAGAGATCCTATACAATTACTTTATGGCATTAGTAAAGCCTGCATTGCGTAACTAACTAAGTGATGCAATTGAGATCTGTGCATAAATGAATAAAAACCATCACGGGTTAGATTTCAATAAAATGCTAGCAAGGGTTAAATTCTGCTTTAATCCTTGGACAGTTACATGGCTGCTATTGAATATGCTCTTAGATGCACCTCAAGCTTTTCTTTATAATATATCTTGATCTGTAAAGAATCATTTATTCTGTGATGAATAAAATAACTAGGAAATGTTATTTCTTCCCTCATGGTGAAGTGGGGGAAAGAAGGGAGAGTAAGATTCAGGATTCATAGCAGACCATGTGAAGTCAAAAAATCCAGGGTACAAAGAGAAGTGAAAGAAGTGGCATCAAAACTGGTAATTATTTACTTACTACAGTATTTTTCACATTGAAACACGGAAAATTTCAGACGAAAAAAGGATCCTTTCCAGTTTTCAGTTGTTCAGCTTTAAAGGAGATAGGTATTTGTCATAAAGAAAAGGTTTTGTTAAAAACCCAGTCATTTGATGAAAAATAGAACTCTATCAACCTAGCCTAGTTGTTTTGGCAAATTTAATCTCAAATAATTAAATAAATTTTCTAAGTGAGCAATATTCTAAATAACAGTCAACTTTCTCCATTTCTGTTCTATCACCCTACTGAGTTTAAAATTCTACTGTTTTGAGTAAACCCCACAGACTATCAGAAAGTGCAGGAATAAAAAGTAAACACAAATAGTACAAGAACATCTATTTACATATATTCGTGTCTCTAAAATAGAAGCAGACAGGAAGATATCAAGCAGAACAGGAGGAAGCAGGGAAACGGAGAGAGCTTTTGATGTGGGCAATATACTCAACATATCAAGCATTGCAGTAAGATTCCAGGATATCTATTCTTATCCTATTTCTGAGTAATAAAAAGGTCACATACAAAAGATACAAAAGATACAAAATACAAAAATTACAAAAAAAGGTATGTCCTGGAGACAAACACTCAGGCTCTTAAGTTGGTATTAATATGGACCGTAGCACGAGCACTCTGCTCATTTACAGAATCTGAGTTCTGAGAAAAATAATATAGAAGAGTTAAGACTAATAAAACATTAACATTTTTCTCTTAGTTCTCGTATAGCTTTGTGTTATTTATTCTGAACAAGACTGGATATTAGTATGGGTAAATGAAGCTCCAATCTTGTGCTATTTGCCAAGATGATATAAAAAGCTCTGAAATCCAATAAAATTTTCTTAATAACTTTACTATTACTGCCATAGATTCCCAGAAAGAAAACAAAACCCAGCTGCATGCAGATCTTCATTAGGAAACCAGGCTGCACTTTAACTCACTAGAATCAGTTCCCTGATGATGCTGGCTATGAACAGGCAGAACAGATAAGGAAGAACAAAATTTTCAAAAATCTCACCACGCCTTTGTGTTTACCCAAGTTTTACCATATGTGATCCTGAAATTTTTTACTCTCTCTCAGTAAGTGACAGCTTAAATCTAAAAAGCATTACAAACTATGTACAAACTGCTGCTGTGACACTAAAGACCTTTTTCACATGTAGTTGTGATGTCAGCATTTTACCACTTACCCTCTACTTCTGATTAACGGTCAAATACAAGATTTTGCAGTGAAGACAACAACTGTTGGCCTGGTTATGCACCACTTTAGGAAACTGAATGCTGACGGCATATGGTCTGACTAACATGAGGTGACAGAAGGAAGGATCTTTAAATCACCACATTCTAAATTAATTTCATGGCCAAAAAGATGGCTGTGTAATGGCCATGTATGATTATATAGTCTTGCACAATGCCACTCTCTTTGTGGTGACCTGTGTAAAGGTACCCTACAAACGAGATCTAACTATGGGAAGCACTGGACCAATGCTGGTTAAATACCAGTCTTTGATTCCATGGCTTACATTTTTAGTGAAGAGTCTCCTTAAAAATGAACTATCATATTCTAGATGAATAAAGTAAATCCAATTAGGCAAAAACCAGGATTACAATAGATCAATAATTAATAAAAAACAATGGTTATTTCATGGCAACATGCAAGATTCAAGGTCTAAAATTCTTATTGACTTGCCTAATCCTAGGAATATCCTTCTAATGTGTTTTTATAGACCATCACTCCGCAGTACAGCAAGCAGAGTTTGTGCATAAACAAGATGACCTAGTTTTCAACATCTGCAAGTCTTAGCTTGAAGCTTGTTTGTTACTTGAAAAGGCAATTAAAATTTAAACAAGTGTGAAAGAACAAACTCTTATTTTCCTTGAATTTCTGTGAAAAAAACCCAGTTACACATTAACTAATATTTAATACAAAACCACATCAGAACTCAAAGTAACAGTAGACAATCAGTATTCATATTTCTTAGAATAAAACAAATCACAGACAGCTACTAAAATATACGCAGAAATATACAAGAATAGTAGGGGTAAACAATTCAGGAGACTAGGTTGGGCGATTCCTTTCAAATTATAAACTATGTACAGAAAGTGCAATTTCACAGGACATTCTTCAAGTAAGAGATAGGCTGTGAGTTGATGAACTAAGCAACCTGTGTATTCTAGTATGGAATTCATTAAAAATCCAGACACTCATCTTGCAACAGACAAACACTCCACATGAAAGGTGACTTTCAAACATCAGTGACATCAGAGGCAAACTCATTACTTTTTCTTCTAATAGCTATTTCTTTTTCATTGTATTTGCATCTTTTACTATTTAACTATGCATTTCAGGATGGATTTACTGTTATTTATTGAATATGATGCTTGTTACAAGCAGAGAGGTGATACAGAGCAAAATAATTTCTGTTCCAAAGAGCTTGTAAACCAAGCATAGGAAAACACAGGAAAAACAGCGAAAGGACCTAGGGGCATTACAGCACCCATTTTAAAGGAAGCTAAAGAACCCAAGTAATTTATACTTCTTCATCTCCTGAAAGATGTTCTGGAAGACAAAGGTGCAAGAACTTAATATATGTTCTACTAAAAAAACTATACTAAGTAAAGTTAGCTTCATCTCTGTCACTGTTCCAAAGGATGGCTTTCTAGTCAAAGCACAAATGCTGAAGTAAACAGGACTATATCCAGTCGCCAGCTCCTGTGCAGGATTTCAGACTTTTGGCTGAGACATTTATTTTTCGCTTTACTTCCATCTGTGTTCAGAGTACAAATGTATGTATTACACAAATATACGTAACATCTACCTAAACAAGTGTTCTAGACTTTCCCCATGGAAAGTCTACTTGTTCTATGTAAGGCATATAAACTATTTTCATGATAAAATGTGGCATTCTACAGACAAGTGCGTAATACTATAAACACAAGATTTCTGCTTCTACAGACTATAGCATTCATAAAAGGAATAACTCATAAAGATTAAGGATGGGAAATAGAGTAGTCCCAGGACACTAACCCGCTTTTAAAATTAAGTAAGTATTGCCATTCTTTGTGAACGTACATTTAAAATGCAGATATTATTCAAAAATACAAATGCATTATCTGATTACATAAATATCTGATCTCGGTGCATTAAAGGAATGTAGAAGAATAGGTTGCCATTAGCACAGAAATATTAGTGTTTCCTTACTATACATTTATGTACTTTCTGCTCCTTATATTTATCTTAAATTCAGTCTTCATGTTGTTGCAATTTCTTTATTTTTTTTAATTACCACCTACTTAGACCTTTTCCTCTTATTAATACAGAGTATTTTCAAAGCAAAAAAGACACCAGACATGTAAATATATGCGGTTACTTTAGCACTGATCCTGGGTAAAATCATAGAATAGAAAATAAACACTGCAATCAGTTTAGAATTGGAGATGGTAAAATAACTGATCAGCATCAGAACAGTGTAAGGAGAACTAAGTCTTGCCAAACACCACGTTTTTCTGAATATAGGTTTGTTTGATCAAAGCAACTGTGTTGACATCAAATGCCTTGCAGAGTCTTCTAATAAGCTTATATGACATTCTGAGATACAGAAAGAAAAAAATCAGTAATATACAGCTATCTACAGGTAAACGTAAATGAGATGCTCCTAATACAAGGCAACATTCCCATGCAGATTCTATGTAGCTGTTTTGGCCAACAGACCAAACATAGACCTATTCATCACAGCCTGGAGCACGGTCCTGCATCACATTCTGGCATACTTACTCAAGAAAAAAAAAGCTGAAAAAGTGAAAGTTATAAGGCAAAAATACAAAAAAAAAAGATTCAAGGAAAACTTTTAGACCTTAAATAATGACAAATTAAAACTGTGCTTCACATACCAATTATCCAATTGAATACTGAAGCAATGTGATTATCATCTACCTATTACATGCAGAAGATATTCCTTTCACATTCTTAAAATGCAGTGAGATAATACGGCTTGCATACTATTCTCTTCAGTATCATAGATGCAAAGTCTAATGCCCAATCTCAGAATATTTGCATAAGAGCTACAGCCCTGTAAAATCACTCTATTTACTATGATTTACACACCTTCTTTTACTCTCACAAGATGAGTTATTGGAATTATTACTAGAATCGTAAAAGAAAAAAAATAAGAATCAAAACCCCTTCCAGAAACAGAAAATAACAAGAATTAGAAGTTTAAGAAGAACCCCAAACATATAAACCTCTCTTTGGATTCAATGTATTATCACGCATATGAGATTACATTAATTGGAATTCAAATTGCCTGACTCCAGTATTCTTTTCATCCGTAGAACAACTTCATGTATTAACAGATATTTCTTTAAATCATATACATCTTATTGAAGAATTCTGCCTTAGTGCAACTTGTGTTTGGATTTTATCTTTCTACCATCCTGTCATTCTCTTAGATAATTCATTTGCTTGTGGTACCATCTGAGGAAAGATTACAGGTTAACCTGGTGGCTATTAGCCAACAGCCAGTTTCCCTCCCAGGACAGCACCTCTGGGCACATGGTCGGGCAAATCAGCTCGTTGCATCCTAATTCTGATTCTCCCCAGACACAGACACAAGTGATTCATTGCTCCTGGCAGATAAGCTGCTGACATTTCCATCTCTGTTTACTGGGTTAGCTGACAGATTGCTGACATGATCCCTTTGTTTCCTCCTTATTCTCTTTACATTAGAGCCAGGAACTCTAGCAGGGGAACACCTACTCTCTGCCACAGAATGGAAACACCACGTGGAGTCCATATTATAAGCAGTTTCATTTTCAGAGTATAAAAATTAAGCACTTGTTAAAAATCTACATTGTAAAATTGACAAAAAAGTATCACAAGTCATCTGATGCATATGAATTTCACATACAGATGTTATTTATCAAGGAGCACAAAAGGTTTTGCAAAGATTTCAGAAGGTACTGCAAAACCACTTATAAACAGATCTTGATGCATAAAAAATTAGATTGCATATCTTTTTAAATTTAAATGAGAAGCAGCTTTAATTCTATAAGCTAAAGAATTTTAAATTTGGAACTTGCAAAAGGAAATGCACCTGTTTAAGGCAAAAAAGTGACTTAAATAGCTTCAGCAGTGTAAGAGTCTGACCCAAAAGTTTATCTATCTATAAAATAAGGATATATTAAAATTTTTGTGGTGCTTTCTGGATCCATAAACTTTAAGCAAGTTAAGCTTGACATTACTCAACTGTAAAAACACAAAAATCTTAATTTTATATATTTGATTACACAACTAAATCTTCCTAGGACCGGCACTTCAAAACCCCTACAGGACACAGAGAGAGAAGACAGACAGGATTAGCAGAATGAAAAAAGACCACTAGTGGTTTAAGAAGCAGGAAAAGCAATGGACCCATAAACTTCTGACACCACTACACCAGACATTATGAGGCACACAAAAACGTGGAAAGCTGTTTATTCCTTGTTCACTGAAATCTCACTAATTTGTGACAATACACTGGGCTTCTTTTCCAGAGAATAAATCATCGGGGACAAAAATCATACAGCATTTTGCATAGAGATTTGTCTTACAAGGATACTTAAAACCCCAAAACATTTTGCAACATCCTATACAAATTAAGAATCACTGCCTTTTTTAATATACTGTGCCTTTAATATGCCTATTTTAACATACTCTAGGAAATGAAAAAATTCCAGTGTGCCCACCCCTCTTCTCTAGGCTACCGGTTCCCTTTTTTGCAGCTTCTTAGACCTGATAAGTGCTGCTTGCACATAGCTAAAAGAGTCCCTGTAAAAAAAGAAGCTATTAATGATAGCCTCAAAAAATACAACAAAATCAACTTGCCCATATCCTTAAACTCCTTTCTCAGTATATTTGTTTCTTGTCAGTTTTAATGGGAGAAGGTGAAAAATGTCACTCAGCACTGGACCTGCCAGAACTTTACTGTTCAGCGCCTAATGGGACAGTAGAAGAGAGTTGGTTTGAATAATGTAATTTTAAAAAAGGGGGGGGGGGGTGCTAAGATGGGAATAGACAAATTTAATTTGCAAAATAAAAACAATTTTTAATTCCTACCAACTCCTGGGTTTGAATTCTATGTGGTTTTGAAAACTTGAAAACTTAAAAACAATTCTACAGGTCCATCCTTGCTCCCCCCAGAATTGATATCCTATACTGAACCTCGTTTTTTAACAGGAAAGCAAGGGTTTTCCCAATTCAAAATGCCTTTCAGTTTGTCTTAGGAAGAGAGAGTTTAAAACACAAAACTGAATTTGACAGAAATCCTTTTATATTTTATTAAATGGAGACCTGCAAGTAAATTCAATTTGTGGTCAAAAGAGACACAATGTTTCCTTCAAATGCATGGTAGGATAGCTCAAAGTGCCTGTAAAATGTGCTCACTGATGCAAATGCTTAAAACATTATCTACTGCCAGTAGCTGCACCACTGGCAGTAGACTACAAGTGCAGAAAATTTCTATCTACTATAGCAGAAAACTGACACTTTATACATGCTTATAACTGGGCAGAAAAAGCCTAGGAAAAAAGAATAAAAGCATTTTTAATATATATAACAAAAAAAAATCAGGTTTTAGATAAAAAATTTAATCTACTATGAAATCTTATCTTACTGAATTGATTGTGATGAATAAAAACTTTTTTAAATTGTGTTTGCTATAGGTTTTTAATTATCTCTATAATAATGAGCCTTAAAAAAAGAAGACCTGAGATCTATAGGGTTGAAAACAAAGAAATTGTGTTATAGTGGCCATCTAGCTGTTCTGAGCTCCATAATTCTCAGTTCTGAATCTTTCAATTCATTAAATATCTCAGACTGTCTGTAAATGTTTCCATCAAACTTGCTTATATTATGTGAAAATTGTGTATTTTATTAGGTCGTTCTCTGTTTTTACTGTCATGCCTCAGTGTCAGTTGAACATTTCTCATTATCTGCTGACAGACTAACCCTACAAAAGCTGCAACTAGAAAGTTTCTTTCATAAGTCTGCATGGAGCAGTAAAGTCCTGATGCGCTCTGCATAGCTACTTTCCAGCCATTTGGCCCCCAGCATGTACTATCAGGACTTGGCACTGCCCCTTGCTGATATAATGAGATTCCTCTCTGCTCTGTTCTCCAGCCTGATGGGGTCCATCTGAATGGCAGCACAACCTCTTGGTGTACAGTACTGGGTAGTAACTCTTCACCATTTTTGTATTGCCTGCAAATCTGCTGAGGGTGTGCTCTGTCCCATCACCAGGAGACTGACACATAGGTTGAACAGTACTGGCCCCAGTATCAATGCCCAGGGTACACATCAATTAGTGACGTGTCTCCAACTGAACTTTGTGTTGAAATGTTATTCTTTATCAATTAGCAGAAGAACTTCAGCTTGTTGGCTTGAAATTAATTATTTATATTTTTCTTGGCTCAACAAATTCTATAAATATTAATACAATTAAATAATTAGTGAGCAGTTTTTGTATTTGACCATCAGCAATCAGAAACTTTCTGCAGGAACATGGAAAAGAAATTTGAGTACTATAAAGCCTAAGAGCACATGGATTTAAAACAGGAACTACCTAAAGACAGGTTTAAGCTACTGTGTCCTCAATCTGTGGCACGAATTTCTGAAGAGGTTTTTGTGCTGGGTTATCTTTGTACTATTAACAATACTATGCATATTTTATCACCATTTCCCTTTTGACAGAACTGGGTCTCCACAAACACATACAGATCTGGAAGCAGAGAATAAGTGTTTTAAAGTAAACATCTCAAATATAAATCCAAAACACTACAATTTGTTTTACCATTATTGACCCTGTATTACATAAGAAGGTTATGTTGGATTTTCTTTCTGATATTAGTATTGCAAAAAGAAGCCAAAATTCTATGACTCCTTCTGAAAGCAATTTAAATTCTGTCATGAACCACTTTTTCTCCTTTGAACTGCTAATAAAGCATGTAGGGAACATGCCCAAGTTCTGACTCTACAGGCTACGGACCCTTGCTATGAGACCAAAGAGTCTTACTATTCATAATCCCACATTTTAGTTAACCTAGGTCACATACAATTACATATGTATTTTTAAGAGCATTATCCAGAGCAATTATTGAAGTTAGTAATGTCACATTTCTGGCATCAGGATTTTCTGCACCTAAGTTTAGATGCTCCAGCACCATCAAGGTCATTGGAGTTTTAACTCCATTAAGTGAACTTGAGACCAAATGGGTCTAAAGGTAAGTGCAATTTAAAAAAAATTAAAAGAAAGACAAAACCTCACACGCTGGTCCATTCAGATTGGGGATGTAAAGGGAGAAATGAAATAACAAGCCAAGAAATATCCTCATAAAAATGTATTTTTTTAATCCCCCATGACTTAAGTGCTTTCAGGCAGCTCAGGAAGGACCAGGTCAACTTCTACAACACTAAGCAGAGTTCTGCTGTCAAGGATGTATCACTTAAAAGGTCCTTCATCTAGCTCAAGGCATAGAGAATTTCACTGAGTTAAACCCAGTGTATGCAATTAGCAGCGTAAAAGGTGAGTTGTACTTCTGGAGCCAAGTCTGACCAATAACTAGATTCATATTGTGAAAATTGATCCCTTGCTATTTATAAGTGATTTGACAAGTACTGTGGCATGCATTTTACACATGTATTTGGCTGGGTGTCATTCTGTGCTCACTCAGAGTAATTATGCCTATGTAGGTACTGCAACCCCTGTGTCGCAGGACTTAACATCTTAACACCTCAAAATGCTGCACATACAAAAGCTGCTGTTAGTTTAAAGGAAATAAAAATTTCAGAAACAGCTATTCAAAAGAAAGTCCACAAAGAAATGCTTTTAAAATGTGTCATATTAGATATTTGCTTTGTAGACTGTGTTCATCTTCAGTGAAATAAGTACCTGCTTACATTATTAAAGATCAATTTAAAAAAAGGAATGCAGTGAAATTTATTAAAACACTGATATAGCTGCAAAATAAATATGGAAATTGTGACTAAAGTATCTTACAATACCAGAAGAAAAAATTAATTAACTCTTTTAATAAATTGTACACACATACACAAAATGCAAATTCAAGACAGAAAAAATAACACCAAAAAGAATTTTGGTCATTTATAATATCTACTGAGATACTTTTAAATCTTTCTTGTTATTTTTAAAGAAACTGTTGAGGCTCTTGCACCTAAAATTAGACTTACTACATCAGTTATGTTTGTGTTCTTGGCTGCGACGTCCTTTTCTGTGCAGCCCCTACACTGCACTCTCGTGTGCTGGTGTGGTAATGCAATAGCTCACTACTTGTCTCAACAGTGTGCAGTCTCTTCTGTACAGAGATGCACCACGGGAAAGGAGTGACAGCAGTTACCAGCCTGGGAGAGAACTCCTTGGCCTTCATTTTTTGCTGCTGGAGGATTCAGCAAGAAAAAAAGAGATTTGACACACCTGTAAGTGTTCTTTTCTGAACTAGCACTGTAGATCGGGACTACTAAATATTTATTTTGCAAATAAAACTGGCTGAAGAGAAAGTATTCGACAAGCTGTTACTATCGTATTATGGTTCAACAATAATTATTCCTAGAATAATAACAAAACTATTATTTTAAGTGGAAAGAACCTACTACAACTCATCATGCAATTCCATCTCTTGGCTGTAACAGGAATGGAGACACAATTCCTTCATAACAATGTGTGTTTCTTGGCTTTATCAGACCTATGCTTATCCTACCTATGATGACTGTGACCACACTAGTGCACTTCTGAACCAAATCTAGTGAGCTGTTGATATGGTGGTGGTCAGTGAAAGGTTGGACTCAGTAATCTTGGGGGTCTTTTCCAACCTTAAGGATTCTATGATTCTAACCGCAGCAGTAACCTACTGGCCATCACCTCAATCATGCAGATGTTTCCAATTATATAATCAGTTGTACTTACGCTTTTAAGGCAGCATCAGGAACCTTAAAGTAATCTTTAAAACATTTGAATAACATGCTATCTCTACTGCTATGCTACAAAATCAACATTTAGAAAGCCTGGGCAAAACTGTTGAGTTATTTTTGATTATACAATTGTGATACTTATTTGCATATATTATGTTACTAAAAACATGTACTGAGGAAAAGAGGAAAGGGATTCATAAGGGATCATCTTAAAAGCAGTACAATAGCTGTAATCCACAACTCTGTCTAACATTGGAAAAACTCTATCTGCAGTCGTTTCTGCAATGTCACTAACGGTTGCTGTGGAAATAACTGCCATTAATCCAAAACTGAAAGCAGGGAGCATCTGGAAACTCACAGCTCAGTCTGCAGCATCTCTAGTGTTAAATATCTAATGTAAAAATTTCTCACCCATAAATCATATTCTCTCAATCCTTTTCTGCCTCCCACCCAGCTGCACCTCCACCCACCCTACTTCAAGGCTGTACTGTTTGTGCAAGGTAATGTTCATCGCTGCATATAGTAAAATGATTCTACCTTCTGTTACCCAACAGTGCTTCTTTTTCAATCCATATCATTAATAGTTAGTCATAGAGCTATTATTCATTCTCTGAACTCCTAAAATGAGATATCCCTGATAGGTTTATATCCTTAGCAACTGCACATAATATGGAGAACTGTATTTTGCTCAGCCGTATCAGCACATGTTCCTATTTCTGCTAGCAAACAGACTCTTGTTGTTGTTAAAGAACGTGTGTCAACAACAGGCTTCAACAGGGTATTTCATACCAGTTAATATGTACAGCATGTCTTCACCTCCCCAGCAATGTCACTAGTTTGAGTGACTGCAGTCTTTCAGCCCAAAAGTAGATTTCTCTACCAGCTAGTACTTATTAACCCTTGGTTCTGCTATAAAAATATACATAAGCATGTATATATAAAAATAAATATATGGGTTTGCCTTAAGTAATTCTGCCTCTTCATATGTAGAAGCATGGCAGATACGTTAAATTGCCTAATATATTTGATCACATAGGGATAATTTCTCCGGTAAATGTAGATGCTTATTTTAAAGTTTTATATTTACTATATTTTACTTTAATTATTTACTCTATCTTCCTTCATTTTACTCCACATGCACAGTAGGGAATACCCCAAATAGAAGAGGTAAGACTGTGACATTCTTTATAGAAAACGTAATTGTTTCAATAGTCATAACCAGATTTTATATGTACTAGGAGAGAGCATGCAGGATATGCAAGAACTTTAAAAAATAACATATCTAACTTTACATACATGTTTGCATTAACATACTTTCTATAGTAAAGGAAGATGTTTTGGAAGACTACCTTCTGTTATACTAAACATGAAGGGAATTCAGTAGTCAGCTGGTCTTTCAACATAGACCCAATCCGGACAGACCCTCTCATATATAATTTATCCCTTTCCTAAGACATAATAACATTCATAAATAAAGAAAGTCATAAGGTCAGAGAATTCTACAGTGGCACAAATACTTAAAAGCCGACATCTCTGTAAGTAAATTCTCCATTTGATATGGAAAATATGTCCACTGTTCAAATTCTATATCTTGTTTCTGGATGCTTTTTGGCCAGAACTGGCAGTGGATTTCTTGGCAATTCTACATTTCTTTTAGATCAACCATGCTTCAAAAGCACTACAAGGAATCCAAAACCCACAAACATAATACAGCTATTACCTCCCTACACAAAGGGAACTTTTGTTCTTGCAGTGCTAGAGTAACACTGTGTTCTATACACAAACCTAGCTGGTATGGTCTGCTTTCCATTTCCATATGTTAAAAATTTTTAACAATCATGTTAAAAAACAAACAAACAAACAAAACAAAGCCCAACAAAGCTTTAAAAATCATATGTGAAGTTATTTATTACAAATACTACAATTTTGCTCCATTTTCCCCTCTTTTTGTTATACTTTTGCCAGAGCCTCACTTTCTTAAACCTTTCCTAAAGAAAGTCAGAGCCACATGCCGCGTCATAAATACTTTACCTGCAAAACAGAGAGACAGAATGACTTGAATTTTGAATAAGGGACGTGAGAACTACAGGGGCCATTATTGTTCCTTCAGGCTTCAAAGACAGCCAGAAAAGTCCATTACCCTTTTTCTCAAAGGATATTATCAACTCAGACAGCACATGGTGGTTTTCTGTAGGCCTGGGTCTTTTGAAGGAAGGCAGAAATAAGGCAGCAGGTGAGGTAGTGTTTCTTGAGAAGCACGGGGTAAAGTCAGGGGTCTGAAGGGATAGCATTAATAGTCAAATGGGACTAAGATGTGTGGGGAAGTACTTAACACTTAAAATAGAGTATGTTTGTCTGTAATTTTTTTTTAAACAAGATTAAATCACAGAGAGGACAAATTAAATAAATACTGCTACCATATTACATGTCACCCCTACTTCTATGAAAAAGGTATTCTCAGGTATATATGCATCTGGTATGCCAAGCTCTTCAAAACAGTGCCTCTTCAGTAACTCTCCTAGAAAAAGTATACTTTTGGCCTTGAGAGGTAGAAGATATTTTGTAATACCTCCATCTGAATTTGTTGAACATAGATATGTGTATATAGATCATGCACATATTCACACAGTTGCACATACAGTTATCAACTCTTGCATTTCTTCCTCCCATTGAAAATGCTACAAAAGTCTCTCTTGTCAGTTATCTTTACTGAAAATAGAAAAGGATTGTTTTTATTAGCAAATACTTTGTTGTTATAATCGCAGTTATCCATTCCTTTAGTTAGCTGTTATTGCCAGCGGAGATTATTCTCAGTCTTTCCCCAGTGACGCTCTATTTGTCACTATTCCGGGCATTAATCCAAGTCCAAAGATAGGAATGAAAATTATAGGCTCTTCCTACATAGCTTTCCTTTTTAGCAACTTCATGCAGGCTCCACATTAGCAACTTCTAACTTCTCTCAGATTTCTTCCTACATAAGTCATTCTCCAAATGGATCAAAAGTAGAAAAAATTCAGCTCAGTGCTCAAAGACAAATTATCATTTAACTTCTTACTGAAAATACTTCTTTTTCCTTTTTTCCAAATTCAGATAAAGGTAGTAGATTTGGAGGGGGGGGGGGGTTTACTTGAAGCATTTTCTATAACATATACCACATTAATGTCTGAGATAAAATATTAAAGGATTTTTCTTCACAGTAGTTCCATAAAATGGAGAATATCATTGCCTTCATTTCAGCAGTAGGGAACTCATACACAGATAGGGAACTGCATGTGCAACATCATAAGAGAAGAATATGCTGAAATCAGGAATACCTTTCTGAAAATACAATCCTTTTCATTCCTATTTTTTGTCAGTGTTTTGGAAAATTTTGCTATATACTTTTACTGTTGTTCCATGATGTTAATCAAATGGAGTGTTGAATGCAGCTTTTTAATTTGACCTAATTCATCACACTATATTAATGGATAGAAGCTCAGTTATGGGTCATGATTTATTCTGCCAAATGTTAACAAACAAGTTAGAAAAGCTAACAATAATAAGTATTAAGTAACCAGTAAAAAATAGATAACCAAATTTAATTCACTCCTAGTCTGAATTAATTGACAGCAAATCTATTTTGAAGCAGGAGACAGAACTAAGGTGTCACTGTAACCATCTGTCATATGTGCTTCGACAAAGAGGAGAGATTTTTAAGGTACAGCCACCTCGTACTGCTAATGGAAAATCGCTGTATGTTCTACGGAGCCCCTACATACCAGTAGGAGTATGTTGGACCTAACATTGCTCTCTATATGTTCACCAAATCTCTTGGTTTATATCAAGTAGATACTTAAAAGGAGATCTACTGTTTTACTGAACTTCAATGGGAACAATATTTGCATGTAGCTCTTCAACCTCTAAAATAAAATCAACAACTCTTGCCAGATACTTCTTGCATGCATTTCACAATGTAATGTTTTCATTTAGGATTAAAATTAGCAATCAGATATGATTACGAAGTGAATATTGATTGGGAAGCACTTAATCACCTAACTAAGATAAAACATTAGGTTTGGCAAATCAGAAAATGCTTCTGAAAGAAAAATAGAAGAGGTTGCACATGCAGTCAAAAGAGAAGCTAAATGGCAGGGAAGTCATTAGCAAAATAATACTTGATAAGCCTGATTGCCTCCTACTTATTTCTGCCCTATCATTTTAAAATGATCTCTTCCTACAGTCCATTTCTAGTTTTCTTCCTCTTTTTTCTTCCCCTGGCTAGTCCTTTTGGCAGTACAGAAACTACCTGTTCTTCTACTCAAAACACCTAAGTCTTTCACTTACTAATGGATTCCAAACCTGCGTTACTGCAGAACCAACTGCAGGATACATACAAACAAGTCTGTCACACCTACAAATAACAAAAACACACAAGAAGCATAACAAAGTAATCCATTACATCCTACAGGTGATGCCATGATGATTTTTTCTTTTATACCCCTTTTATACACTCTCTTATATAGCTTTTATGTATTCTTAGTGCTTTTAGCCTACATAGTTACAATTCTTTAAGTTTGATAGCTTCCCTTAGACCCAACATTCCGTTAAGCCAAGAGACCAAACATTCCGGAAACCCCAGACACCAAGGTCCTTTCCGGAACACATTCTGTCAACAAAGACAGATCCATCCAGGGGGAGGGTTCCTCGGACGAGGGGTCTCGCTGGAGTCCCTCACTGGGGAATCTTTGACAGATATGCTAATTTTGTAAGGCATATCATTGTATACACATCACATCGTGGGTGGCCATTTTTCCAGTGGGCATTTTGGGGTGCGTTTCGATGTGCATTTCGGCGCACCTGAGGATCCTTAAATAAATACCGAGGTAAAACTCTTTTTCCCCTCTTAACTGTGTTTAGTGCTCTTAATTTTAAGACCAGGAAAAGGCGACACAGGTGAATGGAATTGGTTAGCTCTTCTGCTATATTCATACAATACCATAGAGCATTTAGGAGTTTTGCCACTGACTAATCTTTGCCCAAGATTTCATCATTAATATTGTCTCTATAAATCATATTTTAAAATAACAAACAAGCAAAAACTTAGGGGGAGTTCATAGTTTCCAAAAGGACAGCAAAAATATTCTGCCCCTTGGTACATCATAAATAAACTATAATCAGTTTACTGCTTGTAACATTTTACACCATAAATATCTTAAATACTTACATAGCATCATTCAAACACCAACTTCCTTGATCAGATTTGCAACATCTTATCTCACTACTCTGCATAGAAATAGAGAAAAACCTGAGTGTGAAAATGGTCAAGACTCATAACTGGACAGGCAGTTGTAAGGAACGCCAACATACAAAGATGGCTCTGAACAAGACAGCAAAAGACAGGAGTTTGACTAATCTCTGACACAATCATCTTAATTACTCTACAAAAGTTTTGGCATGCTTTTATAATACGACACTCTATCACGTGATTTTATCTTTATTTTCCATCCGTGATAAATCTCTTTGAGCACGGCAAAACGCCCACGACGGGTTCAGCGGCAGTTTAGAGCATTTCTTTGCCGTTGCCATCGCGCTGTTAGAAAGCCTGTCTTTGCCCTGCGGTGGCCGGGCGCGGGCAGCGCGGGCCTGCCCGGCGGGAGCGCCCCCGAGCGCCGGCCAGCGCGGTCCCGCAGCGCCCCCTGGTGCCCACTCGCTCACCGGCGCAGCTCCGCAGGGCAAAGTCTCGCCGGGGCAATTGGCAGCGGAAGCGTGGGGCACTGCGGTAACGCCCGGCTCTACGGCCCAGCAAAAAAGTTGTGTTCCCTAACCCGTGCTGGGCGAGTTCCTCGCGATATAGTTTAGAAATGACCTGTATGAGTATATACCTGAGCAAGAACCACTCCGTTCTGCAAAGAGGAGTTTAAAACAAAGCAAAGAACTTCAGGAAAGAATCAATATTGAGTATTAGGGATACAAGGGATTTTGCATGTCAAAAGATGAAGAAATGAGGTCTGTTTGTACTCAACAGTATATTGTGTTCTAAACTAGAAGAAACTGACCTTAGCTTTTCAAATAAACCAAGAGCTTACCATATTAAGGGCAGCATTTTTATGCTACAAGTAATCAGTTCACCATCCACTTCAGAAAACATAGAAGATCTATTCCCTAAAAAGGAAGGGAATCATGCCATTGACTAGGATTTGTTCTGAAAATATTCAAGGATTAAAGCACTAAAAGCACAGCAGAAACAACAAGCACTAGTAACAGAAATTAATACTCTAACACCTATTTTAATCATTTGAAAATAAAAGTACATAAGCAGTAATCAAAGAAACTTAGTTTACTTCTGTATAGGATCTGTTAAGGCACTGGAGAAATACCATAGTAAAAGCTCTAGGACTGCACATGGCTTCACGTTACCAGTGAATCAGTAACACCCAGCAGAATACCAGCACTTGCAATATTAGCATCTTCTGCTACAGCTCAGAAACAGAACTGAATCAATTAAGCTAAGGAATGGGTAACACAGTGCCATTACACTCAGCATAAATCAAAACCATGCATGAGGCAAAGAAACTAAGAATACTTCACAGAAACATCTCTAAATATAAAGATAAATATATGCCTGCCAAACATGCCACTGTGGCCTTTTGTTCTCTGAACACTGAATGCCTTCAGGTGAGCTGATGGCTTGTAAGTTATCAGTCACTTGTGCCTTACTTTCTTGCCTCTAGTTCTCCTACTTCTCTTTAGATCCTTTAATCTAAAATCTGTTACAGAAATACTTCAAGCAAATCCTAATTTTTGTAACTTCCGCCTCACTCAAATTCTAGCTCATATCCAGCAAACAGTTAAGGAGACACAATTTACTTCTCTGTTCAACTTCTCTTTCCCCCCGCAAGAAGGGTAGTCCGTCAGGTAAAAATGTGGTATCCCCTTTAATCCTAGACCCTTAGCTACACACAAGCACAGTTAGCTGCACCCACATGCTATCCACATCACTGATCTTTGAGTAATCGGAATATTAAGCAACCATTTATTCTCTTACTTAATTTCTCAATTATAGCAAAGAAACAACAGTAGAGCTGCTGTGATTTAAAAGTACACAAGGAAAAAAACTTCCAAGCTTCAAGAAAGATGAAAGAGACTTATAGGAAAGCAAATAAACAGTTCTTTTTGGGCTCATACACTTTAGCTGAAGAGTTACAGGGTGTAACATAGCCAGGCAGTTCGTTCCCAATTCAGAATCGTGTGCTCTTAGTATATCTCTCCCACACCAGTGTGCCTCCTCTCTAGGTTTCATTGTGGCTATTTTGAACCAGAATTTTGGTTTTGATTTTCCCAGCTACAGATATTGTGAGCTAATGGGTCAGAGAGACAAACAATGAGTTTATATTTCAAATTTGCCATAAGAAAAATTCATATGTAAAGCTTCAAATTCTCCTAGTTGGTTTTATGTGAGACTTAAATTAAATAAATAGTATATTATTTGTCACAACCAACTAGTAAGGCATAGCCAGTTGCAGTCTGAGGTTTTGTTTTCCCTCCATACACTTCCTTTGACCATAACAGCGCAGGACATGAGGCAGAAAATATCACATAAGACTGAAGCCCCAGGTTCCATGGTGAGAAACATCAACAAAAGGTTACCAACACTGAATACACAAGGCTTATCAATGATAAGCTAAAAGACTCTATGTTTCTCCAAAACCGATTATGGTAGCTTCAACTTGTAGGAGAGGAAAAGTTGTGCCGATAACTTCCGGGTCAGTTATTCAGCATTCATCCACTACCTTCACAAATACTACAGGTTCTTATGAAGGCCAGCTTAGAAGTTTTAGGATAGAAACAAACATTTTCCTCAAACCATAATTCTTTTGAGTAGTTTCTGTAAAGCTCTATACACCCTTACAGGAGACCAGGTGCTTGGTCTCATCAGCTAAGCAACACAGGTAGACTGCCCACAGCTGTCATATTAGGAGGCTGCATTCCCCTGTAGTCCTGACTATCTTTGCAGGGGGCCCAATATAGCTGGACAGTTTCCACTCATTACTCACATGCATCACCAAAGCTCATTTCTCACCAAAATCTTTTTAAAAAATGGTCCATAATCTCTTCCTGGGTGACTGTTATGTATCTCACAGCTAAAATAATTTGCTGTTGAAAACATTAGTCCTTTTTTAATATGTTTGCCTCAAAGACAAAGACACTATTAAAAAGTAAAAGGTTACTGACCTTTTTAGGAAGGACTAAAGAATCTGACATTAAAGTGTCATGTGATTACAACAATCATTCCTTACAAAAAAGGCTCATTTTTTTCTGTTTTATTCCTTCACTTAGAGATAAAAGGAAATGTAATCTCTTTTTTAAATGTGTCAATTTGCATCGCATGACTTCTTTTTCTAGGCCTGCTTTGTGTCTAATCTTATATCTTTTATCTTATATGGTTTCAGATGATCTAGACATCCTTAGAGTACACAAAGAGCTTATAGCATTGACTCTTCTTTGGGTTTTTTTAATGCCTTGTTTGCTTTAATATGTTTGATGCTTGTGAAAGATGACAGTGGTTTTATTGGCATTTAGTAAACTACTTCTCAAGCAGTAGCACTGGCAAAGCAAAACTTGTAACAGGGTATGCTTCTCCACAAAGCTCTGCCAACACGGTTCAACGCCATCTCACCCTATTATTTATCACAGTTTGTACTACCTTGTCCAGTGGAGATGTCAGGCATGTTTTTCCATAGTTTCCTGGATCATTCTTGGAGTTTTCAGGCATGAAAGAACTATTCATATCACATGGGCCATTTTCCAATACCACTAGTACCACTGACATTAAGCAAAAACTTAGCACTTCCTTCCCCAGCCACAAATTAATTTATGATTCCAAGATGAATACATCTAATCTTCCCAAATCATTATTACTTATATTTTCCAGTCACTCTATTGATAATTCAATTTAAGGCATATTCTCTGTCTGGTCCTCCTTGTAGAAAGTGTTTTGTCATGGAAAATTTCCCAAGATACTCTCCAGTAAACAAAAAAAACCCCTCTTTACTTTCTCTGTTCTGGTTTTATTGTGATTGCTCTTCCCACCCAGCCTTAAATTTCTATGGATCCTCACGATTCTCTTGCAGAATTTCTGCTCATAAACACTTAAGGTACTAATAACGATTCCTTTTTGGTGGCTGTTACTCTAACTCATTTTAGCCTCCTTAGTATGTTTCCACATTTCATGGAAATTTATGGTTCTTTCTGTTTCCTTTTTTTAGACACAACTTCCTTCGTGCCCATCTTCTTGGAAGGTGACTTCTGGCTTGTTTTTTCTTATAATTGTCCTACTCCTGTGGTTTAATTGTGTTGGCATCCTTCAGAGCTTGATCCTGCACCGCAACCAGAGGAGTAAACAACTGTACAAACTGTCCTACAGCAAACTCCCAAAAAACATAATGTAAACAGTGGATTATGGACTTGCAGTGCACCCTGTAATTTTATTCACAATGTACTGCTAGTCTTCACACTAAGACTAAAACCAGTATTAAGCTTTCTAACAATAACCGCATTCCAAAGCACAACAAGAAGCACAGAGCAATCCAAGTAATCAAAAACTACTCTCATAATATAGGAAAAAGAACCTCTGCCCAATCTTTTGGGATGTGCCTATTCTTTTCCCTTATTCACTGTTACTATACTGAATTAAAACTATTAAGTTTATAAACACTACTCAGAATCATTCCAGTATGACCAACAGAAGTAAAATTCTAGGACTCTTAAATAAGTGAGTACCACATTCAGGTACCAGCCTCCTCACATACTAAGAGCTGCGTAGTGGGAGCTTGACTTAATTTGTCAAAAAAAGCCTCAAGGATTTATCTGATTAATTATAAGGTTGTACGTGAGAAAGTATTTGCACAAAACAAAGTATTTTCTAAGGTAACTAATGCATGGTCCAAACAAGAATTAAAACAAAATCACATTATTCACGGCAGTATTGCAGAGCATGTGGGTGTTAGGTACAGAGGCTTTGTGAGGAAATTGCTACAGTACTAAACATAGAGAATCTGGTAGAAGACTATCTTGAAAACCTACTATATGCTTTATTATACTCTGCTTTAAAACAGCTTAATTGTCTGTTTTTACACAGAATTCTTTGTACAGTCCAAGAAAGAAAATAACATTGCTACAAATCATGGGAATTGCCTGTTAGGCCTTTCAAAGTTTCTTTGCTGAGTCATGTCATCTGACTAGTCACACAAGAATACATGTCAGCTTGTAGCTTGTCATAGAGATGATTAGAGATTTTTTTGAAGGAGCTGAAGGTAATGTGCTTAAGTTATTGGAGAAAAATGTCATATATTCTCTTTATGTGCACTTTGTTTTCCATATTAAATCATATGCATCATAGACCTTTAAGGACAAAATTACTGATGTGCAGCACATGTGCTCTTTTAACCACCACAGTCTACCCTAGCATATTATCAAATACAGGAGTTCTTAAGACTATACAAAGGAAATTAGCACGCTCTATTTTCTTCTGCTATTTAGTTGTCATCTCTTAGGGGTTTTTTCCCCATAATGATTTAATCTTGTTGAAAATTTTGGGTCAACGTTCTGATGATGCCATCCAGGAACTGGAGTAAGTTTCCAAAGTTAGGTGGATTTTTTTTACTCTCGTAGGCCCTACATTTTATGTCTGGCAATACTTCACAAAATTAATGACTGCCTCTGATTTTTTATCAATGCCTGCTACTTCCTAGGGGTTTTTGTTTAAGATGTATGGTTTTTTGCATGGCTTATTCCACGTTTCCAAAGCATATTTCCGCTGGAGGCCGTTTGGTCTCAGCTTGATAGTGGAGGTATCTAGAGTCTAAACTTTCAGCACAGTTATTTTGCGTCTTTTAATGAGTTTGGCCTCTTCACTAGAACCTCAGTATGTTCTTTATCTGATTTATCACTCTTCACAGCAGATTACCCTCCCTGAGGAGAATAGTGAGGCTTCACCAAAAAAGCCGATATTAAAAAGCAAATGACATCGAACCTGATTTTCGCTACACATCCCACCGAGAAAGCTTTCCTGGTGCCTCCCGGGTAAACAAGGATTGGGTAAACTCGAAATCTCACAAATTCAAGGCAGAAGCGCTTACATTCTGGAATGTTGCCAGTGAAGGGCCGCCCGGAGGAGGGGCCGCCGCCTCACAGCCCCCGCCCGCCTGTGCGAGCCCTGGGCGCTCCTCCCGCACCTGAGCTCGGTTCAACAGGTCCCCGCAGCCGCGGGTCGGGTCGGGCCGGGCGCACAATCGCCTTTCCCACACGGGGGAGGCGCGGCGGGACCGCTCCGAGCCCGCCTGAGGGGAGCCCGTGCCGGGCGCGCGGGCCGGGCGGCACCGGCGCCCCCCAGCCCAGCGGCGCGAGGGA
>VXBT01004924.1:1727307-1737796 GCA_013400235.1 Oriolus oriolus
GCCGCCGCCGCCGGCCGCCGCTCGCCAGGTACCGGCCGGACAGCGGGGGCGGGCGAGGCGTGGGACTCTGCGCGGCTCAGCGAGCCCGCCGGCACCCGCCGGACTTCTCTCTGCGCTCCGCTGCCCGTGGGCGGGGATGGGTGTGAGGGGCACCGCGGCCGGTTGCGGCGGCTCGGGGCGACCGGCCGCTGGAACGTCCCCGCTCCGCGATCGAGTGGGCGGCGGCGATGGCCTCTTCATCGCTGTTCAGTTGCCCCCGAATTCGCAGGAGCAAGAAAGAGTCACAGGCACCACACAGGGGGAGCAGTGCGGTCTCGGGGGCCGCACCCTTGCGAGGCAGGGGAAGGGCGGCTGCTGGGCACGGCTGAAATTCGGTGTCGCGTGAGAACCGGAGCGTGAGCGCCCCATCTCCAGCCATGCCCCATCATCTCCTGCCGTGCCCGCTGCTGTCGCTGCCGTAGCGGGTGGCCTTGGCTGTCCCACGACTCGCAGGGGGCCCCAGGAGAGGACCTTGCGAAAGGCAGCCGCCTCCCGTTCACCTCTCCCGCAGCCTCCCGCGTTGCACAGCTCGCTGGTCGGGCTCCCGGCTGGCATCCCTCCCTGTCTGAGGGCCAGGGGCACCCTCGGGAGCGCTGCTCTTCACACAGGAGCCCTTTGACCTGTGTCACAACTTTTTGTTGCTCTTTTTTTTTCCCATTTAAATGTGCCCCTTCCAACTGGGGAAAGGGACCAGGGCTTAGCAATGCACATTGTGTTCATTTCTTGTCACAACTGAAGAGGGGGAACCGAACTGTTCTATTCAGTGCAATTTCACCTGCACTGTGCTGTTAGCAGAGAGCATTAAAATTTCATGAGAGAATGACAGTGATGCTCCTGCTGCTGAAATCAGTAGTGAAATAGAAAAATAACTCAAGTCTAAATCAGAAACAGCTGAGGGAGAATGTTACTTATGAAACTTTGTGATATGAAGAAGATAGGAGGTAGTGGTTAGTTTGTCTGTGATGACCCAAAAAACGAGGGGACACCAAGTGAAAATACTGAATGGTAGATTCGAACAAATTAAAATAACGTGTCTCTTCCTACGATGCATAATTAAAACATGGCATTCACTGACACACAATATTGTAGATGCTAAACTTATACTCAGTTTCAAAAAAGGCAAAAATCAAGAAGCAATCCATTAAGAAGTGTGATGCACCAAGAAAACAACCACTTTGGGAAGTCCAAAATACACAAACTGAGGAAAGCTGGGACAGGAAAGGTATTTGCCAACTAGTTATTTCCTACGTTTTTGTGCTCTTCCCTAGGCACCTTCCATGGTCATCCCTCAGAAATGGGATACCACGCTATACTGGCCTTTGATCTCAGACAGTATTACCCTTCCTATGTTAGTGCTGCTTAAGGGTTTAAGGTTCCACTTAAATATGTAGCCCTACTAGAGGCACGCAATCTTATGCTTGTCAGTTTGTGTGTTTATCTACAGATGACTTAGATTCTTCAGTAATTTAAATTTTTTCCCAGGAATGTTAGTGACAAGCATCTGAGTTTGTACTACCTGCTATGTATGTTAAATAGGCTTCTGCATCCATTCAATAGCGGTTTTACCTTCGTATTTAGTACACAGAACACAGGCAGGCATTTTCTTCATTAAATGCGTGTTTCTCTTTTGAATTTCACAACTTCAGTTTAAAAATGGTCTTTCACATGAATAATTCTAAAATGTTCTCTGACAGCACAGGTGATCTAAGGACAGGATTACTGCATGTTTATTAAAAATTATTTTATGAAGATACAAACTTTAATTTTTGAAGCTACTGGCTACATATTGTGCTTTGAACTTTGGTTCTTTCCCTCAGAAACTTTCTGGGGCTAGCTGATTTTATAGTGTCATTAACTATTCATAGTTAACTAAACCACTGAATGGTACAGAAATATTTAAAATACTGGATAAGACCTTGGATTAGAGTTAAGATGTTGGATTATATATTAAGATGTTGGCATGCTTTACTAGTAAGTTTTGAAATTAATTTCATTTCCCTGATTCAGGAACTATTTTTACTGACCAATTGTACTGGCCAAAATATTTTCAAAAATACTTGATTCACATTTCTGCCTTTGAAATGTGACTAAGAATGTCTTTGTCTAGCAGCCTACCTCTGAGTTTATATACATCTGTGTTCTTCCGCTTATTATTTTTCAGAGAATTACAGAAGATTATGAGTCAGACTTATACAGGAATTAGTTGCTTAATACCCCTTTGATTTCTCACTGAAAAAAAGGGATTTATTATCAAAATACCTCTACAAATCTGAGTTAATGACAATTTTTAGAAAAATCTTTAATAGACTATGTGCAAAATCCTTGTTCTCACCTATTTTTCTCATGTATAATGTTTTCCTTGTCTTTCTGAAATAGGTAGAAACAGATGACCAAATAGCCCTCCTTAGTAAGCCCAGGAATAAAGGAGGAAACAGTGATCTGGCATCAGCTGGATTTAACATTATTAATTCAATCATAGGATCAGGCATTATAGGTAAGTCTACTTTTCTTTATTATCCTGTATTCAGCCTTGTTTATTCATGCATGACTATCCAGCTTGGAGGATAACACTGACGCCTTACTTTCTGCTGCTGTTTTTAAAGATTTTTCTCTGTATTTATTTGCTTACTATGCAAAAATGCAGAGGTGTCAGTTGAGACCACACCTCAGTGCTAAACACCCCAGTGTCTCTTGCCCATGATGATCAGAGAGCTTGGGCACGTGCTGACTGAACTTCATACTTAAGCAGCAACACTTTGTCCACTAAAATTTATCTTTTTGAGGTTTATCTTTTTAAGCATGCTGGTCCAATTTGGGAGATTACTAGCAATTTTTTTTCGTCTGAATTTTTCTTTATTTTGATTCTCACAAATAAATATTTGGAAAGACTCTTACAGAATCTCCCCTTTTCTGCTTTGCAGGATTGCCATATTCAATGAAGGAAGCTGGTTTTCCCCTAGGAGTGCTGCTTTTGTTTGTGGTTGCCTATATCACAGGTACTCAAAAGGCAGTTGTTTGTTATCTGTTGTAAAGATAAAATTAGTCCTGCAACATTTTACCTGATCTTGAGCTTAATGATACCTTAAACAAGTATATTTATGACAATAAAAATTACTGATTTTTTCCTTACTTCACTAATCTCTTGAGCAGATTAGTAAAAGTAGAGAATTACACTGTACAACATATCAAGCTGATTTTTGACTGCATTTATTTTCATAAAGCCTTAGTTTCCTGGTCGAGGTAACATTTGCAAGAATTTCTTATTTGTGCCCTCATAATCACTTGTTCGAGTCCACTGTTTTTATCCTAATTAAGAGACTGAATCTTGAGTGGGTTGTATATGACTTTTTAAAAATATACTGCAGAATGAAAATGTTTGGTTGTACTATGATTTTGAGTATTTTTCTTCCAATATGAGCCTATAGCTCCTGGGTTTGGTGGGTTGAAAGATTTAGTGAGATTTCTCATCCCTGCTCTTCCTAGTGCCACTGCTTTTCCTCTTACAGACTTTTTTTTAGAGTGAAAGAAGGTGAAAAGTAATCAACCACAAGTTGGTTTATATTGTCTTTAACAGTAATTTTATATTTTAACAGATTTTTCCATTATATTACTGATCAAAGGAGGAAATCTGTCCAGTACCAAAACCTATCAAGAGCTGGTCAGAAAAACGTATGGTCTTGTAGGTTATCTAATCCTTTCAACTCTCCAGTTTTTATATCCATTTATTGGTAAGGTCATATAAAATATAAATGTTTACATTTTATAAGTAACAAACTTTTTCACATTACTTCATTGTTTCTCTGGTTGAATATTAAGTATATAAAGAATGTACTGTAAATGCTTCTTTGTTATTTAAAAAAAATATTTAAATTTACATTGTGGGTTCTGAAGAATGACTGAGGAGTAATTCAGTGAATTGGAGGATCAGAATAATAAAAATGAACTGAAATGTAACAGAGAAATTCGTGATCACACTTATAAAAATTAATGACAAAAGTAGCTAGAAAAAATAGGAAAGGATATTCTGTTCTAGAATGAATAGCAGAGCACAAAGTTGATGTGTCTGAAACAAAATAGGAGTATACTGAATTAGTATTTTTTCAGAGATGCACTATTATTGTAATCAGGGAAGCCACTGTTTAGATCTTGCTTGAATATTATGTGTTGTCATTGCTTTTCAAAAGCATTAGTTCAACCTCATACCCAACAAGCTACTAGGAAATTGGACAGTCAAGACCCCCTTGAAGAAGAAGTAGTAAAAGACCAAACTTGTATAATCTGGGCAGGAATTTATTAGACCAGAAGTTTGAAATAAAGTTATATTCTGAATCTGTTCCCTGCTGTAGCAACAAAATTAAATCAAATCTTAAATAATCTTGATATTTTCACACGTGGGGCTGCAAGAGGTGGTGACTTGAGATATCAAGAGTCTGGACTTGGTGATCACAGAGTCACAAGTCAAAATTCCTATTTTGGGTCTGGCTACAGGTAGCTGAGATTTTTAAGGGCATCAAGTTACTGCAACAATGTTACACGTTAATTATACTCCTTTGTAAATCAACTACTCCATAGAAAATACAGAAAAGGATTGCGAAGGTCGCAGTCCTTACCATAGCACTATGGTTATGCTCTTGTATGTGTTTGAATTAATTTATATTAGTGCTAATGACTTACAGTTTCACAGCACTGAGTATTTATGTGTTGGTTAAGGTCAATACCTAAATGGACGCTGTCTAAATGTTGAAGACCGCGAGAGTGTATAAATATATTTTATGTGTACGTATACACACGTGCACAAATTTACACACTTTTAATGTAGAATTAGATAAGAATGAAACATGAACATTAAGACCACAGCACTTACTAATGAGAGGGAGGAATCAAAGTCCATATCTGATATCCTAATCTATTTTCTCCTTCTTTCTTCTGGTTTAAAGATTTTGCTAGCTTTTTGCATGGGCTAGAAAGTCCTTTGCATTTAATTGCTGGACTGATTATTAGACTAACACAGGAACTTTACTAAACAGAAACAAGCATTTGAAAATAAACTGACAAAGAATTGCTATTTGAAAGAAACAGTTTTAGAAAGCCTTTATCTTCTTCTGAAATAAGTTTATATGACCACTCAGCACAATGCCCTTCCTTATCAGGCTGCATTTTTGCTTACGTTGTACCTGTTAAAAAAAAAAAAGAAAGGAAGTGTTAAATAATTATTTTTTTAAACCTGAAACTTACAAGTTGTTACTGCTAGCCAGAATTCGTATTAGAGGCATAGTGGCATATAATCCTGAAGTCTACAAAATGTGTGTATTCAGTGTTAATCAAATATTTTGGATATGACTTGTACTAACAAAAAAATTATTTTCTTTAAGCTATGATCAGTTACAACATAATAACAGGAGACACTTTAACTAAAGTTTTTCAGCGAATTCCTGGAGGTAAGATGCATTTAAAAAATTCAGAGTGCGGGTTTATGTATTAGATAGAAGTGTAGCATAAATATTTTGGAATTATCTGTAACTTTGCTTCTAAATTACTCTTAAGTGTAGTTCAAGTTAGAAACTTGAAGCATATATCTATGAGTCGGGTTTTTTGAGGGTTTTGGGTTTTTTTTAATAAGCCTTTCCCAAATAAAAGCTGTGAATCCTAGTCCTTGGCTATCAGTGGATTCAGTGTCAGTGAAGAGACCACATGCTTCAGTGAAATACTAAGCAAATAGAAGTGAGTCTTCCACAGCTGTGTATTTACAAGATTGGGTTTTGTAATTTTTTTAGATATTTCCTATAATAATAATAATTTAAATAGTGAAACTGTACTTCATCTAGTGAATAATTCTGGATGAGTTGCAAATAGTATAATGTATGTAATGCTTTTTAACTCATGGCCTTGTTTCCCTTCCTGTGCTCTAAGTTTTCACAGCAGCATCAGTGGAGCAATTTGCATACATGGTTGATACCTGCTTTAGCACAAAACCAGCTAAGTTAAAACATTCTTCACTGGGAAATTAAACTGAGAGAGAACATGCCTGTAATGAAGTGGAAATGTGTATTTGTATGAACTGTTTCATTTCCACAGGAGAACTGTAATTTTCAGCATGTGAACCCTGAAAGGTGTGGATGTAGTTTTAATTGTCACACTCTTTTTTTTCTGTGAACACCTTATCAAATTGGTAGTGAGAGTGAATATCTAATTGTTTATGTATAATATCACTTCTGTAATAGGGGGAATCCCCAATATGGCAACTCCTATTACCTGTCCAGTAGAATACCTGCCTGGAAAGAGGTCGGAAAGCATTATAGTCTCCCAAAGAAAGGAGAGAACAGAACACAGGTTTTTCCATGTCAGTTGCCGGTCACTTTCTAGCCATATTTATTCATCAAGTATTCATTCAAGCCAATGATTTATAGTAGCCTGACTGAAACTCGGAGATGTTTTATTTTAAGTTGTCATGGGCTTGAAAAAACCCACCAGTTATACCAACAACTCCCACTGATTGCATGGAATAGTCTAACGTTATTGTTGCCTTCACGTGGTAATCTAATTTGCAAGTGGAAGCCAGCTGATGGCAAGAAAGGAGGTGCTCAAAAGAAACCTCAAAATTAATTTATTTTAGGCCATTTCTTAGAGAACAATGCTATCCTAAACAGCACAGTAATTGATGTCAGTCCAGAGTGTCAAAAATTCAAGACTAAAGGGCAGAAAGAAGTAGTAGAATTTTTTACTTGCAGTCTCCCAGCATTGACCCAGACACGATGAAAGACATTAATACCAATCTATATGTAGGAATCCAGACTTTCCAGTTTTGGTTTAATATATCCCATATGTTATGCATTTGGTTTGAATTTGCAGAATTCTTGTGTTTGTGCCCATGCTGTGCATGGCTTTCTCGGGGTTAGTTAATGCCTAGTTTTTCGTGTGTTACTTAGCCTGAGTAGAACCCTCCTGCAAGAGGGTTCCTGTTCCCAAACACCTGCAGGAAGAGCAGGCACCCCCCTGCCTGCACCCCTGCGCAGCTCCTGATCTGAGCTGTGGTGGGTCTCCTCCATCCCAGGGCCTTGTGTCCACTAAGGGGTTGTTTGCAGACCCCAAATATCCTTTTTTTTGGCTAATCTTTATCACCAACAATTTGTTACTTCTAACCTTTCCAATGCAGCTAATCTTTTCCTCAAGTTAGTCTCTTAAAGAAATAAATTATTTTCTTTTTTGCTTTAGTTGGGCTGGACGTGCTTACCGACCGTCACTTCATAATTCTTCTTACCACCATCATCTTTACCTTACCTATATCTTTATATCGAGACATAGCAAAATTGGGAAAGGTAAATCATAACAGCAATTCATTTTTGGTTTATTTTTCTGTATGCCATTAGAAAATAAGTGCCAGTCATAACTTCATGTAAATAAATAACAAATGCATTATGCTGCTAAAAAGACAACCTTTCAGCAGCTTACTGACTGAAGTCATGTTTTTAACTTTACAGATATCTCTTCTTTCTCTGATTCTAACAATTGTCATCCTGATTATTGTGATGGTGAGAACAGTAACCTTCAGTCCACAAGTGTGAGTATTCTTACACTTGCCACAAAGTGAATTTTTGATCATATATAAGGTTATTTCACTATTTCATATATCTGCATAGTTGTGGAACATGTCTGCTTTGGGATAGACTGGTAATTGAAAAATCTCTATCAACAGTAATACAAAATGAGCAGCTAAATGTACTTCATCCTGTTTTATTTTTTCTTCTATTTGGTATAAGCAAATTTAGAAAAAGTCTCAAAATCCCTAGAGATAATTGGGAAATAATGGGTGATATGACTAACAATCTTCAAATAGCTATTATCTTAGGAATGTTTCTTTTTCTGATAAGATAAATATAATAATTTCATAATATAAATAGAATACAAATGCTGAGAATTTTTTAAAAATAACATAATAATAAAACCTTTATTCTGTTATTTGAGAAAACAACTACATAAGCATGAAAAACTTACAGCACTCATACTGTGAAAGTGGTATTTAACATTGGACATTGGCGTGTTCTAGACAATTTTGTACATATAAGTATCTGTTGTGACAATATTTTTATGATTATATTGCAAGAAAGTTTTATGAATCTGTTCTTTTTCCGTAATGGCCTAGAAGGGCTGTCTTTTTCCTCATGCTTTTATATATGTAGGCATATTAATAAAGATGACAAATTCTATATCTGAATGTGCTTTTTTATTTATTGGAACGGGTTTATGGTACTTCTTGTGTTTCCCTAAGTATATTCTTCCACCAGGATTGTTTCATCAGTGTTAGGCATAATTGTTCATTTGTATTACTGCTGTGATACATGGGTTAATTGCAGGGTATTCAGGTTTAATGGTAGGAAGATGCCTTGAATAGCAGTTTCTTAAATTGTACCAGATGATGTTGTCTATCATCCTCAAAATCACTCTCTCAGAGTTTGGGCCTTCCCTCCTCACCATTTCTGAAGCAGCATGTTTTTCACACTGTGTGTTAAAGGGGTATTTAAAAGGTTAATCTCAAAATCGCCTGTTAAAAAAGGAAGACGCTATATATAATAGTTACTGATAACCTTGTTACTATGGTAACATTTCTTCTCCACAGTTGTGATGCACTGAAAAATGTGGAATGCATGGGTTTATTTTTTCTTACAGTATATGGAGTTGGCGTTTGAGTGATTCTTGAAGTTTGGTTTCTTAATTCTTTAGAAACTTCCATTTCTGCCTCTACACTTCTTGTTTTCAAAAATGCATCTAGCAAGTTGATAAACAGTTGGTAAAACTTTTTCTTCCTTACCAACATTCTGTCAATGTTTATTTTTATTATCTTTGCTATTTTTGTTTTACAGTTGGACATAGACATATACTTTAATTGTTACAACTCTCTTCTAATATTTTGTTAGTTGTAAAATGGTATGACTTTTTTTTTTTGCAATGAAAATAAAGAATACTGTTATATTTTAATATGGGTCTCATCATGTTACAAGTGAAACAAGTGAATTAACATGTTTATTGTGAATCCTAATTAAAATGCAATAGAAGATGGAGTTCCCAAAGAGATTTTTAAAAATCATCATTATGAAAGCCCAGTCCTCGTATCTGTCATACAGGAAAAGAATTCATACAATCCTGGATAAAGGCTTGATGGGGAAAAGAATATTTAATTCCTACAGTAGTTATATGGCAGAGGTGATTATGTGCCTGCCACTGATGACAGGTGATTGCCAAGAACAAACTAGACAATTCTGTGGTTTCCCATTCCAATCCTTAACTAGCCTTTTCTTATTAATTCTTCCTAAATGTGTATTACTCCATTTCATGTTGGTTGTTTCTTGGCCTGACCACAGGGGATATGGACAGCAAACTGCTTATGCTTTTTCAAGTGCTTGAAAAACACCTGTAAAAAGCTGTAATTTGTCCCCGTTTGGGGATCCTTTCTATAGACTAAACAAGCACAGTTCCTTTAGGGTTTCTCTTTTTGTCATTTACTGTGCTTCTAATCATGCTCAATGGTTGCCTTAAGTCTTCTGCAAATTGAAGTGAAATCGTGGTGCCCCACCTGCCTGGGATATTCCCTCTGAGGAGCAGGGAAGAAAGATTGATGTATCTTAAATGCTTTAAGGTCCTTTTCAACTGTATCCCTCAGGGGTTGCCACGTCTCTGTTTATGTAATGTAGTTTGATGTTTGCCCCTTTGGAAAATAGCATCATGTCATGGATGTGCCTTGAGTTTGCAGTCTAGTAGAAGTACCAAGCACAGGGTACTCTGCAGAACTGTTTGCTGGTGAATTTTCCTTTCTTTGGTATTGTTCTCATGAAGTTTGGGATTTTTTGTTTGTGTGTTTGTTTGTTCCCCCGCCATGTTCTCGTGAAGCCTTTTTATCCTCTGCATAACTGTAGAATTTGTCATTACGGAACTGAATGCTGCTTTATCAGATGATTTTTCCATTTACCAATATATTTATGATTTTTCTTTTTCATCCCATTTTCTAGCATGATTGTGTTAACTGCACATTTCATGCTTTCAATTAAGGACACTTTCTGCTTTGTTCTATCATTCAAGTCATTGCTGAATGCATTTGAAAGTACTGGACTCAGGTTAGGTTCCACTGGAATACCATTTGGATATCTTCCCGCTTTGATATCTACTTTCTGAGTAGTAATCAGTTTTCATTTACCTTTAAATTTTTCAAATTGAATGGTTCTTCCCTTTGAGAGGTACAAGATCATTATGTGGAAATGATAAAAATTTTTTTTGCTTAAATGCAATCCATGCTTTAGTTGAAAATTAAATCTATGATTTGGACAACAAAGCAATAAAGGATATTTTCTGCAGTAATCTGAAACTTTCTGCAATGTTCTAGACCATCAGAGAAACAACATTATTATTATTTTAAACAGGAATTACAAGGTTTTAAAGTTGTCTTAGGTTACAATGTAAG
>VXBT01004926.1:0-99270 GCA_013400235.1 Oriolus oriolus
GGCCACGGGGCGGGGGGCGCTCCGGGCAAGGAGACCAAAAGCTGCCGCCGTCCGGAGCGGCCCGCGCTCCCCCGGGAGCAGCCGGGCTGGGGGCGATGGCGGGGCCGCTCCGCTCCCGCGGGCCGGCCGCGGGTCCCGGGCGGGCGCGTCCGGGCGCAGGCGGCGGCGCAGTCTGAGCCCGGGGAAGGAGCGTCCCGCTGTGTCTGCTCTCGGCTGCTGCGTCTGCTGCGCCTCGTTGGGAAGGCGACCGCAAATTAAGGCAGTTTGTTAATTCAGCAGAGCTGGAATGAAACGGGCACCAAATTGTCTCAGCAGCATCGTGGAGGGATCCTGGGCTGTCACTGTAGCACTCCCGGAGCTGGGATATGCCAAGTAGGAGAGAATGGGAACCCTGGAAAGATCCTCTCTTGGTTGGGGCTTTGCAATTAAGATCTAGTGCTTCGCAGAGCTACTCCGGGTAGATGCAATTTGAAAGTCAAAAGTAGCTTAAATTGGGTTACCCAATGTAAACAAATACGGAGTTAGCAGAGCACAAGTCCCGCGTGACTGTGGTGCTTCTTGACATTTAGTCCCCCTCGAGTGAACATGACTCTGTGCTGCCTATTATGCACACAGCTCTTCTACAGGTGCTTGATTTCACTGTGATGGAAAGGTATCACCATATGAGCTTGGCTGCCTCTGCGTGGTTTCCTGTAGTCACACCAGGGCACTGTTGTTCTGGTAGTACTTGAACATACCCTCCAGACTTCCTTTTCTGTCTGAGTTTGCTGTACTTTACAACATCTCTCGCTTGTATGTATGCTTGATTCCCTGAATAAGCCCAGAAAATCTTGTGGTAACTAATATCAAATCCCCATCTATTTCACACATTTTGTAGACCCATGATCTCAGTGTCTCACCACACAGATCATCTATTCCCTAAAACCACAGGTTTTAGATGAGGACAACAGATGAGCGAAATGATGAAAAACTCTTCAGTTAAATAAATTATCTCACAGTATGGATGTACTGTGGGACGTGCTCTGTGCGTAGGTTGTGCCCCCATGCCTTACTATAGCTGGTCTCTCAGCAGATTGGATTCTGTTGTTTAGGTACAGATATCTCTCCTTTTGGATGAAATTTTAGGACTGATATTTTCTTAGGAGATTATTTTGTAAGTTAAGGGAAAAAGATTTATGAGAGGTGGAAGGTAGGAAAGAATTTACAGTAGTAAGGTTGTGTATTTGCTCTCAGAATAGTTTTGATTGTTGAGCATTTCAAACTCCTAAGTTCTATATCTCATTGTTAAGAAAAAATGAATTATATTATCTTTTGCCATCTACAATAAAACAGAAAAGCAAAAATGTATATAAGGTGTCATCCTTGTGAAATCATGGATTGAACGTAATGCATGTTTTATGTTTAGCAAACACTGAAGAAATATAGTAAATATAGGGGAGCTCTCAAGTAGTTCACATATTCAGGGAAGATGAAGAAGGTGATTTTTATCCTCCCTTAAGCACACAGCTGGATTTCTGAGTCTTACAGCTCTTCTTTCAGAATGCTTAGGCATATTTGTTTTGGAATGTAATACCAGTTTCAGCCTTTTATTGAGGAAGGAGGTTTCAGTTGTTGAGTCTTTAAACTGCTGAATGAGGAACAGGATGCATGATGGATCAGATCTCAAAATATCGTGCTCAGCGTACAACACTGTTGAGGTTACTGATTGAACTTGATTTCTTTTTCTATAAAATTCGTACCCCTGCTGTGTCATTATTTTTTTTGAGTAATAGTGCATTTACTATTCTAGTTAGCTTTATTTCTTTCTTAGTTTTTCTTAACCATTTATGCTATATTCGTAACTTAGGGCAATAAGTAGATTAAAAATGTTCTGTTTAAAACTTGGCAGAATTTACTTTTTGAAATATTGATCAGAAAATCTAGTGACAGCTCCAGAGAATAGAATAATCCAAGATTTCCAATCCTTTCTGCCTTTTTCAGATACTGCATTGACTTTCAGGTATGTGAGAAATCACTGTCACCCACAGCAACCAGTAGGTAAGCAGTAGAAGAAAACTTTCCACCACTTTCTGATGAGATTTTTTGTAGTTTCCACGTTGATTAATGTCCTTTGTAAATTCAAGTATTCTAACCCAAAAGGAGTCATGTTTACTACAATGTTGAGAAGTCGATGCTCATAGTATCAAACTAAAGAAGGTGTTGGTTGTGTTTTAAATATTAGAAATAATGATTTTTGTGTTTGTTCGTTGGTGTAAAAATATCACCTCAAGAGATGGTGAAGAAAACAAGGATATTGAAGTTAAAATACAGGTTTCATGTGTGTCCTGATCGTCAGTGATAGTTTTAAAAATTCACTGACTATGTGTGGTGTAATTTTTAACTTAAAGAAAAATGGTTTTATTGTAGCCTCCTAGTTTGCAATAGATCAAAATGTGAACAGAATGTTATTCAGTGTTACAAATGGATGCAGTTAGAATCATCTGTTGTGGCTCAGTGGCCAGCCTCCACTAAATCATTTGACCTAAAACTGATATGCACTGATAATACCTGGTAACTGTTATTTTAATCTTTGTTCCAGGAAAAAAAATCATTACTTCAATATGGCACCCATTTTAGATTGGAAGAAGCTCATGAAAGTCGATCCAGATACTCTGCCTCGTCAAGAGGAACTAGCGGACAGATTGCTGGATATCATGTTCAAGGTGCTTGAGAAAAAGGGAACATGAGGGTTTTGTTATACCTTCTTTGCTAAACTGTCTCTGGTCCTTGACATACATGAAAGATTTATTTTGTGGATTTCATTGATATTAGTGTAAAACCACTTTTGTCTCTTTCGTTAGGTTGATGGGAAAGACTTAAAAACTGAAATTCCAGAAAAACTGATACACCTTTTTAAAATTACTCAATCGCTACTAAAGGTTTGTACTAATGCTTACTTTCTACAATTCTGCAGTTGCATTTGTTTATTTTTTTGTTTAAATGGAAGCATCATTATTTTTTTTCCCCCCCTGTTCCTGGAAACGCTGCTTACTCCTAAGGTCATTTATATGCTAGCTGTGTGCTTGCACCAGAGTACCTGCTTGTAGCTGTTGGAATTTAGTAGTGGGAAGTGAAGTGAATTGGACTAACATAGTTATATAGATGGAAAATGCAAACAAATTTCTCAAAATAACTATGTCTTAAACATGAGGTCTATGGAACAATCTTTTAATTTAGGTTAGTAGTAAATATTTCTTCTTTGCTTACTATGCTTCATTTCTCAGATGAAAACTCAAGAGATAGAACTGGCACTAGAAGAAGTTGAAAAAGCTGGGGAAGAGCAAGCCAAATGTGGTAAGCAAGCCTTTTTATGCTGTTCCTAAATTCTGTTCCTTTTTTATGCTGTTCCTAACAAATTAACGTTTGTTAAATGTGGATTTTAGGTTTTTGTTGTTGTTGTTTTGTGGCTTTTCTTGGATTTAGAGAACTGTACAAAATACCAACTGCTCTGAAGTCAATTGCTTCAATGAAGCCAGATATTTAAGGTTTACCATTGTTGTTTTATGTGTTTTTTACCCTGTGGGATAATTTACTATATCTGTTCTATTTTACCAGAAAATAATTTTAAAACAAAGCTGATGAAACTTCAGAATGAATTAGAGGTATGTTTTAGAATTTTGTTAGCATATAGAATACTCTGGTGGAGTTTTTTAATTATTTGATTTTAGACTAGTATTTAATCTTGTAAAGTGATGACCTAGCCCTACATTTTAGCAAGTACATTTTATTGTTTTTTGAATATGCACCAGTCTTGGGTGAATAATTATTTGACTTTTTTATACTTGAAAAATCTCATTTATTTTAATCTTAGCATCTACTTTGGTGTTTTTAGTTCTTTCTACTTTGAATATCTACTATATTACAATGTTATTTTAATGCTCATAAGACAGCACAAAGATCTGCTGGTGGTCGTGATACTCGTTTTTTGCGTGATGAGATCCGCCAACTGGAAAAACAATTGGAACAAAAGGAGAGACAGTTAACAGATATAGAAAAAGAATTGGAAAAGGAGAAGAAAGTGAATGAACAGGTAAGAAGGACTTGAGCTTGATATCCCTAGAAGCTATCTGTCAGATATCTTGAAAAGTTGATGTTCTGTAAAAAGCCTCTGAAATTTAAAAAAAAAAATGAAACCACTGATGAAATGGGATTGCTGTGGATTTGTTTTCTTTTTTTGTTTCTGGAGTTCTTTGTGGTGTCACTGATGCATATAAAGGTTTTCTGTCTTGTAGCTTGCTCTTCGAATTGAAGATGCCGAAAATGAAAACATCAGATTCAGGAGAGAGGTTAGCAAAAATTATTGTTGATTTACTGCATTTTTAACTTTGTTTATAAATATATTACTGTCTTTCTGTATTTATAATTTTTGGTGTGATGTTTAATTTTGGAACATTTCCTGTTTACATGTGGAAAGTAAATATGTAGTACATCTGTTCCAATGAAACTTGGTTGATTGAGGTCAGGAATTCTCTGCATTTGAATTTGCATAGTCCTACTGTGCATTAGTTTGGCCTGGATTTTGGGTTTTGAATTTTTGGTGTTTTTCTTAAATATTATTGCCAAGTGAATTTGTTTAATTATTGTCCTGGGGTAAAACCTTGAGATTTATTTGTCAAAATATCCCTCTACATATGTGTGTGTATGTATGTATATGAATGCACAGGTATAAAGAAAGTGTTTTTATTTTGTCTATATATAGATTTAGTCTTCCTAAAGCAAAGCTTATTTCTAATATTTTTTATGCTTTGTTCTCTTGGTCTTGTTTTCTCCTTTTTAATATGAAGAAAAAGCGCATAAAGAAAAAGGTGAGGCTTCTAAGACTTTTAAAAGCAGACTGTAGGAATTTGGATGGGTTTTGAGTGTCTTAGCTCTTTGTGTTAGCTTGCTAGAAATGCAATGACTTTGTCTTCAACTCTTAGAAATGGATTTAATTTTGGATTGCTTTTTGTGCAGAATGAACAATTGCGTCAGGATGTAGTTGACTATCAGAGGCAAATAGATTCTCAAAAAGAAGCAATTCCTTTACGAAGAGGAGAAGTTTCTGATTATACATCACAGTTGTCCAAAAGAAGCTCTGAGCTTGTCCAGTATTTGGATGAAATTCAGGTAAAAATCTGTTCATTCTGTTGAGTATCTATTGGAGTTTTACTGGCTGTAGTGTCTTTCATGACACTATGTCAATTTATAGATAAAGTCACGTGGAGTAAGGGAATTCATAATATGGTAGAGTTCTGTCATGCATGCAGTCTGCATCTATGAATCTGGCAAAGGTAATGAAGCTACTGACAGGGGGAGATACGTCTTTTATTTGCTGTTTGGATTTGTTGAAACTGATAACCTAGGGGTGGAATACTCTATTCTGTGCTAATTTCATGTAAGACTTTCAAGTTCATATTCAGGTATTAAGATGGGCACTTTCTAAAAGCAGTTTTTTCTTTTTTGCAGAATTTGACTGAAGCTAATGAGAAGTTAGAGATTCAAAACCAAGAAATGAGGAAAAATCTTGAGGAATCAGTGCAAGAAATGGAGAAGATGACTGATGAGTATAGCAAAATGAAACTAATTGTGCAACAATCTGATATTATTATGGATGAGTTAAGAAAAGAGAAAGATCGGTACAAATTTCAAGTAAGAACTGACTCATTATTTAGTATAATTTTTTCTTAGGTTTTCACACTGTTTTCATATTTTAGCTTAAGTTAAAACATTCTATCTATGCAGTTAAAACCACACACTTCTCTAAAGTAATGCTCTTTAAAAGTAGTGTGATCTTTGAATGTGGTACAGATTTTAAAATTTGATTGCAGATAACAAAAATTTTTTTTGTATAAAATGTTAGTCATGCACTGTTCTCAAAAGTCATTCACTTGCTGTTGTAATTCTAATCTGTTATATGTTATGTACTTGATGTAGCGTTTTTGTACATAAATACTGCTTAAGCCCAAACCTTATTTGTAATGTGATGTTCATCCAAATGGCATGTCTAGGTTCAGGATCTTTCAGACCAGCTTAAAGCAAAGAATGAGGAAGATGATCCACTCATGGCAGCTGTAAACGCAAAAGTTGAAGAATGGAAGGTATTTTTTAGTACTTTTAAAATTATTTTTAGGAATTACTTCAAGTGTTCTGATGGTATTTTATCTTTTTTTCAGAAAATCTTAGCTTCAAAAGATGATGAACTCCTAGAGTATCAGCAAATGTTGTTTAACTTGGAAGAGAAAATGAAAATGGTCCAACTTGATGTAGACAGAAACAGTATACTGTCCCTTCAGCAGGTACAGTCAATGTGAGACTACACACATAGAAATCACCATTCACTAAATATGCTAATGACTAAATACATATTTAGTCTTTCATGGTTTGCAAATATGAAATACTTAAGTTTGATAGTTATGAGACAGGTTGATTCATTTCACTGTAAAGTTAGCTTAATAGACAATGTACGAAGGAAACTTTTTCGTATGTATGGCCTGAACTCTTGGTAGTCAGTTCTGTTACTTTCATATTTGTCTTTTCTAGCTATTATGTAGTGTTTCTAAAATATAGCTTAGTTTCTGCACACTAAATTTGTTAGTTAAGGAGCAGTCTTACCTAGTACTTAATTTTCTGTGTTCATTTGTCTAATCTGATTAACTCTGTAGTTCATTGTATGATAGAGCTAGCTGGATTTGTGTATCTCTCATATTCACGCAAAATTACATAGTTCTTCATGATTTTGAATGTCTCCACTTTCTTAAAAAACATAACCCCCTCCCTGTCCCCCCAAAGTAATGTGGTCCATTAGGAATTCTAATATAGTCGTTATGGAAATCATACTCTCTGATTCCAGGATGATTTCCTGCCTTGCTGTAAGTTTTTTAAGTAAATGTGTAATGACATTTATGTTACATTTTGAGTTCTTGTAGACTGAGCAGTATGGTGAGATATATTTATGCAGTCTTCCAAACCTAGTGACAGATAGCTTCTCAAGAGAAAAAAGCCCTAAAGTACAAATCAGCCTTAGGCATCAGAAGAGAAAAAGAGCTGAAAGTAACTTTGATAAGCAGTTGCTTGGTTTTAGCTGATTAGATGGTTGTAGAGATTGCTTTACTGGGGGCATGAGAGGAGGGAGGGGGCATTATTAGCGTGGCATTTTGAAATTTTTGTGGAAATAAGCTGTATTTTAATCACACATTTAAAAACTAAATCAAGTTACTGCTCAAGTTTTTACTCAAAATGGGCTGAGCTTGCTATCCTTCAATGTATGTTTATATTCTAAAGGGTTATATTTAGGTCTTTGCAATTTTGCTAAGTTCTGTACTTTTAGAATTTAAATGTGGTTATATTTTTAAGAAAGCCTGAAAGTTTTTTTTTCAGAACATTGGTGTATAGTAAGGACGTTGAGGTTTTTACGTTTTATTATTATTTTACATTTCATTATTATTATTAATGCCTGTAACTTTTCTAAAGTCTCTTTTTTATCTTTTCGGTTCATCATAGAAAACATAAAATTAAGCTTTCTATGTTGTTTCTAAAGTTCATGTACAGGTACAGAAATAGCATAGTATAAATAGAAATCACTTCCACAGTCTGTATGTACTTACGTGTGTATATGCATGCAAAACAAGATGTGATAGGAATTTTTAAAAGTTAGATAACTTGCTGAAAGGCTGTCTGCAATTCAGGTGTCATATATGATGGACTGTTAGTTCTTGCAATCCTGAACTTGTATCTCTCAGTTCCCAATGGCAATTGTTTATGAGGAAGCTGCAAAGAGACCTGTATCATCTGAAACTTTTCATCTAACATTGGCAAACTCTGAGAGTACTGTTTCAATTTAAAATCATTATACTAAAATGCTGCTATTTTTCTGTTTGAGTGCTTTGTTTCTACTTTCTTATTTTTCCTTCTTTGCATTTATATATCAAACTTCTAGACAATATCTGAACTCTCTGTTGTAAGTATAGTATGTTCGATGTTCTATAAATTGTTTTTTATTAGCTGTATGTAATTTCTTCATTCACCATGTGGTGTTCTGTATTGGTAGTTTGCCTGTCAGTAAAGAAGGATCCTTTAATGGAGTTTGGTTTTTTTTTTTGCATGTGTAGGGTGTGCAAGAGCGAGATGCTCAGATAAGATTGCTTACTGAGCAGGTTGAACAGTATACCAAAGAAATGGAGAAAAATGCATTCGTTATTGAGAAATTAAAAGATGATCTCCAAAAAGATAAAGGTAACATGACTATTTTGTATTAATGTCAAAATCAGGAAAATCAGAAACCACAAATTTACTGTGCATTCTTTATTTTTTAGAAATACAGGAAGAAAATAATTGCAGTATTTGAGTAATTTTAGTCTCTAATCTTTTTCTTCATTTTGTTTTATTAAACATGCATGAAGAGTTTGCATTTATCCAGATTACCTCAGTGGGCTTTATGGGTAGTAAAATTATACCTGATCTGTGAAAGTTAGAGCATAACATATAAGGTCTCAGCTCCATCAAGAATTGAAAAGGAGTAATAGCACTCAATTCCAAATAAATTCTGATTTCCCTTCTGTGCCCTCACTTGTGATAAATACTGTTTGAAGGAACTGTTGGGGGGAAGAAAACTCAACCTCTTATATGTAGTGTCTTGTAATTTCCTAATTAAAAAGAGCAGGAAATGAAGATGTCCTTTATAATGTTTCCTGAGGTGTTTCTGTCTTTATTAATGGCAGATAGCAAGAATTCCTAGTTAAATTGTAAACATCAAGGTTTTTCTTTCCAGGTCACTCATCCCTTGCTCCACAGAATCAAATTGGGGATATGCAAGAAAAGTTAAAAATGCTAGAAGAGAGAACTGTTGAGGCTGAGAAATCAGCAGAATTGGCAGAAGCACATGCCAGAGAAAAGGACAAAGAACTTGTTGAGACTTTGAAAAGAATGAGAGACTACGAACTGGTAAACGTTTTGTCAGAGTGGAGAGGGTATTCATCATATTTTTAGGAGAGCATTTTTGTTCTAATTAAAAATTAAATAAATTACTTTGATGGTGTTCTTCTATTGGTTGTTTTGTTCTTACTTCCCATATGGGTTTTTACAGGGAATATATGGTTTGGAAGAAGCTGTTGCTGAAATCAAAGATTTAAGAAAGCAAGTCAAAATACGAGAACGTGAGATTGAGTCATTAATTAAGGAAGTCAATAAACTTGAACTTAAAATAAATGACTTTCTTGACGAAAATGAAGAACTCAGAGAGCGCTTAGGTATGCTGTACCCAGTACATGTTCAATTATTTGTTGTGTAAAAGTTGAAATAGGATTTTATAATGGAAATTTTTTACAATACTAAGTCACTGGAAATAATTTGTTATATTCTGCTAATATTTCCAAGTAGTTTTAATTAGTTTGGAAAACTGAATGAATGTACCTGGCTTACAGGTTCCTTTGGTTGAAGAAAGTAGGAGAGTAGGTTCTCTACTCTTTTTTTGGTTTTGATTCTTCTGACCACACACTGCCTGATAAACTTTGTAATATGGTATTTGGAAACCACAGTATCCCGAAGTTGTAATGCTAGATGAAAAACACAGAGAAAACTTCAGACAGGCTTGCTTTTAAATGGAAGAATTTAAATGTAAATAAGGTTAATTTTAAGTGCCATTTTATTGCATTTTGGGTTTTGAGTAATTGAGGTAAAATTAAGCTTTTTTCTGGTCTTAATACATGGAGTATAAGATATGTGTATATGTTATGTATTTTTATAGATGAAATATATTCAACTATCAGCAAATTATTTTTTTAACTCTATTGTCTAGTTACGTTTTTATGTAAATTAACTGCATTAGCTACCATTAATGTTCCTCCTTAATGAATAACTGTGGTATACTTTGGTTTAGGTCTTGATCCAAAGACAATGATTGATTTAAATGAATTCAGAAACAGCAAAGCACTGAAGCAGCAGCAATATAAAGCTGAAAACCAGATCCTTTTGCAAGAGGTAAGTGATAAATGCTATTTTTGTGTAAGAGCTACGTAATAAAAATGTATTTGAACAAAATGGAATACTGATCTGTGAATAATAATATGCAGATCGAGAGACTAGAAGAGGAAAGAATTGAACTGAAAAAACACATTCGTAAGTTGGCTCAGGAGAAAGGAAGAAGAGGTGCAACAATAGGTAGTATGTTTTTACTCTAAGCTCTCCTTTCAAAACCATTCTGTTTATACTTATAAACAGAATTTATTCTGTTTATACTTAAGTATAAATATTCTGTTTGTACCTAATGTAGCTATATTGTATTTACTCATTTGTTTAAATTAAAAGGCTAAATACACTGCATTGAATCTGTAGGAAGAGGTGAGTGGTTTTGGATTTCCTAGTCTTACAGCCCAGTATTGTTCTGAATTGTTGATGACTTGTAATGCATCACTGAGACTTCTGTCATTGCCTTGCAATGGGTCCAGGATGATCTCCCTGAAATTTCCAGTAAATCTACTTAATTCATGTGTTTCAAAATTCTTAGAATTTAAATTCCATGCTACCCAGGATAGCATCATGTGCTCAGATGGAAAGGTAGAAAACTAGAACTCAGATATAATAAATGAAATATATTCTTTTGCTTGGAGACCAATTAAAATTTCATAGTAATTTCTTACTTGTACATCTACTTGCACTTTAGGATTGGATGCTGATAATATGCAGATGACCGACAGCTTTACTGAAGAGAAGGGAAAGAATATGAGGAAGTTGAATTTCTTGAGCAGACATGACATTGCTGAAGTAAAAGCAAAGGTTGGTTCATAAAGCAAGTTTATGAATATTTATTGTATTTCTGTTTCAAAAATTAAAAACTCCTATTATGTAAATATTTGTTAAAATATTTATGTAGGGGCTTTTATTAACTGCTTTTTAAAAAACCCAAAATGAGTAATTTGCAATACTTTTTAGAAGACTAGTGTATATGTTTTGTAAATACAGCCTAGCAGCTCATGTAACATGGAATGGAGAAATGCACTTGCAGATAGAGTAGCACTGGTTGAAATTCTGAAGTCAGAGAGGAATATAGCTGAAAACAGAAAGGCTGTGGGAAATCTGCTTAGGAGAACTTCTGGCATACATGAGAATTCAGATCACTTGGAAAAAAACCAGAAGTACTTTTTCAGTTCATTTAGGTTCTAAACATGTGATAGAGTGGCAACTAGTTAAGCACAAGTGTAATTTTGAAGCTCTTGGTGTTTTTATATCAGAGCAACAACTTACACAGCCTCACAGACTTTTGGTGTGTACCAGACCACTATTGCAGCTGCTGCATGACCCAAGAGTACATATTTCGCTATGGACAGTATTATATGGGATACGCCTCATGTAATTATTCCAATGAATCCATTTCTGTTCCTCTTTAGGCAAGAAATCAGTATGTGGACTGGGAAATTTTCATGAATGCATACTTCAAATTCGAAAAAGTCTGTGACTAAAATATTAAATTGCTAAAATTAGATTCTGCATATTTTTTTGTCTAGGAGAAACTTTATGTTTTTTTCTTTAGAATGAATATCTTGCAACTGAATTACGTGAGAGAGAGAGAGATTTGGAGAAGAACAGGACTGTAATGGCCAAATTTCAATCTAAATGTAAGTTGCAAGCTGTTTTAAAACTAGGGAATATTATGAGCTACCTGTAGATAGTTAGCTTAGTTGTTCTGTTTCTATAATTGTGATCATAAATATCTGACTTGTAAAAAAAGTCTTATGTTTATATTACGGTGTATATCTTTGCATGGGTGTGTAAATATATGTATTTAGTGTTACTAAATCAGTGGTAGTACATGAAACATAGTTTATTCACACTAAATACGTTAAACTATTATCTCTCATGTTTTTTCTTCTTGATTCAGGCTAGTAAGGGCTTTAGGTGTGTGAGTAATCCCAATTGTAACAATTATACAACCTGTGTAATTGTAGAGCTTTTCTGGCTCCAAGGAAGTTTTGGGGTATTAGAGCTACTTCCTGCTTACTTATATGTGTATGTTAGCTGAAGTGCACTGCTTGAAAACTCTGAAATAAAAATAATTTTAATTTCTCTGGACAAGAAGCTTATTTTTTTTTCCCCAGAGAATGTGAATTCTTAAAATTGTTTCTGAATTTTCAAAATAGACTTGGTGAAACTGCTCAAATTGTTGCAGTTCACTCCTGGATGTTCAGGATGATTAGCCATATTGTTTGAAGGCAGAGAATGTCGTGACAGGTTGGTTCCATTTTTTAACAGCTTTCAGAATATTTGCTTTGTGCTGGAAATCCGAGTTTCACTGAGAAACCGTAGGTGGTAGGGGTCTTGAGAGTCCTTGACAACCACATAATCTGAATGCTCTTTTTTTCTCAGACTGCAGAAGGAATTCAGGCAATTCCTACATACTTCATTGTTGCACCCAGACATTTCCAAGATAGCCATGTTTCTGGACTGGTAAAAGTCAGGCTACTACAGAAGTTTAAAGTGAAGTAAACATTCAAGACTGGAAAGTTCAGTGAAGTCATTTGTGTTCCTATGAAGCATTTAATTATTTTTTTTCTTGGTATTTCATCAGTAAGATACACCTCCCAGATATTCCTGGCAGCTCTGATTTTAATTTCATAATTGGTTATGCCTATGTATGTACATTCTTTTAATTTATCAAATCAACAAGTATCATGATAAAATGTCCTAGGAAACTTTAACTCATTTTTTCAGTGCTTTTAAACACATTTACAACTTTTATTACAGTAAAAGAGTTATCAGAAGAGAATAAACAACTTGAACAAGGAATGAAAGAAATATTACAAGCCATCAAGGAAATGCAGAAGGATTCTGGTATGAAGGGAGGAGAAACAGCCTTGATAATCCCTAGTCTGGATCGTTTAGTTCATGTAAGCTTGCTTTTTAAAGTATTATTTAGCATTATAGGAATTACAGGGCATTTTCGTCCTCCTCAGTTATGAATTTAATGTATAATTTAATAATAGTTCCTTTGTACATATGCTTTCTTAGTGTGATTCCTCTTTAAAAAGGTAAATTAAAATATACAGGAGAAGGGATTGCCAGTAAAATTTTAAAAGCCCCTTGCTTCAGCTGGATATTATAAAACTGTCCTTGGCAAATTTGTTGTCCCATTCACAAAGCTTTGGTAAAAGTTCATTTGCCTGTCTTTTATCGCTATGAGACTTGCAGGAAATGTTTTTAAAAAACACTTTATTCAAACATCTTACAAAAAATCAGGGGTTTTCCAGGAAAGTGTAACCGTGTAAGTCACAGTCTATGCAAATATACCATCAGGAAACTGTTAAATAGATGTTACAATGTTAAAATGTCATGCTTTCTGCTAATTTCGTGTAGTCTAAACTTGAGGGCTCCAGTTTACTCTGAAAAAAGTTGAAGCTTTTCTACACTTTTTCTTTGTTTTGTTAATTAAATGTTTACTGCATTAGGCAATGGAGTCAAAGAATTCAGAGGGGATCTTTGATGCTACTGTGCACTTGAAAGCTCAGGTTGACCAGCTTACAGGACGAAATGAGGAATTGAGACAGGAGCTAAAAGAGACTCAGAAGGAGGCAACAAATTTGTCAAATCAGCTGGCAAGTGCCAATGAAAAGGTATATCATTTATTTTATATAATTTATTTTGTACTTCAAAAGTGACTGTTCTGATAATTTAGAACAATCCACACAATCTATAAGACACTGAATTTACATTATGTAAATAATGTAATTGTAAAATCTGACTGAAATTTATGTAGTGGACCTACTAATTCATCCGTTTTAAGTTTGGATCTTACCCTTCTTAATGTTACTTTATCCTTGGAATATTCTCTCATGTTAACACCAAGCATGCCTATCTTCTGGGGAGAGCTGTGCCCAGAAAAGCTCACAGATCTATTTCTTAAAAAAAGCCAGAAGTCTTGCATTTTTTATTTATAAATACGTACCAGAAATTAAGTGTTTGAAATGATGAATTGTTCTCCAAAGTCCTATATCTTGTTTTAAGTTGTACAGTTCATTCTGTGGAATGCTTCTTCCAGGGAAGGAACGAGGAATGGATTATTATCTTACAAGAAGCCAAATTTAAATTTGCTTTTTATGACAGCTTTGGTGATATGAAAAGATTTGCCAGAAACTAATCTTCTAGAATAGTTTTTTACATACTGTTAGAGAACCAGAGAGCTTTTAAATTAAAAGGGAAAGATCTGTTTAGAAAAAACTGCCAAATAACCACTGCAATAATTCTTTCCAAAACTTAATCTTACTAAAGGAGTAGAATGCACTGTGTCTTAAACAATTGGGAATAAAACTGTGGTGATATGTGTAGTTACCCTGATTGCTGGGGTAATTTGATAAATTTGGATGAATTTATTATGCATTTAATGATTTATGAAATCATGGCACTTTTAAAAGGTTATTTTAGGGAGTATTAGAATGTTTTAGAATATAAATGAAAATTAATTAGGTTGTTAATCACAACTGACGTAGCAGTATATTTTTCAACATTTTTTAAAAACTGATAGCAAGAGCTACTTCATTATGGTTTTGTGTCCTTTCTTTAGATTGAACAAATGAAAAATGAAATTTGCTTACTACATCAGTCAGAAGGTGCCAATATTGTTGTCCAAACAGTGAATCTTCCAGAAGGAATGGCTCCTTCAAGTGTTAATACGATTAATTCTCTGAATGAATATTTAATACACCTTACACAGGTAACTCATATATTCCTTGAAATAAAGAGTATTCATAACATGTATCTGAGTCCTCCAAAATCCAGTAGTATGCCATGTATGGACACGAGAGATCTATCCAAAATTATTTTGCTGTTCTAACATCTACTAAACTCTTTGAGCTCTTCTATGGTTTAAACCTGTAAGTATTTTGCTATACTGTAATCCTGAAAGGTAATAGTTAACTAAATTTTGGAACAGCAATTCAGATTTTTTTTGTTTTAAATCTGAATTTTGATCTAAATATTTGCCCACTCTTCCTTCTACTTCTACAGTTGCACTCTTTCTATGAGAAATTCTCTCTTACTGCTGTCTGGATTCCACACCTGAGTCTGCATGTGCAAATCCTACTTGAACAGTTTTTCCCTATAGAGCCAAGGTCTCTATTAATTTACTATATGAATTTTCATTCCATTATTTGTCAAAAATACATCAACAATTGTAAATAGAGGCATAAATACATTGAAACAGATTCCAGTGATCCCCATGGGAAGCATAGCAAACAGGATTATAGTAATGAAGAAATAACTATTTCAGAATTGGAGTAAAAAAAAGTTACCTTTTTATTATTACTAAGTTATCTTTTTCTGTCTTTGATAATTTTTTTATTTTTTCATTAGACAATATTTTTTCAACTCTATATGCTTATAAAGTAGAAGAGTATTTGGGAAAATGAGAAGAAAATGCCACTTCCCAGTTAGACGTTCAGTTAGTATTCTTTGTGGGCTAGCAACAGGTCATGGTGTTTTGAACTTCAAGGGCTGTAACCTGCAGTGCAATTGTGTTCTATTTCACACCTGTTAATGTGAATGCCAAAGCTCATTGAATTTTTTTCATCTGTTTTTTCTAATGAAAATACATATTTCATATCTGTAGTTCACATACTTCATGACAGAAGCATCTATCATGAAAACACAAAGGACTGCCATTTTGCTTAGATTGATAGTTTCATGTTTAAAACCTATATTTATAATTTCTGTATTTTTATTTTGAAAATAACAATTAGGAACTGGAAAACAAAGAAAAGTTACTTAAACAATTAGAAGATGCTGTAGAGGACTACAAGCGAAAATTTGCAGTAATTCGTCATCAACAAGGCTTGCTGTATAAAGAATATCAAAGGTATTGCTCTCTTTTCTGACTTAAGAAACTTCAATTATCTAAATATTTAACAATCTTGTAACAAGATTTGCTGCTGTGTTGAGATAGTTCTTTGGTTAATGTTCAAAGTGCTGCCATGTTTGGATATGGACTCCATACATTTTCTTTAGTCCTGTAAAGATTCCGAAAACTCCTACAAAACCATTTTCTGCTAGATTCTTCTTATGTTGCATATTTTATCAGGAGTATTTCATTGTGCTTTCTGCATCTGATGTTTTGCATTTTATTAGAACCTGGTGTGATGGACTCTTCAGCCTCATTTTCTTTTGCTTTCAAGTATGGGTTCTAGACGGTTTTTGGAAGTGGAGAGGAGGGGAGGAAAAAAAGCAAACTGCTGTCCAAATACAGTCAGACAACTCCAAAAATTTCAGGTTGTCAGGATTTTGTGGTTGGTTTTCTTTCAGACTCTTAGTTCTTTTATATGCTTCAGTGAACCTAAATTCTACAAAATTATTCTTATGGTCAAAAAAATTAAAAACGTGTTTTTATCTGTTAGGAGGATAGGAATAACTATGATGATTTGGATTTTTCAATTAAGAAACTGTTGGTTGAATACTCTCTGGATTTGATTGAACAGTCACCCGGGTGGCTTCTGGAATAATGGTTTAACCTTTCAGAAACCTTTGTTCTTTGCATCAATTAAGAGTCCCAGACAATGTTATCTCTTTTTAAGGCATTAAAGATACAGCTTTTTTATTGAAGGCTCTAATATACTGCCTCATTTACTACTAGGTGAGATATCTCCAATGACAGGGATAAAATGATGATTCAAGGCTCCTTCCTCTAAACATGGTACAGATTGAAGTTACAGGAGGAGATTCTTTGACTTGGCGTCCCATAAAAAGTTACTTTCAGAGAATTTTCTTTCCTCCTCCTCCATTTTACTCCATTATGTAAGAAACTAAGATACCTTATTTGGAGAGATAATACTACTTCTGAAATACCCTTGGTTAACCATTGTTTAAACAAGCCTAAACTATGCCATGTAGTCTATAGGAAATTCCTTATCACACATGTAAGAAAGTGCGTAGCCTTTTTTTTCCTCCAAATAAATAAATAAAAATGGATAGAAGAGAGTAGTTTGGGCCAAAATGAAGCTGAGTGAGCTGAATCTTTTTATGTTTTCAGTTTGTTTTTCACTGAAATAACAAAACAAGGGTGGGAAGTTATGTCCTTTATGTATCTGAAATAAAAATAAATGTAATAGAAGGAAAGATTTGCAGGCAAAAAAGTAGGAAAGTAAGGCATATATATCTCTGCATTATAATATACATTTGAAGAACAAATAAGACGCTGAAGAATTATTTTCATCATTTAACCAGCTGTAACGTAAACAGATGATATTGTTTTTCAGTAATCCATCTATACAATTTATCATGTGCTTTTCAAATTATATTACTGCTAAAAGTAGGTACCTTGGTTTGCAATATTTCAGAGTTGCTACTGAAGTTACAGTTTTAAAAATGATCAAGTCTTTCATCGTAATAAATGAAATTCCTTACTGTTTTAGTCAAAAGGAAAGCTGGCAAAAAGAATCAGAAAATATTAAAGTGGAAATGAAAAAGCTAGAAGAGCAAAAAGAACAGGATGCTACAAAAATAAAGGCATATTCTGTAAGTAATTTTGTGTCTTTCATTTTTCAGAAGGATTTTAGGACATAGAACAAAGGTTTTAATACACTACTCTTGTTTGTTAGATGGGGAAAATGTGTACACACACCTCTTGTGTGTGCCCTCAGGGTGCTGGGTACGTGTGGGGGTACTCCAGTGTTGTGTGTGCCCACTGGCCTTCCTGAAGGCTGCTAATCCATGCACTGGGGAGAAACCACCCCAGGAGGTCACATCACACACCTGGGGTGTGGGTCCTTAATTGTTGCACTTAGTACCTCCAGACCATTATCTGGACTGCTGAGGTGTGGTGTCCAGCACGGGAGAATCACTCACAAATGCGCAGAAGATGCAGTGGAGAAGCCTCTGAAGCTGAACTAGGTTATGAGTGCTGCATTATAACCCTCTCTGCCTCTGCTGCTAGAAGTTTTTATGCGTTTTTTATACCAGTTTTCAAGCTGACAACTTCTTTATTTCAAGTCTCTAATTTTATGGTTACTCTTCAGTCTGGTTAATGGTGATCTTTAAGATTATCAGTTTTGAGCAAATGCCTTCTAAGGCAGTCTCGTGTATTCTGTTCACACACACTATTTACACTCACACTGCTCTCTTAACAGCAGTTGTTACCCAGGCTGTTTGATTGGCAGGAGGAGCATGCAAACAACCCTTTGGAATATCCATTAGTTTATACTAGGAATTAATTTAATTGCATCTTATTATATGTAACTGTTACTGTAAATGAATCAGTGTTTCAGAAAAACCAGAAACAGAATTCATCTTTCTATTTTGATTTACTTCCACCAAGTCTGAATTCAGTATTACATTAGAAAACTGAGAATTATTGGTGGTATTTAGAAGTTCCTAGAATTAATGCAGGCATCTAATCACAGACATAGTGCAATTTTAGATGGCTACAGGTGTCTTTGGGCACCAAACTTTGCAAAATTTAACTGAAGACAAATCAGCCACACGTGTCCTTTTAGAGAAGCAGACACAGAGCGAGAATATCACAGAGTGCTGAGAGTAACTGTGGACAGTAAGCTCTTAGACAGCTGAGTTGTAAGAGCTCCACTTTCTACTACCTGTCTCCTTGGCAAGCTGATGTGTGTGACAGCAAAGCTAAGCTCACATGACCTGTGACCTGAGTTGCCATAGTTTGCTCTCCCCACCACTGCCCCACCTGGGATTTATACGTGTGTGCAAACACGTGTGTGCACACATACACACAAATGTTACTATAGGAGGGATCCTGTGGTTACTTTACAAATACAGGTTTGATCTTCAAAGCAGGATGTTATTAGGGTTTGTTTGGAACCACAGGACTTCTATTTTGTTTAGAAATTGTTCCAATGCAATTTTTTTATTCTACTATAAGCAGGAAGACTGATGACCATGAATGCAGAGAACCATTCTTGTTCTAAGTTTTGAAAACATCAGCATTAATTAAAATTCCAGTTAGTTAGTCAAATGTACTTAGCTTCTGCTTTTGAAGATTCATCTTTTTCTTAGAATATTATACATTTCAGCATATGTTGAGTGTGTGGATATATTTTATTAGCAAAAAGAAATTATTTCAGATAAATGAATGGAATTTTTCCACCTAGATTAAAATATATACAAGAAAGCTTGTGTATGTAGTTGTGCTTTACCATATTTCTGTACAAGGTTCTTGTTAAAAAAATGTTTTACAGAATTTACTCGATGCACTTCAGATGGATCCTGATGAAACAAAGAAAATACTTGCAGAAAATAACAGAAAAATAACTGTTTTACGAGTTAATGAAAAATCACTAACAAGGCAGTGTACCACTTTACTTGAAATGGAACGACACCTCAGAAAAGAAAATGAGAAACTAAAGGGTGAAATAACACATATGGAGACTGCAGTTACAGGGAAGATTGGAAACTTGCAACGATTCAAGGTATAGTTTATAGTACTAATAGCACGCATTTTTATTTTCACAATTTGGAAAGAAATACCCTTTGTTTTTAAATGGAATTATTACTAGTTGCTTGAATGCATTACCCAAAAGCTTGCTAATTGCTGTTATAAATCTTGCAGAAATATTTTTTGTATTTAAATAAGCACTGTGACCTGGACAAGGTCAAGAAATGGTCAGTGGGAATCTCATGCAGTTTAACAAGACCAAGTGCAAGGTGCTGCACCTGGGTTAGGGCAACCCCTGGTACCAGTCCAGGCTGGGGAATGGACAGATGGAGAGCAGCTCTGCCGGGGAGGACTTGGGGCTGCTGGTGGGTGAGAGGCTGGACATGACCCAGCCACGTGCACTCACAGCCCAGAGAGCCAAATGTGTCCTGGGCTGCATCCAAAGCAGTGTGGATTCTGTGAGAAAAGGCTGAGAGAATTGGGATTGTTCGGACTGGAAAAGAGGAAGCTTTTTGGGTGACCTAATTCTGGCCTTCCAGTATTTGGAGGGAGCCTACAAGAAATATGGAGAGAGACTTTTGACAAGGGGATGTAGTGACAGTGATGCCATGATGATTTTTTGCCTTTTCTTTTATACCCCTTTTATATACCCTTTTATATAGCTTTTATGTATTCTTAGTGCTTTTAGCCCACATACTTAAAATTCCTTAAATCTGATAACTTCCCTTATAAGGGAAGTTATATTCCGATAAGCCAAGAGACCAACCATCCTGGAAGCCTCGCAGTTAGGGGTCAGAAAGCTGCATACACCAAGGTCCTCTCCAGAACACATTCTATAAACAAAGATAGGCCCATCCAGGGGGAAGGTTCCTCTGGACAAGGGGTTTGCTCGAGCCTCTCATTGGGGAATCTTTGATAGATATGCTAATTTGCAAGGCCTGTAATTGTATACGCGATCTATCGTGTGTGGGGGTGCATTTTTGGGGTGCATTTCAATGTGCATTTCAGCGCACCTAAGGATCCTTAAATAAATACCGAGGTAAAAACCCTTTTTTTCCCCTTAACCATGTTTGGTTCTTAATTTTAAGACCAGGGAAAGGCAACACAGGACAAGGGGAAAGGGCTTCAAACTGCAAGAGATTTAGATTAAATATTAGGAAGAAATGCTTTGCTATGAGGGTGGTGAGGCAAGGCACAGGTTGCCTAGGGAACTTGTGGATGCCCCATCCCTGGAAGTGTTCAAGAAAAGGGCTCTGAATAATGTGGCCTACTGGAAGGTGTCCCTGCCCATGGCAGGGTGGTTTGGAACTAGATGATCTTCAAAGTGCCCTTCCAACCCAAACCATTCTATGATTCTATGATTATCGTATGAAACCAAATCTTACCTTTTGGCCTTGCAGGTTGCTAGGGCCTGTATTAATTTTATAAAATATGTTTTGACAGTGCCTTGAGAGGCAACTATTGATAAAATTACCCAGAAATTTGGAATATCAGAGAAGTTCTGTCAATGTTTATTGCAGGTGATTTTTAAAGATGAACAGTAATTTAGAAAAATAAACCAATATCTAAAGCACTATATTAAGCATTATTCTTTTTACATGGAGTAATTTTATATTTAAATTTCTAGCTGACCTTAGTAACCTATTGTGTTGATTATTTTCATAGGAAATGGCTTGCTTTAAGATTGCAGCTCTGCAAAAAGTGCTGGACGGTAGTGTGCCATTGTCTGAACTAGAAGTGGCCAATAAGCAGTACAATGCATTAACTGCTAAATACAGAGAGATGTTACAAAAAGATAATTTGCTTGTCCAACGGACAACAAACATGGAACACATGGAGGTAATGTTTGTGTTACAGTTTAACCCTAAGGGAAAAAAAATTATTATATATTCATTCTGCTTTGCTTTTTTTCCTCACTTAATAGAATTACAGAACAGAAGTTCCAGCACTGAAATTGCTGGTTAGAGCAGTTTCATAGTGGGTATGAGATATTTGAGCAACAGTGTGACTGTTGCTATTGAATTTTAATTTGCTTTCCTGGTATTCTTCAGTGGATTAAGACACATACACAGAATTCCAGATTTTATTTCAATGGGCAGACAGGGAAAGCATTTTGTTTTCTTTGGGTTCTTTGGGTTTTTGTTTGTTTGCTCTTTAAATGAAGCTTTGGATATGTTCCTTCAGAAATTATTTTTTGTTCATTGATTACTAAAACAAGGCTGGCAGAAGGGAATATTTGCTATCATCTTCAGTTTTGGAGGTTATAAGGAAAGTAGAATGAATGAAAACACTTTCAAAGCTTTCTCTCAAAGTATGTGCTCTTACTAGTTCCCAGCTTTCACAGAAATGATACGTTTAGTTCCAAAAAGAGTAAAGCTTTGGAATTTTACTTCCATAAATGAACCCAAACACCCCAGAGATTGCTCATAATGTGTTTGCAAAATAGTGTAGGCACTGCAAATATTTAACTCTTCCCGTGAACTTTTATTCTGAAGTAGAAGGGAGTTTCTTCTCAAGAACTATGAAGCTGGCTTCAAAGATCTATTACTACCTGCCACTTTTCATTGGTGGTGAAGAATGAATGACTCCTACGTCTATTTTATGGAATTTTGTGTGTATGAAAACTTGCACTGCCTATTTCAGCAACTTCATAGAGCTAGAGAACCATTTATCGACTAAAAACATGTCCAGAGAACTAAAAATGGCAAATTAATATGAAGCATTCAATTAGTTTTATTGGTTAATGTGGAAATTTGTGTTTGTATTTGCAGGAGCGAAGGAACATTTACAAAAGTAAGGTTTGGCATCATATTAGATGACTAACAGAACTAAAAGAAATGTATGATCTGTCTCAAATAGGTATTTATGTGCAAGATGAAGTACTCTGTGTCAGATGAAATACCCTCCAGAAGTACTTCTTTCCCACTGTTTATGAGGAGCTTAGTATGACAAAGAAAGATTTTCTCATCTAATTCTACACACTGTAGGAATCACAGTTGCTGGTCATAAATATTCACATTATTACTAGCTGTGACAGTAAGATACAGAGGACAAATACATTTTTGCACTTAGGAGGAAACATATACTCTTCTGTTGTCATATATGTAGGTTACGGGTCGCACACAGGTAGTCTGTTAATCTGAAAGATTTCATAGATACTAAACATGAAATCTGCTACAATTAAATAGTTTCCTGTTATGTTGCAACTTTTCTGTCCTACAGCGTGAGAATGAATCCTTGAAAGCACAGATAAATTCATTGAATAAGGAGCTGGAGATCACAAAAGAGAAACTTCATACTGTAGAACAGGCTTGGGAAGAGATGACTAAACTGGGCAAGTATAAAAGTTATATTGCAACATTAAACACCAAATGGTGTATCATGTATAAAAATAATATTTGAAAATATTTTAAAATTGATGTGTCTTAAAATAACCAAAATGGAAAAAATCAAAACTATTTTATGTCTTTCAGTAACGGTCTTAATTTTTGTGCTGAATATTTTTGTTTGTGCGCTTCATTTGACTAAAACCAAGTTTCATATTTTTCTCTGGAAACTCTTCCACTTTGACTTTTCTTGGGTTACTGGGTAAAGGGTTTAAAAGCTTTTAAAGCAACATCATGTGAATTGGCTTTTCTTAATATGTTCCAACTTGATTCTCAATCATAGTGCTTCAGAGGTTGTCAAGAAAGTGATTTCTTTTTGCTGGTTTCATGCTTTGTAACAAAGTATTCTTTCTTAATAGCTGGAGTTTCTTTGTATAGTGTACATTCCTGTTACTCAAGAACTCATTCACCCCCCTTTCTTTTACAGACTATAAATTAAATTTCCTGACACTTTACCCGTTATATTAAAGTGAAAATAGTTGTCAGTCTCAATAACCATGATTGCAGATATGTGCATTCATAATTGATAGTAATATTTTATTCAAATTACATACCTTTCAAACCTGTAATAAGGCAAGATAACCATGCCTCCAGTTTAAAGAAGAATAATACAGATGTTATGATAAGGTTTATGTGACACATATAAAGCAAAACTCATGTTCAGTTTCATGGTGGAAATAATTTTCATAGTTGAATCAGATTGTGTATTTCCTAATTTAAGTATTTTTTTCTTGTAGGAGGTGACAGTGCAATGGACAAAGCCACAAAAGCAGTAACCAACAGTGAGATTTTGTCTATTTCTAAGAAAATCACAATGCTGGAAATGAAGGAACTAAATGAAAGACAGAGAGCAGAACATTCACAACGAATGTATGAACATTTAAGGAGTACTGTAAAGCAAATAGAAGAACGTAATTTTGAATTGGAAACAAAATTTGCTGAGGTAAATGTGCTAAGATTTAACAGCCTAATTTGATACATCTTAAAAGCATATTTTTGAGCTTTTCAAAAATTATTTCTATCAATGATATCAGTTTGTATCAAGAAATAAGTGTATAAATAACCTTATGATGCAAAAAAATAGTTTTGCAGCCTTTAAGAGATGCAATTTTGCATGTGCAGGACATTGGTAAAAATATCACTAATTAATTTGTCAGTAGTTTATTTTAAAAGTTAGTTAATAGCTGTAAAACATATGATGAGCATCTTGACAGATAGTTTCCTAGTTTTGTCAGCAGACTGCAAGAAAAAAGTCTCTTGCAGACCTTTTATTTCTTTTGTCTAATTTATATGATCTCTTTTCATTTATTTTTTCCTTATAATTACCAATTATTCAAAAAAAGGTTAGAATTTTACACCCCTTGGGCTAATGAAAGTGTCGTGATTCTGTTACAGACTGGCTGTGTCCTATGCCACACATTGTCTATAGTACAGGAATGGAAGTCATGTGCCATTGAAGCTGATGAACCTTAGCATTCCTGTCCTATCAGTCTTAGTCTTGTTAGGTTTTTTTGTCCTCACTTTTCGCATTTGAATTTTTAATAGAAATTCATTTTTTACTAGCAGGAGACTTTAATATCGTTTCTAGAATAAATTCATTAATAGGAATTGTACAGATTTGTTCTCAGGCCATTACTGGTCTATTAATTAAGCACACAGGAAGAAAAAGAATACTTGATAGGAATGTTGATAGATTGTATTCATTTCCACTCCTCGTCTTTTGCTAGAGTGTAGCCTAACTATTTTAGATTGCTGTTGTGTGAATCCCTGTTTCTCTGTTGTTTTAGTAATGTTTGTTACATTGTTTTGATTTGATTTAATCTCAGAGATGGAGTAAGTGAAAGTGTATACATCTTTTCAGCAGCAGTACTGATAGAGCCTTTTTTGATGGGGTAGTTTATTTTATTTCCTTACGAAATGCTTTAGGTGATGCACCCTAGTGTCACATTTTTCATATTCTCTTTTGCATATTTTATTTGTCTTGTGATACTTTTAGGTCTGATGGTTTTCCTTCATTCTGAGTTGATGAACTCCTAATGCCACAATTTTTTCTTACTAGTACCTCTGTATCCCTTTTTGCCTCATTTCTGTAGCTCCAGTACATACATTTTCTGTTTCATAGACTCCTGTTGTCAGTCCCTTCTAATCTGGTATAATTGCATTTTTTTGTTTGAGAAATAGATAACAAGATTGTGCAGATGTAATTCACGACAATTGTAAGCGACATCAGTTTAAAAACTGATGACTAGAAGTCTTCTATACATCTTTTTAACTCATAAATCAACTTCGTCATTCTGCTTTTAGTTTTCCAGATACTTGAGGATACCCTGCACTTCTTTTTGTTTGTTTAGGAAATCAGTTATTTTATTAAGAAGAAATGGTATCAGAATAATGGGCCACAACTGTATGTACTAATTAAGTCCTAGAACTTCTCTGTGTTGTGTAAAGGCTTTCAGATTATCTATCTAAATGCTCTTTGGTTTGAATTGAAATATTGGTTACTCAGTATTTTATAATCAACTTGAAAAATCAGGCTGCTTGAAAGAATATCACTTAATTAAGAAAGTTGGGGGTTTTTTAGAAATAGCAAAAGAGCAATATTATTGTCAGTCTTGGTATTTATAACCTCTATTTGTGTTATCAATGCCAATATAATATGCAGTATATAAATATGTAAGACTGTCCATTTCCTAAAGAGTTTACAGTCTTTTTTAAAATTTATTTTTATTTTTCGTTTTAGTTTAGGAGCAAGTTATTGCAGTAATGGTTTTAAGAAAATTCACTAATAAAAATCATGTTTAGTTTAGAATTCGTTTCTGTGCCAAATTGTGTATTCATTCCTATGTGCATGCAGCTATGCAAACAAAAAGATGTTTAAGCAGAGAGTAAGGCAAACTAGATTTTGAACACAACCTCATCGCAGCTGAACTGTGTATTGTAATGAGTGAAAAATAAAAAGTACTTTTGGCGCTGCTATTTCACTGCAGAGTTTGAGCAGTTATGTGCTTAGGATACCATTTTTTTGTTTGTTTGTGGTTTTGATTTTTTTAAGCTCACCAAAATCAATCTTGAGGCACAGAAAGTGGAACAGGAATTAAGAGATGAACTGTCAAAGAGTGTAAGTAAGGCAGTGAGTGATGCAGACAGACGACAAATTATGGACCTAGAGAAGCGTGAGATGGAGCTCAAGATTGAAGTATCAAAGTAAGTGTTGAAGTAACAAATTTTGAATGCAGTATGTTCAGAAATGATTGAAAATTTAGGCATATTCGTCTTATGTAATACACTACTTATGTATCACTAACATCCAATTTTCAATGCCTGTTCTTTTGAGCATTTATATATACCAAATTTGGCATTGAAAATGAAGCATTTAATTCCTGACTATAAAGAATGCAATTTGTTTCCTTTTAATTTGAACGAGGAATTAAGTGCTGGCCTGGCTAGATAGGGTAAGTGTGCAATTAGATACTTGGAGTACTATTTTTACACTAATTAAGGTTGATTTTGTTTCTGTGCCACAACCCCTCTTATATGTATCAAAATCTCAAATAACTAATTGGAAAGCAGTTCTTACTTTGAAAGGCGTATCTCAAAGATTAAGCTACAGTAGGAGGGAGGTTTGCCATTTACTTAAAAGAGGTTAACTTTGCATAAACTGAAAAACTGAGCTTTTTAGATATGTTGATATGGACATTTGTCTTTGAGTAATTAATAGAGAGTCATGTTATATTCATAAAGCAGTAAAGTCTGTAGGGAAACTTGCAGTGATATTTGGCACTGCAAGTAAGGTATTAGACTTGGGGAAGCAGATAAGGGAATTGAGAATGAAATGTGTTGAGTGTGTAGAAAATGTTGAGTATTTATATCCTGAAGTGGGAGAGAAATAAAAGACAGAGATGCTTAGTTTAGGTAAAAAAACCATGGCATTGTTTTCATGGAGAAGGTTACTGCTAGCAAATTTCTGTTTAATGTATGAGAAAATGTCCTGTGCAAAAGTTGAGAGGCAATACAGAACAAGAATTTCCTTAACCAGAACTCTGAGTAGTAGAGAAGAGTGTGCTGAAAAACTGAAGCCCAAATGTTTTGATCTGAGGAAACATACTAAGTGTCTTTCCTTAGCATCTTCTATGTAGAAAAACTTCATAGGTTATTCAGTAGTTTCAAGTGACAAAATACTCTTTTTTTCCCTGGAAGGTTAAGAGAACTGTCTGATGTAGCGCAAACACAAGTTGAAGCTCTGGAGGCACGCCAGCACTACAGAGATAAAGAAGTGGAATCTCTTAGAATGCAAATTTTAGATTATCAGGTAAAAATTCAGCTTTTATTGAAACTGCAGTTTGGATTCCTTTTTTCCCTGGAGTGAGAGGAAATGAAGTAATTTTGCAATGAATTAGAAAACTGCATAAGTATTTCAGAAGGATCTTAGCAAACTGGTCCTTGTAGTGCCCATACCCTTTCAAAAGTTCTATATTACTTTAATTATTCTCTTCTCCATTTATTCCGTTTCTAGCTGTGCAGCTATTGCACATCCTGACCATTTTCCATGTTGTTTACAATAATATTCATTCCTGTATCATTAATAGCTCACAGTCAAGGAAAATCTCATGGTCAGGAAAATTTGATCATTTTTCACAGGGCAAGGAATTACTTGTAAATATTAAATATTTGCAATAGGTTTACTGTTTTGTTTTGTTACTAGCTAAAACAATTTATTGGAATTTGGTTTCATATTATAGAAGGGTTTGAATCCTTAAATCCAACACTTGTGTCAGCTTTTATATTACCATATTTTCTAAGTTTAGGTATACATTTCTTCCTCTGTTTCTGGTATTTTGGAAAGAGACCATTTTTAAAATCAGTATCTGAAAGGTGTACTTCTAAAGTGTGGCTGTAGAAACAACAGTGGAAAAATAAAAGCCTGTTAGAGGCTAATTCTTACTCTTCTCTGTGGAATAAAATATATGCAATATATAATACGAAAAAAATAGCTTGTTTATATTTACATATAAACTGTGTTAACATAATCAAAATGAAAAGTAAATTTGTTCTATCAATTTTGTTCTTAGGCGCAGTCAGATGAAAAAGCAATTATTGCAAAACTGCATCAAGATATCATAGCCCTTCAAGGTAGTGAATCTGTTGCTGTAGGCAGATTGGAGAAGTTCAAATTGAAACTACAGAAGATGGAGATCCATAATCTACGTTTGGAGCAGAAGCTTGATGAGAGAGATCAAGCCTTGTATTTTGCCCGACTTGAAGGAAGAAATAGAGCCAAACATCTACAACAGACGGTTCAGTCTTTGCGGCGACAGTTTAGTGGTGCTCTGCCCTTAGCACAGCAAGAAAAATTCTCTAAAACAATGATTCAGCTACAGAATGACAAACTGAAGATCCTGGAAGAAGTTCAGCATGCCCGGCAGGAGCGTCGAAATGCAGAAAACAGAGCATTAGAGCTGGAGTTAAAACTGAAAAGTGTAGAAGAATTAGTAAGTGCATTGAAGGATACAAGAGGAGCTCAAAAGGTTGGTGATTTTACAGCTTTGAATAGCTTTGCTTATCAGATCTGCATTTAAATTACGTTTCAGTTCAGTTTGTTCTCTAAATGTGTTTTAATGTAAAACTTACTGATTTCAAAATACATTGTTAGAATATGGCAGCTATCATATTTTGTTTTCTGTAAAAGTCAGTGCAGTTATATTTACTAATTATCATTTGTGCCCAATTAAGGCACATAGGAGCTAGAGGCTAACTATAAATGCAGTTATATTAAATTGAATTAAATTAGGAATCCAATTAAATAATGAATTAAATTAAATACAGAGTAGCATTCTGAAGTTCTGTTCCATAAGCTTGCAGTAAAATCTTCACTGAAGATCCATGTCTTTTTAAATAGATCCAGGGGCGATAATTTAGGTAGCATGGTTAGAAATGTTAACTATGCTCACATAATTCTGCTTAAACATATTTTGCAACTGTAAGCAATGTTGCCCTGAAATCTTAAGAAGGCTTTCTCACTTCTCTTCAAGATCACTGTATATTATATAAAATGTTTGTATCTGTTATGACTAAAGTTGTCTGCATGTAAGCAACCAATGGTTGCTCTGGGCAGATTTTAGTTTTGAGTAAGTTTTCTAAAATTTTTCTAGAGCATTTTGACATAAGTATGTCTGTTATTCTTAGTACATGTGTATGTTTTTTGAATACATACAGTTTTAAATGGTTTTGAATTCTCTTGCTCTTTTAGAAAAGACAAACCAAACTCTCTGCATACTTTTTTTTGTTCAGTCTGGACAGATACATAGGGTATAACTTGGGTCATTTGAAAATCGTTTGCAATGCACTTTTGTCAGCGTGAAGGGAAACCTGTTGCCTCTCCAGTTGTCTTCTGCACTTACCAGTCATTCCCCTTGCAGTTTCATACTTTTGTCATGCTTCCTCACTCAAGAGAAGTGAGGAAGCTTAAAAAGGCAGAATATGTGTCTCCCAGTTAGTTTGAAAAGTTCCATCCTGCCTCAAAGGCAGAGCGAAGCCGTGTCTTGTTGGCCTGTGGTAAATTATAATATAGCTGTGTGTTATTCATTGCAAGGTAATTGAGTGGCACATGAAGATGGAAGAGCTCCACCTGCAGGAACTTAAACTCAGTCGAGAATTAGTCAAGCAAAAGGAAGAGGTGAAGTATTTGCGTAATATTATTTCTGAATATGAATGTACAATCAATAACCTGGAAGAAGAAATTGTGCAGCAGAACAAGGTATGTATTTCTGCATGCTATTGAAAAAATATCCTATTCCTTCTTTTACTAAGTGATTTTCTAATAAGATTTTAACAAAGGTGTTTGCATCTTGGTTTCATAATTCTTTTTAATAGCTCTTTTGAGTAGTTTACTTTTTGGTAACTATTTTTTTCAGTTGAAGTTGGCTATATAATTCCCATTGCCCTCAATAAATAAACTACTTTTATCAAACATTTGTTACAGTTTCATGAAGGAAGGCAAATGGCTTGGGACCAGAGAGAAGTAGAATTGCAGCGCCAGTTAGACCAGTATGATCACCAACAAACTGAAATACTTAGCACAGCTTTAAAGGTACATGCACTAAAAGTAGACTCATAAGCATGTTTTTCAGAGCTGTCAGATTACATGAATGTGAATCTTTCTGTGCAGTTAGAAGAGGCTGCAGGCTCAGTGCCAGACCCTAGTTTGCCAATCCCACAACAACTTGAGTTGGCTTTGAGAAAGATTCAGGAGCATATTCGAACAATCCTGGAAACTAGGGCAACCTGCCGATCACTGGAGGAGGTAATTTAATGTATAAATTATAATTTAAAGTAACAACGTATGTGTTTCCAAGCTCTTTTACTTCTTTTTCTATGAAAAGTGTCCTTTTTAAAATGTCATTTAGACATATTTTACACTGAGAAAATGTAAATAAGTAATATAATCACACCAAGAATAAAATGAAATATTTTTTCCATTGGAGCAAATCAAAGAGGAGAATTTTCTAATGTTTTTATTAATAGTAGGATAAGATGGCTCTTGCTGTGCAAAATTCAGTTGACTATACCTAGTAAAATTCAGCAAGTGCTACAAGATACTTTCATCTTGGCTTGTTAAATTGCTACTCTGCTACAGAAGATACTTTGTGGTTCTTAAATGATTTGTAAAACACCAGTTTCATCATTTGGTAGCACAAAATGAATTGCTTAAGTGTCTTGTGGGCAAGCAAATAATACATAAAGACACAATAATAATGTTCTGGGACATTTTCATCTAATAGTAATCCTGTATTAACTGAAACCAGTGCAAAGGGTTTTGTGTTTTTAAGTCCACTTAGACAAATCTTTCTGGTACATTTCTTGAAAAGTAAGATCTTTTTGCAGTGTTTGAATTCTGGAAATGCAGAGATTGCCTTTTGTTGTAGAAATTAAAAGAAAAGGAAACTGCTCTGTGGAAAGCTGAACAAAATGTTGTATCAAGAGACAAGGTTATAAATGAATTAAGACTTCAACTGCCTGCAACATCAGGAGAGAAAATAATGGCTGAATTAAGCAAACAAGAAGATGATTCAGAGTACCATCATGCCATTAAAATTGCTCATCAAACCATTGCAAATATGCAAGCAAGATTAAATCAAAAGGAAGAAGTGTTAAAAAGATACCAACATATGCTTGCTAAAGCAAGAGAGGTACTTAAACTGTTTGTCTGAAATTTCTTCCATTTTCAAGTTATTTTAGTTGATTCTTTGTTTTCTCATTGCTAGTGAAATCTAAAAAAAAGGTTTCTGAACTCACACATAACAGAACAGAGACAATTACTTATTTCATAAGTGGAAAGTTCATGTAGAATTTTTTAGCTTTTTAGAATAGGAGGTTTGCTTAGTCAAGAGGTTGTGTATATAAGGTCTGTCTAGTTGGAAAGTGAACTTGAGAAGAAGTGTGAAGAAACAGAAAAAAAAGGTCTAAGAGAAGACAAGTAGTGTGACAAGAAGAAAATTAAAATTCTGCCAAAGTGGTCTCAGTATACTTTGTATATTTCTTTGGGATTTTTCAGTATTTGCGGCAGAGATCTCTGGATTGCATCTGGTAGTGAAGGTACAAGAAATACATACATTTATGGATAACATTCTTCTTGAAGCATATTTTAAACTAAGCCATTATTTAAAGCATAAACAGTGTATCTAAGCATACTTTATATTTTATAAGCATAATTTGTATTCTTTTTTCTTTATATACATAAAGCATATTTTAAAACATAAACCTTTTGTCAAAGAGATATTTCAAGACCAAACAGACATCGGTTTTAGTGTGTTTGGATCAGAAGCACATTTCCAAAGCAGACTTTCAACCATCTTCACTTAGTGTGCTTTGGTTAACACATGTAGCTATTTCTTTTCGGAGAAATCAAGGGGTTTTGTTTGGGAAGAAAGCAGAAGATGCAGTTTTAAAATGAGCCTATTGTGCTCTGTGTGCTAGCATTCCATCCACGGGATCACACTATAGTCCAAAGTAAATAAACTTGAAATGTACCAAGTGTGGATATCCCTCTCCATACTCATAGTCACTGTTGGTGAGGACCAACACCCACTGTTTTGTTCTCCAGCTTCTGTGCTGTTACACCATACTACTTGCTACATAGCTTAAAACTGCAGGAGTTGATGTTTTTTCCTGACAGTGTTAAAAAGAAAAAAAAAAAAAAAAACAAAACATTAATTAAAGCCAGAAGAAAAGAATTTAAAAAACTTCCAGAATTAGAGGAAAATCTGGGGAGTAATAGTGAGCAACGAGTGAACAAACAATTTGAAGGCACTGTAGTGTCATGACTTTCTGTGATAGTGCGCATCACTAGAGTTTTATTTTGAACTAACAGGAACAAGAGGAAATAGCAAAGAAGCATGAGGAAGACATAAGAGTTCTACACCAGAAGTTAGATTTGCACACTGACAATTCCCTTAATAAATTCAAAGAGGCTGCTTTGGTGAGTCATGTGTATTGGCAGAATTAGTGAAGTTATTCCTATATCTTTTACTTTGTTGCTGAAAAGAACAGTTTTGCAGTCAAAAGTGAGTAATAACTGATGACAGGAAACATAAATGGATGATTGATACACAGTTGTTGTATTGTTCTTGAGAGAATTCACATGAGAGGGGTTAGAAGTCAAGTGTAAAAAAACAGAGTTACCACCTCAGTATACATGGGCATTTTGCAAATCATCCTAATTTATGGAGAGAGTTATGTATTGCTTTCTGTTCTTCTCATTCAGTGTGTCGTTATATTAAGCTAACCCATTTCAATAAAAAGTTTCTTTCTGCACTTTATGATAAGGTGAAACCTGTATTCAGCTGTATTCTGTTGATCATTAGATGTACAAAGCTCTTTTCAAACCAGCCTGACTGGTTTCTCTGTGAACTAAGAATCACATCTCAGTAAATAAATGGGAGCTATTAATGCTTGATTATATTTAGGATTGAGTTAAAAATGCATCAGTAATGCTTATCTTTTGCTTAAAGCTTAAAATGTTTCTCACATGCATTTGTTCTGTTTTACAGGACATAGGGAAAAAGACTTCTATATCCCCGTGCAACAGCAAATATTTTTGCTACTTAGAGCAAACTGTAGCAGAACAGGATAATTCTCTTGCTTCACTTGTTGGAAAATTAAAGAAAACATCATCTGATTTGGAGAAACAAAAACAAATTACTCTAACGAAAATCAATGAGTTTGAGATTATCAGAGCCCAGTAAGTTTTCAGACTATTAACATAAGTCACAATTGGAGTGGTTCAAGTCGCTTATGTATTGTTGCTGCAGGACTGATCTACCATGAACATGTTTTTGCTGAATTTAAGATTTAGCTGAAAAACAAATCTCAAAAGCATTAGTATAGTTGGCAATTTTAAGTTATTTTTAATCTGTAGCCCTTCACTAGGGCTAATACTGAAAAACTGTGGCTTGGAAAAATGCTGTTCAGTTGTTAGCTTTGTGCCATTTAGCGAAAAAGAAAGTTGTTTTTAAGTTACTTTATTACTCGCTGGCTTATGTTTTGTCATTTTTCTCCCCATGATACATCCATTTGGGTTTGCTGCTGAACAAGTTTAAACTCATGAAAGTTTAACCCATGTTCAACAGGAAAAAATATGATGCTTTCTTTACCTGTAAGGACCAGGAATGAAAATGAACAATACTCTAATCCCATTTTGCTGACCTTAATGATTAATTCTCTTATTAAATGGAGGCTGCCTTTGTTGAGTCAATCTTTCTTTGGTGTTTCCAAATCTAAGTTTTCTTTAATAATAATGAAAAATAAACCATTGTGTCCTTTGTGCTTTATCTGGAGTTTGCTAACTTAATTATTACACTGTACCCTATTAATGCTTATTTTTTATAAGGCTTCAAGAAAAGCACACAATTGACGTGGCACGAATAAAAGAAGAAGCAAATGAATTAAGGAACGCGTTATCTCAGAAGGAGAAGGAATTAGCAAGTGTAAAAGCTGAACTAGAGGTCCAAAAAGAAGCAAATAATAGAGCACCCACAGCAACACTGAAAAACCTGGTGGAACAGCTGAAGAGCCAGTTAGCCATAAAAGAGAACCAGCACAAAGTTAGTCAACAAAAATTAATCTCTATGTCACTTAAATGTTTCTTAATGCTTAAGAATTCTTTGTATAGCTGAGCAGAAGGTACAATATAACTGCATAACATGCCAAAGTAAAATATAATTGCCTTTCCTTGTTTTGTAGCAGCATCTTCACTTACAAAAAAAATTCAATTAATTATTTTCAGGCTTTGAGTAAAGCACTTCTAGAACTCCGAGCAGAAATGACTGCTAATGCTGAACAGCAAATTATTTCTGCTGCATCACAAAAAGAGGCATATATGAATGTCCAGGAGATTGTTGACAGACAAACAAAGGGGCTTACGGTGAGTACTAGAAAATATCATTGTATTGCTTTGTTGTATTGTTGATCAACCTGACTTGGGGCCTTTGCTGGCTTTTTTGTTCTCTTCTAGACACAGATAGAGGAGTTGAATAATCAGATTACAAAACTTACAGATAACCTTAAAATAAGTAAAAACAAGGAAACTTCTTTGTCTGATGAAAGGGATGAGTTAAACCAAGAGCTTCAGAAGAAAGAAAAAGCATTTGCTAAAATATCGAGGGAAAAAAATGAAATGGAAAAAGAAAACGAAGAACTGAAGAACCGGATTAGGAGGCTAAGCAGTAGCATTCAGGTAGAAGTGGCTTTTCAAACTATGTTTGATCTTGGTCAAGTTTCTGTATAGATGAGCTAGTTTGCAGGGGTGAAGGATTTAAGTATCTTGCACTTGATAAAAAATTTTTCCTCATCATCTGGGTTACATGTAAGCTATTAGCTTTTTCCTTGCCTCATCCAAAAAAAAAAATTACATACTTCTTGAAATATGTTTGAAAGAGTCTGAGGAGGAGTTGAATAACCACTTTTATAGCTTCTTGGAAGAATGGTATTTTGTCATAATTTAAAGATAATTTTTAAAAGATCATTTAGGTTCTAAACTAAGTTTACCAGTTTAGAATTAAAATCCTTGTTTTTTGACTGGAGAAAAAAAATCTTAGTAGTCACTAAACTTGAAGTTGTAAAAATTTGTAATTTTTCAGAGCAAAGCTGATGAACAAAATCTGATAGATGTGCTTCAGAAAAAGGTAAAAAAGTTGGAAAGTGAACTTGAGAAAAAGTATGAAGAAACAGAAAAAAAAGGTCTAAGAGAAGACAAGGTATGTGGTATTTATATCATGGCTTTGAAAGACCTCATCAGCCAAGACCAAGGCTGTTCACCTCTCCCTGTTTCTTCTGAAACCTACCAGCCAAACTTAATCGGAAAAAAGCAGTTTCATGGCTGCAACTTCTCATGTTCCTCATGCTCTTTGTTACTGCTCTTGTTACTTAGTACTGGTATCGTAAAGTTTCCCTGCCTTTTTCTAATGGATCTTTAATCCTACAAAATCTTAGAAAACTAAGATTTTTTGGGTAGCAGTGAAATTGTTTACATAAGTAAACAGATGCATTGCACTAGCACCTCAAATTTCATAAAATGCTTTACCTCTTTTCTTGTAAAATGAATATTAAAAGCCAAGGAACAATTTGGTAGGAGCATTAAACTGCACTAGCTTTATATACCAGTCACAGCAGTGTATCCAGCTGAACCTGCTGCTTAGCTTTGGCAAATAATACTTGCCTGCTGTGGCTTGTGGTTTGAATTGATAAATGAACAATAGATAATTCTTAGTTTTGTTTTGCTTTAAGAGAAGAAATCAAAAGGAAATACATAATCTGTTTATGTTTTTCACAGACCTCCAAGGAGGAAATAATTAGATGGGATGAAGGTAAAAAATGGCAAATCAGAATGGAAGGATTGCGGAACAAACTAAGGGAAAAGGAAAAAGAAGCAGATGCTTTATCCAAACAGTTGAATACATTGAAGGAAATTTATACAAAGTGAGTTGGCTTTAATTGATTCAGCTACAAGATGATGTCATAAGGGAAATACAGATATGTTTGATGTTTAATAATTATTGCAGTTTGTTATAAGATTGATGGCAAGAATCTGACATTGCTGTTGAGACTAAAAGGATTAGCTGATTTTCAAGCAGCAGGCTACTCTACTAACTCCTCTAGTATCCTTTCTCTTGTAGAAGCCAACAAACTTTATTAGAAGAAAATGTTTAGAAATAAAATTAAGTCCTTTATTATGCTTCCTGGTTTAGCATTCTGTTATTCACATAAAACAAACAACAGCTTTATGGAGACAGGCTGTTTCTCACAGTGTTGTTATTTAATCAGGATGCTAGGACTGCATACTTGTAATGTTACTGCAGTAATGACAGTTCTAGGATAATGAGTTGGAAGCCTTTTCAACAAACAATCATATGTCCATAATGTTTACTTCAGTTGAAGTAATGGCAGGATTTTACTGATAAAAGATGTGGTGGTGATTGTAGCTGTTGTTAAAATGTGATTTGAAACTGCTTCAAAACGGCATTTATTCTTAGCAAGCCTTGCCTGAATTTCACATGGAACACAGGCAAGACCAACAGTGTTTTATGACATGCATGACACTGACTTACTGTCCATTGCTTTTTTGGGGGTTTGAGTTGGGATTTTGGTAAGGTTTTACTGTCTATACAGTAACCTTATTCAACAGAAAAGGGGGTGTGGTTCAGTGAGCAAATAAAATGCAAATGTGGATTCTTTAAGACAGAAAATATTTTCTCCTCAAGAAAGCAAATTAGCAAATAAGCTCTAAAATGTAAATTTACTGAATATTGCAGGACTGAAAAAGAGAAAATTGCTCTACAGAAGAAACTGAAAACTACTGGTGTCACTGCTGACCGTGTTGTTGGAGTAAGAGCCACAGAAACTGAAAAAGAAGTGGAAGAACTAAGAAAACGGAATCTAGAGTTAGAAAATGAAGTTGCACACATGAGGTGAGAGACTTTTTAAATGGATCTATAAAAAGCGAAAAATCTAAATTAGTAAAAAATCTGTGAAATGAGTCCTTAATAGGTGAACTATAATTCAAGAAGGAAAAAAAGAAACAGGAATTTTAAAATTTCTTTGAGTCTGTGATAAGCAAACATAAAACTGTTGGGGAGCAGTTGAGCATGTTCAGAGAATATGCAGCATTGGTTCATTATTCTAAAAAGCAAAATAATATGAAAAACATATGGCTCTTATTGTGGAAAATTTTAACTACATTTTAGAGTTGGTGAAAGTTACTGGAACTGGTAAGTGCAGTTAGGACATGTATTCTTAACCAGTGTGTCCACTATCACAGTGGAAAATGAATCCAGATACCTGAATAATAGAAACTGTACACATCTGAAAAGAGCAGATTCCTTTTGCCAAAGTATCTTCCATTCATGGGGATTTGTTGAAATATGGCCAACGTTGATTTAGAATAACTAGCTTAGAAACACTGGAAAATCCAGTCTAGAAATCCAGAAGTTCATGGTGCTTTTACCTAGGGATGTTTTTCTGCATTAATAGCCATTTTTTTGTTTTGGCTTGATTCATTTTTTGATGTAGAACATTGCAAGCAATCCCACGAGACTCTGTCATAGAAGATTTACATCTCAAAAATCAATACCTCCAGGAAAAGCTTCATGCGTTACAGAGACAATGTTCAAGAGAGACATTTTTGAGACCTTTGGTAAGTTAATAATGTAACCATATTATGTAGAATACTACTTAAGAAACGTATTTGTTTTCTGTTTGGTATTCTATGTCACTTAGCTGGTTTCATTCAAATTACAGTATTCTACAGCAGGATATGAAATACTCAGCTGTTATTGGTTTTAAAAAAACCCAACAAAACAAACACAAAAAAACCCCAAATCCCCGAAACTTAAGGTTTCTGCATCCTACAGGTAGAAGCCGGAATATTCAGCATCCTAGCATATGTGGAGAAATAAGGAAAAAATATTTTTAAATACATGAGTCTGCAACTGAGAGACTACTTTTGTATTACATATTGATTAAAAATTTAAGATGCACAGAGTTTGGGGAAATACTGAGCTGCATTTCAGTTACATTAGGTGTTTTTCTTGTGCTTTGATTTTTACAAGGTTGATTATATTGCAAATTTTGCATTATTAAGTTTTCTTAATCTTTCAAGAATAGGCTTTACAGTACATTCTATTTTCCTTTATTTCCTGTTTTCTTTTACTGTGTTCTGCTTTTCTTTCATGCTTCACTCTATCTACAACTAGAGTACATGTGACCAAACTGAACTTACCAAGTCTGTTCCTATCACTGTCAGTAAACAAAAGTATCTGAATTTCCTTCACAAGAAATCTATTTCAAATAGGGATGAAATCAAACATCAGACTAATACTAGTGTTACTGATGGCAATGAAATAGATGAGGACACAGACATGCAAACATCCATCATGCATAATGAAGGCCAGGAGGCTGCTGCAGATGCAAGCAGGGAAGTGTCTCCTGAACAGCACCATGAAGATAGTGAGAAATGCAAGGACACAGATATTTCTAGGGAAGGTACAGAGAACTGCGGTGAAAAAGAAGAAAATATAACCCAGCCTGAAAATGGAAAAGTTAATGAGAAATGTGAAGAAAGAGAGGGGAAGCAAGAAATCTTCAAGCAATCAAATGTGGATGAAGAAGAATGTGTAGAAGAGCCTGATACTGGCAGAATGAGCTGCAATCAGTCTGATTCAGGGGAACCTCCTAATCAAGCTAATGACTGTGAAGCAGACAAAATAAATGTGAATAATGAAATGAATCCACACACTGCAGAGAATAAACAGGAAAATGACCGAAGCTGTACAGAAGGGGTTGAAACTACTGCAGAATTTTGTGAAATGCCCAAGGTTTGATACTGTAGTGGCCCTCTAGCATTTCTTCAGTACAAATGATGTAGAAATAGAATAGTTTGATCTTGATTAAGCATTGCTTTCCTATCCATGGTCTGCAGCAATATTGAAGTACTTGCCAAGTTGTCCATAAAGCAAACCTTATACTTTCATGACAGGCATGCATGTCAGCTCACAAGTAAGCTACTGTCAATTCTAAAATTTTGATCCAGAGAGTTTACAAATAACCCCAAAGATACATGGAGCTAACTGATGTCCTTAATTCTTTAAGAGACTTATGTTATTATTTACACTAAGAAAAAAAGTACGCCTTAATGAAGCAGATACTTGATTCCTCTCACTAGTGATGAAGTAATGAATCATACAGTTAATTCTGAAATTACATAAGTAAAAACCACTGATTATTATATAATTAGAAGGTTTTACTCTTTACTAGTCAGACATAATAATTTACCATATTGCTATGATTTGAATTGGCACTATTAGGTATGCAAAGCACTCTTTGTGTAGTAGAAATTACTAGCCTCCATGGATAAAGACTTAAGACTGTGGGAACTAACAGATTAAATAAGAGTTACATACTGCTCTTCCTGACTTGCTCTCTGATCTGTTTGACATATGTGACATTTCTTATGATATGTGTACTACTTAAAAAACTATCAGAGTATGTGCTTAAAATTAGATGCTGTTCCCAGGTACAGTGTCACAGCTTACTACATTCAGTAGCTTTTTTATCTTTTAGTCCTTGAGATTTATTTCTACAGAATAGTTTGAGAGTTAATTTTGGTTTGATGAAATTTTTACTGGTTTATACCGATTTTTAAACTTCCCTTAAAGGTTAAGCAAGTTAAAGTAATGTAAGAGAAGGTGTTAAAATCAAAGCATATTAGATCAAAACTGGTAATAATACTGTTTTGTTTCACTTCTGTGAAAAATACTAGTTCTCTGTTGCACTTAATCAGCTACAACTGATAGTTGTATTGAATTAGTACATTACTACTTAATCATAATTTTCCCCCTCTTTTCTCAAGACATCAGGAATAGGATCAAGTGATCAGTATCGAAGAGAACAAGAAGTTTTAAAGGAAAATTTAAGATTGTCATCTGAAAACATTGAGCTAAGATTCCAGCTAGAGCAGGCCAATAAAGATTTGCCAAGACTAAAGGTAAGATCTTCTTACTTTAGTCCCCTTTACCCTCACACAGGTCATGGAATTGCTTAAAAATAAGTAGATATTTTTTCTGTACATACTGTAAATTTTCCATTTTTACATTAGATGAGAAGGTTGAATAGCTGGTAGAAATAATGGAAAATGTCATTGAGATAGGAAATTGCTTTCTCCTAAATTTTTCAAATTCAAAACCACTGTAATTTTGTTCACCAGTTGTTCACCTCAATTTGAGATCTAAGTTGCTTATTACTTTTTTTTTTTTTACTTGTAGGACCAAGTAGATGACTTAAAAGAAATGTGTGAACTTCTCAAAAAAGAGAAAGCAGAAGCTGAAAGAAAGCTGGGCAGCATTAGAGGGGTGAGTATTCTAACAGCACTTTCCATCATAACTAAATGAAAACAAAATATGAAAAAGGGAAAAGTACTATTGAAGCTAAATCATTTTGAATCAACCAAAAGCAAACATGAATTGTTCCAGTTTATTTTATTGACAAAATGCTATAATAAATTAATGACATTAAGTTAACAGGACCATTAGAAGGACTGGAGCTACACTATTAAATATTTGCGCTATCATGGCCTTCTTTTGTCATTTGGATTAGAAGCATATTTGTACAATAAATAACAGTTTACAGCCATAATAATGAAAATTATCTTCATGTATCTATGTAAATGATTTGATGCAGATGTAGAAAGGGCAATTTACTGTTAGTGAAGGTTTTTGTTTGTTGTACTATGCAAGGTGACACAGCTACATTTTACCCTAGCTACTGTCAACTACCATAATAGAACAATACTTCAGAAGTTAAAGGGAAAAAAGTACTCAGCAGTGCCCAGTATGTCTCTTGCTGCTCACTTACCAAACTCTTTGTGTGACCTTCTAAAGAAAGCTGAATTAGTAAAAGCTCTTAAGTGCCTTTGTAGCTCTTTGTAGCTCAGTATACAAAGAGAATGAGTTCTGCTTCTGGGTACCTGGAAAAGATCATATATTTTTCATTCTTTTACTCATGCCTTGTGTGGACTGCTTGTGTATCTGTCTCTCTTATGCAGTGGTATTCTTGGACAAGGAAATTCAGTTTATAAAACTGTTTCTTGCAAAAGTTCTGAGGAGACAGCAAATCCTGCATCTTTCTCCATTCACAGGCAGCAAGATGTGACAAGTTTTTCTTTAACTCTGCTGTGTACCAACACAAACCTCCTAATCCCTCCAACTATTTTAGAGAAGAAAAATAAGTAGCTTTTACTTCTGAAATTTGGTTGCTATATATACTTATGTAGAAGTCCAGGGAGTAAAATCCTCCCCATTTTCCACTTACTTTGCTCCTTACTTCTGTAGAAAGAAACAGAGGTACCTTATGGCCCCAGAAGTAGAATCAGCAGCATCTTCAAATTATGATTGCTGAGGAAATTGCTACAAAGATGATGAGAAAATAAGAGGATTTGAAGACTCTCAAACAGATTTTCTAACTCATTAATTAATGCAGTGAAAGAAGAACAATAGAGAAATTACAATATTTCCCCCCCATACATTTATGTATTATGCTCCAAGGAGAATATATGCCTTTGGAAAGGGAGATCTATTTATGCGTTAAAATATAGTTCTTCTGTCACTTTGATTCAGCAGAAGGGTTGCTAAAAAAGGGCCCTCTTTCCCTCAAGCTCCCAGCCATTTTTCCCCCATGCCCCCAACAGTTATTAGCATTTAAGCAATTGCATGGTCGGTTGGATTGGGGAATTTTTGTGCAAGAAAAGCTAAATAAATTAAGTAGTTCTTTGATTTATTTTCCTAATGTTTCAGTTTAGTTGAAATGTACTTCAATGAAGTACAGCAGATTTTGAGACTTAACTGCAGCTCTTTTGGGTAATATAAAAAAATGAAGGAGTTGATTTGTTGACTTGGGGGGTTAATATATCATTAGATGTTTTGGAGAGGTAACTATGCAGGAAATTCTAGAGTTCAAGTCATATCAAAATAAGACATCTTTTTTTTTTTATAAATATGAATTGCATTAGGAAAAAAAGCAATAAAGTAAGATTTGTAGTATCTCAGAATGTTAAAATGAACTATTTGCTTACTTTTATTTTTTTCCTTCCCCCCTCTCTGTAGGCTGGTAGAAGTGGAAAGACAGTCCCAGAATTGGAAAAAACAATTGGCTTGATGAAAAAGGTTGTAGAGAGAGTCCAAAGAGAAAATGAAGAACTGAAAAAAGCTCCAGCTATGGTTTCTAATGAGAAATTACTTTGTCTTGAGCAGGAAAATGAGAGGCTAAAGGTACAGATTATCTCCAATAACTATATTTAGATAACAGTTTATATGCAAGTTAGTAGCAAAATGGAGTAGCAAGCCTGTTGATACTGATTGGCACAAAACTGTTTTGAAAATGCCAGATATGATATAGAACAGAAAGGCAAAACTTCATTTTAGCATAACATAGTGCATGATTTAAGGTACTTTGTACCTTAAGGGTATGTTTAACTATGTGATGAAATGTTCACTGTGCTAAGTAGCAGTAAATATGGCTGTGCTTTAAAAATGGAAATCTGAGATCTTCTATGGCGCAATGTAAATATGTTTTAACAAACTATTTGATATTTAGTCTGAAATGGAAAAAATGAAACTTGATCTGGAGGGCCAGCTGAGTATGCGTTATGAATCTAAAACCAAAGGAATGGAAAAACTCATTACTGAAAATGAGAGACTGCGTAAAGAACTGAAAAAGGTATGATCATTGTAATGCATCCCTTTATTTCCACTAGGTACTGGTTATGGTAAGTATATGGTTTTTAGTTTTTTTAGTGGTTAATATTGCACTGATATTGCTATGACAGATTTTTTTCATTATATGTGGATATGTGGAGAGGAGACATCCAAGGACTAGCCCAAGATCGAATTTGGAAGTTACAGTGCTAGTAATCTTGGATGCAGTTTTCCTCTAAATCAGCACTGACCCTATCTCACCAACGTTTGAGATAATACTGTGCTTCATGTGAGGTTAAGTATTCCATAAAGCTTTGCTTTTATTGAACAATAGGAAGCTGACAGTGGAGAGAAGCTACGAATAGAAAAGAGTAACTTGGAGATATTAAATGAGAAGTTAAATGTACAGCTGGAGGAAACCATTAAGAAGCTAAATTTGGCTGAGAGCCAACTTGATGGAGCTGACAGCAGAAGCTGGAAGTCCATTGTAACAAGGTAGGAATTGAGAGTGTAATAAAAAAACCAGAAAAATGAAACAATGCTTAGGCTATTATGAGAAATAAACAACCTATGTCCTGCGTAAGGATAGGAGAGAGCAAAATTTTGGTAAGAAATCCTTAGTCCTGGACTCCTGGATGACTTAAGGGTGAAATGAGTTGCAAAAGTACTCTTTAATAGTGATAAACAGAGATGGAAGGTATCTACAAAATCAGAACCTGTGACAGTAAACTTATTAGGGCAGAAAATCCACTGGACAGAAGAGAGACTTGTCTGATTTCATCTTAGGTTATATCACTGTTGATGGCCAAGATTTTACTCCCTTCCCAGTCTTGCACTCCCACAGGATCCCCTCGCTGGGGGTCTAGTGCTACTCTCACATATTGCTGAGCCATTTCACTTCACTGAGCCTTCCAAAAGCCATTTGGTTTATTTAACCTTCCCCCGAACTATCCAGTGAGGTAAAATGTCTCTATGCAAGGCAAGATGACAACCATAATTTGTCTAAGGAAGGAGGGCAAAACTGACTGCAGGACAGGACAAGAGTGGCTGATGGCCACAGGAGAAAGAGGATAGGAGCATGCAGTGAAGATAGTAGGCCCTTAACAGCTGGTATATTGGCTCAGCAGTTTTAATATTCATTCAGTTCTTCACTTCTTTTGAAAAACATTTCTACTTGGTTCTATTTAGTTGACAGAGATATATATGTAGTTGTGAACAGATACAAAATATAAGGTCATGTTTAATTGTACTTGCTTATTTCAACTCATGTGAATAAAGCCTTCTATTTGCATTTACTTTAACATGAATTTTAAGTAAGTTAATAATATAACCACCTTCCTAACCCAGAGGAGCTGCTTGGGGAACTTTAACATGCAATCCACCTCACCAGCACATCTACCAAAGCATTTACGTAGTAACAGAAAGTGTTTCGTAGGGCAGACAAAGGGCTGTCATCCCAGTGACCCTTCAGAAGGCTCTTTGGCAGGTAGCGAGGTGTTGGACATTCTACTGCTGTCTGAAAATCCAGATGGATTCAGATGGGAAACTGGGCTACATGTTCTCCAGAGGTACCTTCCAATATGTCAGATTCTACACAAACCTTTTTGTAGCCTTGTACAGCTCAAAGCAAAATGGAATCTTCCTCAGGCTGCTGTTCCTCCAGGGTAAACAATTTATTGCAGAATAGTTTTGACCTTGGAGTGTTCATCCTCTGCATCTGTGTTAGCCCTTTCCTCAGTACATTATCTTTCCACACATTATTAAATCATTAGAAAAATACTTTCAAAGGTATAACACTGGGGTCAGATCCGACTAGTGTACATACTGCATCTGTAACACGCATCCTTTTAGCAGCAGGTGTTTGGGGTTTATTTGCCATAGCATAAAAAGATTCCCGTCCCCCTTTAATAAAGTGTAAACACAAAAAACCCTGCCACAGAAGCGTGGTATCTAGATAAGCCTTTATTCTAAGATTAAAGATGTATTTCTCATTATGCTGCTTCCAGCAAATTGTATTTATAAGGCCAGAGATTATTTCAAGGCTAATGCAGCAAACATATTTTAGGGTGTATTTTACAGCATTTATTTCCCTAAAGATGTTTATTTCTGCAAAAGTATTAACTTTTGCCCTTATTTTTGTCTAAATAAATTACTGCCAGAATGCAGGAAACTAAGTTGAAGGAAATGGAAACGGATATTGCTAAAAAAACCCAAAGCATTGCTAACCTTCAACGGCTGCTTCAGGAAGCAATAGCACGTGAACACAACGCTGATAAAAATTTACAAGATCTTAAAGAACAAGTGAGTAAAATTTAGCCAGATAACTTGCTTAATTTGGGTCTTTGTAATGTCTGTAGTGGCAGAATACTTGTTTTTCTCTAATCCTTTCTTTTATAGGTTTTTTTCAGTCATAGTTGCTATGTTTACATATTTTAGCCAAATAATGAGGTTTACCACATAGTTTTAGTATATATTCTTGACTTACAGTCTGAGGAAAACTATTATTTTTCTACTGTGTTCTTCTGCAGGGCTTTTTTATTATAGTTTCAGTGATCCCATGAAAGCCTGTAGATAGATGTTTCAAAAGGTTTTAAAATCTTTCCAGCTTGTTCTGCAGAGTGAGGCTGCTGCAGAGACTTCCCCATTCCCTCCACTTTCCTTTTTTGGCAGGGGGGAGTATTGAGTTTGCTATCCTCAACAGGATCCTCATTTCTGTTTCCAGTCTGGCCTCTTACATGCAGTCTCCAGTAGTCTTACAAGCACTATTGTACACATGGAAGAGTTGATGGATTTTAAACTCAGGTGCCTTTGAAATGAGATATCACATTTTGGCTTTCAAGTAGAGGTGCAGTCCTAGAACTATGCCCCTACATCAGCTTCCATCTCATTTGTTTGTATGTGGATGGTTTTCTTCCCCAGACACCTTGTACTGGCCCTTCTCAGTGCAAGGTATCAAATACAAACTTTTAAGTCATATATATATAATGTAAGCAAGTAGATATGCCCGATAAATAGAACTTGGAATTGATTCATGTAAAACAATTATTTTGTTAGTTTTCCCTTGTTTTTCCTTTTCTAACATGAAGTATATACCAGCAGCAAATTTAACACAGAGATAGTCCTTCATTATGTGATACTACTCTGGGAGCAACAGAAGCTTTCCAGTTTCTTTCACGTCTCAAGTACTGATGAAGGGAGATCAAAGTTAACTACATTTCAAAAAACAGAGCCTGATAGTGTAAAAAAAATATAACCCAAATCCTTACCATGTTAGGTAGTAACAGAACAAAAACCTATCATTGCCTGTAGCCTCATGCGAGTTCATGAACTGTCACTGCATCCATTAACTGTATATAATCAGATATTTAAACCACTCTTGTGCTCCTGCAGCTTAACTCCCTCCCTCTCTGGTCAGGGACCTCTTCTAACTTAACTTCAGGTTAAGTGTACCCTCAGTGTACCCTCATTTGGGTTGTGATTGCAAAATCACAGTTTTCATACTATCTTTCTAAATGAACTGGGACACCCAGCTATGCAAATAAGCACATCAGTAATATTTTTAAAGTATTTAAATGATTTAGGCATATCAATTCCTTCAGCATACATATACCTTACGTTGACATAGCTATGCCTCCAACTTTCTTTGTAAATTTAACTTCTAAATACTTTTTTCTTCACCCTTCATGAAATATGTAGCAGTGATCTTTACTAACTTTGGAAAGGCTGTCAAGAATTAGCTTTGTGTGTGGAAACTGTACATGAATACCTTTTTTTCCCTGATAGCCTAATATTTGGTTACATCCTTAGCATTATTTTCATTTTTTTAAATCTTGTATCCAAGAGAACTCTATCTGAACTGCATTGCCATGGATACTGTTTTTATGAATAAAACTTTCTTAATTTTTCTTTTAAGATTGAGCATCTCAAACATCTTCCTGAAGGTGCAGGGACAGAGCAAAACCTCATCAAGGAGCTTCAGCTTTTAAGGTAATGTACTTCTAAGTAACTAACTAAATACCTCAGCCAATATACATGAAGTAAGAAGATCAAGAAATGGCCACTGCAATTTTTAGTTAAATATTTTATGTTTTAAAATATTTTAATAATTTTTAAAAATTATTCTAAAATTGTTTTATATTCCAGATTAACTAATGATCGATTAGAAAAAGAAAAAGCAGAACTAGTACACCAGATGGGGGATTATAAGCATGAAAGACACACCTCTAAAAGTGAAGGTCCTGCAGCTGGTAATAATTTTCAATACCTAAAATAAAGATCTTCTTGTACTTCGGGTCTAAAACTTTTACTTAATATGTGTGTGCAAAGTGATACTAAATTTACAGAATTATGTGAAGCAGATTAATGCCAACGCAGTGTGAAGTGGAGAAGATTAAGGTCTTGGATTTTTGAGTACGTGTACAAGATTTTTGTGGAGAATTTTTAGTAAAAATCTCCCTAACCAATTATTTTGAGCAAGAGGCTGTAAACTTTGTATGATTTTTTTCCCTCACAAGGTGTGTGGGAAAAATCTGCCCTGACTTGATTTATTAACCTCAAAAGACTGTTTGGAAGATGTCAGTCATTCATTGAAATCCTCTTTACTACACCTTTTGCTTTGGGTTCCAAGCTGCTAGAGAGTGAGTGTCTATTTCCAGTTACCAGCTCTGTGAATCAGTCCCATGGGAAAAGCAGAGCACTATGGAGCAGCACATTGCCATATGACTGGGAGAAAAACCCCAAAACTAACCCTATTGAAATTATGAATACATGCAACAACATCCTTATGATATTTCCAAACTTCCTGCATTTAATTCAGAGAAGTTTACACATTGTATTTCTCAAAGGTGTGCTAACAGACTAGCCACTGGGCTACTGCATTCAACCACAGGAACCAGACACCGCTGCCTAATTTGTACAAGAACTAAGGAAAAGCCCAGCTGACTTGAATGTTTTGTGATCCCAACTGGATTATAGTGAAACCCAACTGGGTTTTCACTACTTAAAATTTCATTAAAAAATCTTTATTTTTGCAGGACATAATGAAATTGTAGAGAAGGCTAAAATTGACAAGCTCATGTCAGAAATGGCTGACCTCCAGTCACAGCTGGAAGCTTCAGAGCTCGAAAAACATCAACTACAGGTGAGCTGCAAGGATCATCCTAGGCAAGATAATAAGCAAAATTATACTTAGCTAGAAAGAGCCATTTAATAGCTAAGTTAATGTTTAATGACAAAGTCAATTTCTAAATATTCTTTATGTGTCTATTTTGTCTTCTGTGAAGGTGCAATTTGTGGGTAGAGTTTTTTGCCTCTACACAATATCCTTATTCTCTTATCATATAACCTCTCAAGAAAAAGGCAAAAAAAAGCTGTTGTGTGGTATTAACAAAGTTCTGGATAAAAGTGGTACTCCTTCATTCTTTCCAATAGGAAGAGACAAAAGAGCTAAGAAGAGAACTAGAAACCTATAACCCTTCTTTTTTTGAAGAACTTGAGGATCTAAAATATAACTACAATGAAGAAGTAAAAAAAAATATTATCTTAGAAGAGAGATTGAAGCAGCTTTATGAAGAGTCTGGCATTCAGGATAGTCCAGGCAACATTTCTGTTGATTAGGCTTGTGCTCAGTATCCTCATCATTGATACAAAAAATAAAATTGTCTGTGTTTATCTTGGAATTATACAAGTCTCTTAAAGTTATGTTAGTTTGCACACACTTAAGAATGCAGAATTGGATTATTCAACAGTTCATGGTCAGTATTTTTATACAAGTCAAAATAAAAGAGAGTTTTACCTCTCCCACCTCCTGTGCAATAATATATTTTAATTCAGAACAGTTAATTTGGGTTGTAAGGTGTCAGGTGAAGTTGAAACCTTGGGATTATCCTAAAAGTTAATAAATTTTTAAACTGTCAGCATACTAAGTATGCTAAGTCCCAGATCAGTAAGAATATGTAATTTGCTCTCGTTGTCTTGTGCGACCATAATGTTTAACTCTCAACTCAGGGTCAGTGTGCTGGATGTCTGTTCTTACATGCCTGGTTATTTTTACCTCAATGTTATAAAATCCAAGAACAAAGAACTGAAAAGGAAGTTACAGTGTTTCAGCCAAACCACTGGTATTTTTGTACATAATTCATTTTTCATTTTGTTTATTTTATATAGCTGGCTGTATACTTTTATAGCAGAGATGAAATAAAGCCAACTCAAATGATCATTCAGTCTCACTTTATTATTTATATACCTTATCTTACTTAATATGCCTTTGACGAAGTTTCCTAATTGCGACGCAGTTGTAAATGGGAATTAAACCAAGTCATGTCTCTCTCCATTTACTGGGCTCTCCAAAATAAAACTAGTGTATTTTCTATTATTTACTCTTTTTGTCCCAAAATAGTGCAAGTGCCTGTAGGATACAGGTTAATTGGGTTTTTAAATAATAGCGTAATGCTGCAGATGAACAGTTAAATGATACCAGGAAGTTTTCCCCCATCAGAAACTGTTACAACTGTAAAAAAAATTGTCAAATTTTAGGACTAATTCTGGTCCCACCTGAAATATGTCCTCTTACTGTTAAGAAACCTGATGCAAAATATCAAAACTACATGTAATAGCGTACATATAATAATTACATTTGTAGAAGCGCAACCTAAGTAACTTTTCCAGTTGACTGCATTCATTAGTAAAGCTTTTAGGGCCAGCCAGTAGATAACATACTTCCTACACTTAATGCTAACATTTTCCAGGAATGGGTTCAAAAGCTAAGGATTTTTCAGAAAATAAACATGCTGGAAGCCAAATCTCTGCTCTGGCTGGCAGATCTGTTATTTAAAATTAGTCATTTAGGATAAAATTAAAATGACACAGTACCTGGGCCGCTGCCTAAGCTAGAAGAGTATTCATGAAGAATTCTGTGGTAAAGACAAGTAAGAGAAATGCAGCACATATATTAACTTAAAAGAAAACAATAGTTTCAAGCATCAAACTTGATATCTTTGAGTCTGTCAAATCTTTGTCCATCCAGCTTTGAAAAATGGTGAAACAAACTCTTTGGTTCAAAGTCACAGCCATATTTAGTTCTATTAAAAGAAACTACAACAGGCTGAGAATTCAGGTACGTCTCTGCAAGCGGCCAAGGTAAACCAAGATGATGGCGATGGAGCTAAAAGAAAAGGAAAGAAGATCAGTTCAGCCATTTTGATAGAGTACCACAACAATTCCCAACCTGGGAGGTGTGTGGGTGTTTGTGGATTCTTGGATCCTCTACATCAGGACACTTAAAACCATCCATCAGTTATCTCTGTAACATGAACAACAAAGCACAAAAGGCAAACCAGAAACAAGGTGTTCTCCACAGTTTCAGAAATAATACAAACTTGCTAAAAAAATCACATTCTTATTAATAATATTTGTTCTATTAGTCAACATTACAAGAACTTAATTTTTAAATACAAGAATTAAGTTTTAAAATGAATGGTTCCTATATAGAGAGGCAAGGAAATATGTTCCCAATTACTTTATTAGAATGTTGGGAATGAAAAAGTTCAACATGTTGTCATCGTAGTGATTCAGTGGCCTTACTAATTCTACTGTCATCTCATTTATTGGAGAACATTTACTATTAAAGAATTTGGAACAAAAGACAAAAAATTAATACAGTACTTTCATGTTTTATGTATTATAGTGCTTTTGACATGTCCATCCATATACTTACCTTGATTAAACACCCATCACGGCAGTGCCACACAATTCCTTCAACTTTACCCTCAGTGCAGCTCTCAAACCAAGACAGTATGTCATTTTGCTTCAAAGCAGGTGGATTCTTTATTTCAAATACTCCATGTGGTACCAGAACATGTACAGGGTGCTTCTTGCTTCCTAATCCTGTGTTTAAGGAAACAAATACGTTCCTCCTGGTTAATGTCTTTCCTCACTTTTTTTACTACAGATATCTTAAAAGCACTCTGTAAAGGTAAACTTCTATTAGATACTACAAGATTATCCTGTCTTTAACAGAACAGTTAATTCTATTTTTAAGTACCAAATGCAGCTGTCTCTCTTCACATTTTAATTTGTATTTATTAAAATCTCCTCCTGCTTTGTACAAAATAAACACGAGACAGACTAATACAGTTGTCTGCTTTTTTCTTGTGGTCACCTCCTCAGTCACCATAAAGCTACCAGCTAAATCCTTCCTGCTTCAGATCATGATCAATGGCACATAACACCTTAGTTCCTGAAAATCTTGCATATCTTCTCATGGAGGCTTAAAAATGGGCTGTTAACAACTGCATTGCCTTTTCATGTTAACATAAATCTTCATTTAAGAATACAGCTGTTAGAACTTTTTGTACATACTTCTTGTACATACTGAGAAAATGCTTAGGACCAGGTAGGACTATTTTTCCTATCCATCCTTGCAAGTTATCCTAACAGCAAAGCGCAGAAGTTTGAAGTCACTTGTGCTCATACCTAATTGCTTTTTTATTATAAGGCTTTTAAAGGAAGAAGCCACAACCAAAATTTAGCCTAAATTACATTTCCTTAAAAAAAATTCCTATTTCATAATTTAAAAATTGCAACTTGTGACTAACTCTAGGTGTGTGGATACTAAAAAGCTTTCAGTAGAGAATTTTTCTAGCTTTCCCAGCATTTTGTAAAAATCCTGCTTTTCCTAGCATCTCATGACAGTTCTTCTGTTCCCAGGCAAACTATTTAAAAACAAAGCCAACAGTTTTTTGTAAACTGATATTCCCATCTTGCAGGTGCAAGCTGTTGTAAAATGGTTGTGATATGGCCTAGGGAAATATTTAGGAAATGGGTGTCTTCTGGACTGACCACACCTCAGGGGTGGTTGACCGGAGATCCAATAACCTTTTCTATTCAAAGTAAACTTCTAGCGAACTAACTCTTTTAAACCTGCCTGTATATTAATAAATAATTGCATTTGCTTCCTGAACACCGAAAATCTATGTTGCATTTTCTCTCCATCCCTGCAACCACTGCGACATAGGTGCTCCAAAAAAATGGTTGAATAAAATTTTCTACTTCAATTCATCAAAAGAGCAAGTAAAAAAATTGAAGAGAAGGCACCTAGAAACAATCTTAAAAAATTTTATTAGTATTTTAATAGTAATATTTGAAACAGCTTTTCCAGTCAAAATATTTTTTTGAAAGACTAAAGCAATGCATTTTTGTAGTAACTGAAGTTTAATAGACATAACTAGTCCCATGACAACTCAGCTTTCTAAGGTGAGTATTTCTGGGTGAGAGTTCCTTCAGACAGCCCTTTCTCTCCTTTCTAAAAAAGTTGCTACTGGAAAACTTTTGAAAAAAACTTACACGAAGAAAATGCATTGATTTAACTCAAAAATACCATGAAATTAAAAAAGTATTTAAGAACAGACCACATAAACTTACCATATGGATTTGCATTGATATTAGTCCCAATAAGCTCCAATGTTTGTTCTAAGATTTCTGATAATGGCACGGGACTGATTTCCAGAAGCCCCGGGTCAGCATGGTGTTTCAATACCAGTGCTATTCCGGCCTCATAATTTACAACAGATGAGTGCCAGCAATACTGCTTACTGTGTTTCTCCACAGGCACCCAACCTATGAGAAAACACTGCATTTTACCAAAGTAAATACCTGAAGTTATTAAATGCATATTAGAACCTGTTAGATGCATTAGAAAAACCCTACAGTTAAGTACAAACAGAATGAGTAAAAAGAAAAACTGCTGTATCTCAGAAGAATGAAAATGTGACAATTATGCCTTCAGCTGAAGGCCTGTAACTTTGTACAGAAAACTGCAGTTATTTCCATGTGTCAGAAAAACAAAGCCTTTCTGGATAGTGAATGAATGCAATTTCAATTTTTTTTTTTTCTGAATATGTTAACTACTATTTTTAACTCTGGAACTAATTCTGATTCACTTCAGAAATTCACACACACCTTTCCCCAGTTTTACCTATGCTGCATCATAGGTACCTGGCATATGTCCATTTTCATCAGGCAAAGGATTGCCATTACAGAACTCTATGTCCTTTGCTGGAATCCAGGTGTCTGGAACAGGCTTGAAATCCTCTTCAACATTCCAAACAAACTCTAGACATATAAATGCAACATTTAGTTTTTGGCAGACTTTGCTTTAGTTGTCTTTCAATGCAATTATCAAAATACCATTGATCTAAACCTTGTTTTACAGACAGTAGTCCCAGTTACTTTGTACAAACACCAACATCTGTCGCACTCAAGTGGTCTACAATTAGGATAGTTTAAAGAAGCATTTCGCCTCTAAGACGTTTAAAGGCTCAAAATTTAAGATTAAAAAAGTAGCTACATATTCCAGTTTAAAGCTCTTCAATGCAAAGAGTGATGTTAAAAAAACTGGAGCAGGATTACTGATATTTTCCATATTAGCTTGGTCATTTTTCCAACTGGATCACTTACATTGTCCAAAAGAAGGAAAGAAATCTTCACTAACCTTTACAATCTTCCAGTGAATACAAGAATCGTTTAAACCTTTTTTCACCTTGTTTGGTGGGTTTTCGATCCAACCTGGCCCACAGGTAGGGTTGTCCTAGGAGTTTCCAAAGATAAAACCAGCAATTTACTGAGGTAACCATACCCTGCAGAGTATGTATGAAATCAACTACATCACAGACAAGATAGGAATTCTCATGTGCCACTAGAGAAATTTTGTAACCAAAGCCACCCACTATTTAAATTCAAATTACACTATATGAATTTCCAAATCTATTTTAGATTCTATATACAGTCTTGCCTAGTGTAATAGAGTTTCCTTACAACTTCACATGAAGGCATGAACCCCAGTGAGTCAATGAACCACAGTCTTCTCATTTCCTCCCAACCTCCGTACTTCTATTAATCTTCCCCAAGGAAATTAGACACTCAATTACACATGACTGAGTTTGCAAGGAAGACTTACTAATAGGAAGTTTAAAGACTGGAATAGTTCCTGGATGTTCATATTCACTCAAATCACACTTCATGTATTTTAGAGAGTAAATTCTAGAACAACTTTAGAAACAACTTCTAAGTCTATGGTAACTATTACTTTGTGGTCAAGATGCTTAATGACACTTGAATTCACAGCAGCTGTAAATAAATAATACAATAAAAGTGAAAACTAAGTAAAACAAGACTTCTAGTCAGTGTAAGAAATCTGCAAATGGATATTACCTTTATACGTAGTTACATAACAGCAGATTCCATCCACCTTTTCAGTAGGAACTGCACTGTGTACATCTGCCTCTAATGCCTTTCCAGTTATAGTGTCAGTTGCCAAAACTTTAAATGGCTGAAAGGAAGACAAGTGGCTATATTATTGCCTTGTTCTCATACAGATTCTTGTTCTCACACTTGGCCTCTATAAATCCAACTTTTTAAGTATTACACATTACAGAGCTGATTTTTAATACTATTGCAATACACCCTTGTTTCTTCAAAACTTGATAGTTTGCAAAGTACTCTAAGACAGAAGAACCAGGGCAATCTGTTTGTAAGTTCTCTCCCTCTTTTCCATTCTTGATTATTATTTAGAGATGACTTTGCTTTCCGCTTTAAACAGGGCATATAAACTACAAGGCTTCCAGTCTAACACTGCAGTATTTTGAGATCTGCCTTCCTGCATTAGAGTGGCAATAGAAATTCCTCATCACTACCTCTCCCCAGCTTTCAGTTGGGAGCTGAAAGTCAATAGCGCCATGCTAGTGCAATACACAGACCAGGTGTGCTTCTGCAAGGTGGCAAAAGCATCCTGGTATTAAACACTTAGTATCAGTGATGTCAGCTAAACACTTTTGTGCTTCAAAAGAGCTAAGAAATACATGATCTGTGGATCTTAAACAAACAGCCAACTAGTACAAATTTCTAGGACTTCCATACAGCTTCTCTAACAGTTTCATTGCAAACACGCAATCAGTTGTGTTTGGATTCAAATTTTTTCCCTACAATCATCATACCTCCCTCTCCTCTCCCCCGTCACCTTTGTCTTTTAATCTGGCCTGTCTCTTTCTGCTAACAAAACACAAAGCAAGTCCTTGTCTTGCAGAAGTCTTGAAACAGAATGTGGAATTCATAAAATGAGAACCTGTGTTACATTACATGACTGTTTCATATTATAGTCATAAGATCTGTAACCATAACAGCATATATGAAGATTACACAAAAAATTTCAGGGTAGTGAGAAAACACTCCCATCGGTTTTACCACCACTACCACCCCCTTTCTTCCCTACCAGTCATAACCACGTTTTATCCTTGCCTGAACTTTAAAAAACAAAAACCAAATCAAAGTAACAACAAAAAATACAAAAAAAAAAACCCAAGCCAAAATCAACCAAACAAAAATAGCATGTGCCAATTCCAGATCTAATACCCTGTTAGGTTTTTCTGTGTAAAGAATCACCAGTGTAGGGATGTACTCTTACATGACCATTATTGAAATGGTTTAACTCCGAGTTGAACAATTATGTTATTGTTGTTTTTGGCAACCATTTCAGCTCTTTCATCCAGAAGCCAATCACCAGCGGGAGAAGATCACCCAGAGCTGAATTCAAGTTCACTACGCAGCTGCTACTAAAATCAGGGAACACAAGCTGGAGGTCTGCAGCTAGACAGGTGAGCGCCGCCCCAATCTGTCCACATCTCACAGCCTCAAATGAATTCTTCTGTCACACGCCTGATATTCCAAAGAGAAAACAATCACAAAGAAAAACACAAATCCAAAACCAAAAGGGATACAAGCTCATTTCTCTTCGTGCGAGGCTCACAGGTGGGAATGGCAGGACGGTTTTACACAGGCTCCCCGTGCGGTGATGCTGGAGCGGCCTTCACTCAGAAAAAGCAATCACAGCATCAGAGTGAACACCTGTATGCACTTGCCAGGAAACGCGTGGGGCTGAGCTGACACAGCACTCAGACGGCCCTTGTTCCCTGCATTTCAGGGCGAGAATCCTATGCAAACCTCTCCCGTGAGTTTCCCTTAAATCTACAGCCAAACTTCTCGCCACTCGGCTGTGGCCGGGGGCTCTAACACGGTCCGTGCTGTGGCAACCCGCGGCCTAGCGATTTCCCCTGGGCTCGGGCACGGGCCCGGCCCCACCTGCCCGCCCCCCATCCACCCGTCCCGGTGCCGCCCCGGCCACCTGTCGCTCCCGCTTGGCCGAGGGCTCGTCCTTCACCTCGGTGACGAACAGACACGGCACCTTGCGCTGCACCGCGCCCCGCCGCCTCATGGCTCCGACAGCCCGCGACCGCCGCCGCGCCTGCGCTTGCGCCTGCACCTGCGCCCTGCCGGCCCGCGCTGCGCCACGGGAAATGGAGTCCGCCGCGGCCGCCGCCGGGCGCGCTGCTGCTGCTGCTGCTGCTGCTGCGCGGGGCGGGGCCGCCATCAGGCCCAGGGACGCGGTGCCTCCGCTCGGCCCGGCTTGACCGAGGCCCGGGGGCAGCTGCGCTTTCCCCAGCGCCAGTTCGTGCGAGAGTAGACTCCTATAGACTCCTGGGTCTATAGGTCCTGCCAGGAACCTCCTCTAGCGCGGGCTTCTCACGGGGTCACAGCGTACTTTGGGTGCATCCACCTGCTCTGGCGTGGGGCCCTCCACAGGCTGCAGGTGCATCACTGCTGCACCGTGGATCTTCATGAGCTGCAGGGACACCGCTGCCTCACCATGGCCTTCACCACGGGCTGCAGGAGACAGTCTCTGTCCCGGCGTCTGGAGCACCTTCCCCCCCTCCTCCTTCCCTGACCTTGGTGTCCGAGGGTTCTTTCTCTCACACATATTCTCACTCCTCCTTCTGACTGTTGTTGCCCAACAGGCTGTGGTATCTTTGTGGTATCAGAGATCTGTTTTTAAAGACTACAGTTCCATCAGCAAGAAGCTGGGTATCACTTAACCTTCACTAAATGCATTTGTTCCATTTCACATTTAAAAAGCACCGGAATGGGCGACTCTTTGAAACAATCTGATATTCTATATTTTACTTGGATGCAATAGAGAGAAAGGAAGATGTTCAGCCTGGACAGGTTATGTAGCAGCATCATGCTGATGTCCCAAGCTGGAGGAGCAGTTGGCAACTGTTAAAATGTAGCATTCCATCCTGGCTAACAACTGCTCTCAGTTCAGTTCAACAGTTCAACCACATGGAGAAGGTACCACATGCTTCATTGAACAATTTTTTGTTTTAGCTACACTATCCACTGAGTTTTGTTTCATCTGAAGGTCTGGTATTTGGAAGAAAACTGCTTTCAGGATAAGATTATGATTTACCTGACTGCTGATAGCTTGAATTCAAAGTAGTACTTACATTCCACCTGGTAAAAATCTAGGGATTGGTTTAGGGCTCTTGGTTATTCCATCCATTTTTAAGGGGTAGGGAGTTAGGTGTTAATGCCTGGGAGATGGGCTTTGTGTCTCAGGGGGTGGCCCAACTGTACTGACTACAATCCAAAAGTTTTTGGAGATGCTGCTCCTAGACATAGCTGTTAATGTCTGGAACTGGGAGAAACTTGCCTCCAAATATTCCAATATTTCCAAGTATGGCCTTGTTTTCATTTAAGAAATTACTCAAAAACTTATTCAGAAATAATCCCCAACCTGGTATTTACGGTTCTCAGGTAGGATGCCATTCACATCCAGGATATAAATCTGAGTTTACGTATTCAGGGTAAAGCTCGTGAGCACTTGCCTCTTTGAAATTACAAGTTTATCATATGTTTGAGGAAGATACCTCAGGTTTTAAGGATAAGTGAATTGCATCATCAGAGATGATGCTAAAAACTGCGAACTCTGATAAGACAGAGATGCAGAACAATAATTTTATGTATGACTAATGGAAGTGACTCATGTTGGGAAAGTACTGTCTCTGCAATATTGTGCAGACTTTTTAGCTGGTGCCACATTGATCAATAGAGGGAGAGCAGCAGTATGAGTATATATATGAGTAAAGAAACAAAAATAAAACAAATCCATGTAGATGGTCTATTATTCCCATTAGGTTTTTGTTTGTCATCTTTAAAAACAGCTGACAGGTGGTGTGAGCAGTATGATAGCAGCAGTCTCAACATCAAGTCCCAATTTTTTTTTCAGTTTTTGTTAGGAATCTTTCTGGGTTTTGTTTCTTACCCCATGTTTTCTCATAGATCTATGTCCTTTAATAGTAAGGCAGTACTAGTGCACAATTTGCACTTGTACAGCACATTTCATTGGAGATTGATCTGATTTTCCCATTGTACAGAAAATGAAGCTCAGACACGTCAGTTAAACGACTTAAGAGATTTTTGTCCTTTCCCAGCAGCTCATGAAAAGTCTGCAGTAAACTAAGTAGCCTGTCTTCACCGTAATCTAGAAACCATTTTACATCACCAAACACCATTGACCTAACTCGATAACTTTAGAGCTATCTAGAGCTTATGATAAACTTCAAGATAATTTGAAATGCTGTAAACTGTAAGAATGTGGTCCCACAAAATCTTGGTCATATGTTTACAGCAGTGTGAACTGTCATATAATTAATCCTATGTTCACTCAGCATGTACTAATCCATTTATTCCATTTTGATTGTTGTATTTCCAACACCTCAAAACTGTTTTCTCCTGCAGCAAAACTACAGCAAGTTCTCCTGTTTCTGGGAGACAGAGCCCGTAGGCTGTAGGAGGATAAGCTGTGACTTCTTTCACAGAAAACCCCGTAATATAAATGGACTTTATTTGCCACCTAGTAACAGTGAGTAAAAATATTTTCTCAACAATTTGTTCATTAGAGTAATGAAATAGACAAAAATGTCCTTTCAGTGCTTATGTAATATATAGTAAGGTCAAGAAATGCACCATGGTGAATCAATCAGGTATGATCTGCTATCCCAGTTTGTTCAAGCGCAAGAAAGGAATTTGAATGATTGCCACATGAATTATTTTAGCTGTCATATTATGAAACTTCATACCTACTATTGATATTAAAGGCGAAGTCACTTTTAGGTTGCTGAGATCCATGGAATAAAAATTGCTTAACTTGAATTTTTGGTAGATTTAGTCTCTCTAGTAGTTCAAATGGTTAGTATGCAGGTAATAATTTAAGAGAAATAAAAAGTAGTGTGTGTGGTGGGAGGAGGAGGTTGGTAGGGACACCAGTATCTGTTGATAGAGCATAACATGCATGGATGAGATGCCCCTTGGAGAGATAACATCAGATTACAGTGCTGTCTGTGCAGATAGATTTCCAGCTCATTGTTTTGAATAAAAATTTCAGGCTTGAACATTGGTTACATTTTACTGAAGTACAGTAATAGTGTGTAAGGCAGAACTCTTATTTGTGGAAAACCCCACCACTACAAGTTGGGTCTTTTTCCTCATCCATTTCTGGATGGAACCCAGAACAGGATAAGAGTCCAGGGCAAAGAACCAAGACAGATGTCAGAAGCACGAGTGAGGAGAGCAAGTCACTATGAAACCTGGTGATCCTGAAATTGCCCCAGGAAAACGTATCCTGTCATCTCTGGGCATGTGGAGCCTAACTAAGCACGCAAGATCAAGGCAAAACCTTGAGTGCTGTTTCTGCAAGTGCCCATACTGCCTTTGGCACAGCTCCCACTTACACAGCACAGACACACTTTTGGTTGTGGTGCAGGCCAGAGACTGTACCCAAGAGGCCCTGTGGGCAAGGGCATCCTGTGTAAGAGCAATGTCTGACAATCACAACTAGAAAACAGACCAAACCCTTTCACTTTTTACAGCAATATGGACAAATTCAAAGTCTGTGTCCTCCACAACAGCGTTGCAAATACTAAACTTGCATTTTTTTTCCCTAATACTTAAAAATCTTGTTAAACTAATTTAAGTTTGATTTGGCTTATTCTACTTGGAGCTAGGAATAGCCTATTCTGAACAGTGAAAAAGGCTCTATCAAGTTAGAATGTTGTATCTTACACATCTCTTATATGAGATACAACAAATCTGATCTGCAATCATGTTATGAGAAAGGGTTTAACATGATATATATGCTGCCCATAGCAAGAGTTACACAAGAATAAAAACAACTGAGTAATAGAAAAATGCTCGCACTTTCTTTTAGACTGGAAAATACATCAAACTTCAATATTTTTAGTATTGATTATTAATGCAAAGAATGCTGTGGTTGCAAATCAGTCAGCTTGAACAATACAGATAGACTCACCATTTTGCATCATTTTTCTTTTCAGTCCATTGCATTTCCTGGCTCTTGGAATATGTTATCCCAGTACTAAAGCCATTTTGCTGAAAGCATTATGTATGGAGATAAATTCCTTAGGAAAATAATACATTTTCTGATTTTTGTTTTGATAAAGTGTAAATTATTTTTGTGAACTTCACATTCTTTCACAAAATCTACATTTTGTACCTAGTAAAGAGAGTTGAGATTTAGTTTGATATAAAAAAAGTCTTCAAATTTAAAATGAGCAATTCTGTGCTTAGCATTGCTAAATTCTTCAAAATGGATGCTGTAGGGAGTGATACAGCATGTTTACAACTTTTTTAAATAGTGCAGTGATGAAAATGTTCGTCTTTTCAAAAGTCTGTATTGAGTAGTGCCCATGTCCATTCGGAGGAGCTGGTACCTGTGTTTTTCATACTTTCTGGAGTTGGAAGGTGTTCTCTCACCAACCTCTGCATAATATAATGCCTAATCCTGATAAAGATTTGAGAAGTATACCTGCTGGTGTCAGCCTGGATGTGATACTTTAGTTTCCTCCTAAAAAAGTAAATCTAATGTTCTCGTCTGCAGATGTCCCATTGAAACAGGATGTCCAAGGAGGCATTCTGCATCCAACCCATCGTCAAGACTCACTCAGAAATCAAGAGAATGTTTTAGTGCCAATTCACCCTCCACTGATTATAAACCTCAGTGATGAAGAGGATGATGAAGAGGACGATGAAGAGGATGATGAAGAGGAAGACAACTGTAAACATTTTGTTTTCTTTTATAAGCAAGTTGAATGGGTTTTTTCAACTCCTGCAATGGACTTCACAACTGATTTGTTATAATAACCATTGCATTTTTTAAAAAGAGTTGTTGAGAGGTTTTTTGAAATAGTTTTAAGCTAATCTTTAAAATGTTGGAACTGGTAATCACCAGTTCTGAGCAAGGCGGTATTTTCTAACTCCTCTGATCCAATTCAGATGGCAATCAAGAACTCTTCAAAATTGTGGGATGAAATGACAAGTTTAGGAGGTACTTTGTTTCTGGGAAACAAATTTTTGAACAAGGACTGTATGCACTTGTCAGTGAAGGTGAAGTCACAAGTTTTTTACAAAAGATAGTTGTGTGACTTTAACTTAAGTAATTTTTTCATCTGATTTATCAAACTCTGTAGGCAGTCTTATTGTTTAGAGAAAGTTATTCTTAAATCTAGTAAAGGGAATGATGCAAAACTCTCCATCAGTTGAACTGAATGTTTTTATATTTATATATATACACACATATATGTTAATACAGTTAAACCATTGACTGTATCTCACTTAGAGATAAGGGATTCACAGGGATGTAACAAATTACACATTCCTGGAGAGTGAAAAGGGAGAGGATGAGCTACTTTCAGGCATGCACTCAGCAAATTACTGTGCTGCTCCAAGCCACTTTTCACTTTCCCCTTGCCCATCAGGTTGGCTGGTAGAGCAGCCTGTTAGTGCTTCCTAACTTGGTTTCAGTCTGAGTATGCCACTTAAACAATATACAAGGTAGGGCTTTGCTATCTTCATAGCCTTAACTGAGAGAGATATGGAGCGCTCACTTCACCAGCTCTGCCAGCAGACATTACAGGATAGTAACTTTGGGTAGAGGTTTTGTGACAAGCACTCCCTGGTGACGTGTTGAATCCTATTTCCTTATGGGTATAAATGAAGGATTATTTTGAAAATGAATATTGGAGATATTTTTGAATCCTTTTCAATCAACAAACATTTGCTTCTTAAAATGTGTTTTAACTGCAGTTCCATTGCACTTGAAAGTACCTAATATTAAGTAATCATTTTTCAGTCCAGAAGCATGGGTTGCAGTCAGAAACAAAAATAACCAAGGACAGAAATGAAAGTTATTATCATATTTGATAATTAAGAATTATCGAAGGTCTTTCTATAGTTATCTTGTAATCTTTTACAAATATTTTCTACAGATGTTTCTAACTGGATGCCTAAGACTGTTATAGATATTGAAGAGGAAAGAGCAATAAGGGATATATGCTATAAATCTGGTAAATATGAAATAAGTCACTCTTTCCTTAAAAGCCATGCTTCCAATACAGTAAACTTTAGGAATTTTTTTTTTCCCTCTTGGGGCATGTGTAGGAGAGTATTATGGGATTCAGAACCCTTACAAACACCAGTCAACAAAAACTGTGTCTTCACCATGGCAAGATGAGTTATTACCCTTGGAAGCTACTGAACAAAACTTGCAGAAAGGCAAGTATTTTGATTTCTTTGGACTGTATTTACCACTTCTAAAATTGCTGTAGCAGGGAGAAACTATTGCATAGTTTGCACTTCCTCCCCACTTTTTAAATTTAGTAAAAATAAAATATTACCAAAACCATATTTGTATTTGTCAGGTTATCACAAAAGCGCTTCATTCTTTTTTGCCATATATATAGTCACACTTGTGGTGACGACCTGCATCATGGACAGAAAAGGTAGAAATGGGCTGTTAACCAGTGTGTACTTTCCTGACATACACAACATAGGTATTTCATATAATTTCATGATAAAGATTTGTGTAGTCTAATTTTAACCATCCTAAGGCTAGGAATGTAGTTTAAATTTCTCATCTAGGCTCTCTGGTGTAAATGGAGAGAGACAAGAACTCCAATGATCTCCTATTTATTGAATCATCAGACAATGCCAAAGGGTGAGATGAGCCACTTTTCCAGAGGTGCTTCATGATCTCTGCTGGCTGTCTTGGGTGTTTTGATGTCAAAATGTAGTGACACGTCAAACCTTTCTATAACTAAATTTAGGTTAAGTAAATACCTCCTTCAATTGTCTTATAAAAGAGAAGAACAAAAGACTTCAATTTTGTTTTGAATTCTGGACTATCCAATATAATTAAGGTCAAAGGAATACAAATTTATAAGCATTTACCCCAGTTCTTATGATTCTTCATTCATTATTGCCTTCTAATTTCTAAATTTGAAATGTTTATTATTAAAATAGTTTTGCTAAACTATTTCCAACAAATACATAGATATATTTAGTCTATAGATGAGGAAATCAGTGACAAATGTATGAACATACCTTTTAAGAAGTGTCTTTATTTATCAGTAGATACATTAAGAGAAAAAGATAGATATGTTTCCCCAAAACAGTTTTTCAATTGAGTTTTCTGAAGTATCAGGTAATATGATGGCATGCATCCTGAAAATGCCATGAATTCAGTCAGATAGGATTCATAAATATAATTCATGAATAGTGAGAAGCTCATGAATAAGCAGGTCATTTATAGCTGTGTCTTTACTTTGAAGCCACAGTCTTCTCTAGTCTATGAATTATGATATTCTCTCACAGAGCATGAAAGTTAGACATCAGTTACACTAGACAGGGTCCAAATAACTAATAAAAGAGAAAGAAAGTTATGAAATGAGAGGTTAAGAGAAATTGCACTGAACTAATTAATGGCTCATACGGGTGGGAGGAAGAGGATGTCAGTGCCATTACCTGTACTTACACACAGCTAAGCACTCTTTCTTTTGCCTTTCCAGGTGATGGTAACACAATTCCTACAAGATTTACTAATACAAGAAAAGAAAAAGAGAGTTCAGAAAGGAGAGTATCAATAGAGAGTATTCCCAGAACAGATCATAAATCCTTTGACAATGGAGGTAATATACTGTAGAATCAGCTTCTCGTTGCTGAGCATCATGTGGTAAATAAAATAACCGAATATGCATGCATTAAATGTCACCATTTTTGCTTGAGTTATTATATGTTCTTTATGTTCTAGACACTCTTTCTCATGCTGAACCATTAATTATAACAATCAAACTCATTGTTTATGATTATATATTATGCTTATTTTAGTATTGTACTGAAAAAAATCTTTTATGCAGATTACAGTTGATTTTGGGAAGAAAGGGTTCTGTGGAGTTATGAAAAAGCAAGTGTAGAGAGGCAGACAAGTTGTTTAGAGCTGGGTGCTAGTAATGCCAAGACCGTGGGTTTGATCCCTGTATGGACCATTCATTTAAGAGCTGGACTTAGTGATCCTTGTGAGTCCCTTGCAACGCAGAATATACTGTGACTGTGATTCTGTGACTGTCTGCAGTTAAAATGCTTTCAAAAACTGTTACTTTCGTGACACTATCCCTAGTAAAGATGAATAAGCTTTGTATTTTTCAATTATCCTACAGAAAAATAACAGCGCTGCAATCCTGCAGCTTGTGTAACAGGATCCGATCCCTCTGCATAAACCTGCTTGACTTCAATGAAGACACACTGTTTTTACCAATAGAGTTCAGTATCGAATCATGTCATTAAAGTTGAAGAATGCCCCATTCTCCTTGAATTTACTTAATACTTAGTGGTATTCAATCCTTTTTTCTTCATAAACATTTATTAATGACAAAAATAGTATTAATTGTAGTATTCTTTTTTCCCTTTAGTTTATCAATGCAAAATAGTGCATGCTAGGGCTGCCTTCTCTAGCTTGGAGCAAACTGATGTGGGTCTTCTAGCTCCAGAACTGTATTGCACAGTAGAAACGTATCTTACATTCTACATAGTTTCCTGTGATTTTTATGTACAAAAGTATCTTTCTTTTTAGATATTCTTTATGTCTGTATAAACAGTTACCACTGAGACACAATTCAATAATTAAATCTCTGTTCACAATTATATGTATTTAAAGCTTTTAACAGACTATTTAACAGCTCTGTTTAACAGACTATTTTCTCTAATTTTTGTGGGCCTTATTGAGTCAGCTATTTGGTTTCATTTTGTTCATTGTATTTTTTTACCCACTTCAGCTAAAAACATGCCATATAAAAAGCAGACTCTTTGCATTGTTCACCTTTCTCAGGGTGCTCTCAAGTACAGATAACTTTGTGAGACTCCTTTCCTACAGGAGGTGGTGGTTCTGTCATGCAGAGGAACACATTTGTTGATGGGAACAGATTTGAGGCACAACCTTGGGAAAAAGAACCAATTACAACAAAGTATTCCAATGTGAAAGGTACTTCATTATTATATATTTCCAAATTTTTAGATTAGATTACTTTTGTTCCTCTACAAGTGTGGTGAACATTATATATTTTGCATAAAACCAATCTGAAGTGAAATTTCCATTAACAGAGTGATTTCTTTCACTGCAAGATTACAGCATTTGTTGTATGTTATGATTTAATTCTGCTTCTTTCAGCCAGTTTGCATCCTCTGATAGATTCAATGTGGGCATTATGAGTCCATCAGTTACTAAAGTCTTTGATGTCCACATGTTAGATCATGTGAAGTGCCGTGTGCTTTCCACTTCCGCCAAGTACAACAGATTTGATTGTAGGTGGTATCTCACAGAACACAGGACTTAATAAAACGAGTAAAAATATAGTTAAGAAAAGAGCATAACACTTGCGATAAAGCGTGTTTATTAAAAACTAGTCACATACAGCAAATTAAAATACCTACACTGAAATACCTTGGTGAAAAGTTTCATTCTTTTTATAAGAGAATTCCAGAATACATTTTTCAGTGTACAAAATGTTATTATAAGTAGATTGTTATCCAGTTATTTCTTTCCAGTTTTGCAGTAAAAAGGAAAAAAAAAGACAGATTTTTATCTTTATCCCATAAACTGAGGCAGAAGTAGAGAATTTCTGCCGCATTTTGGCCTGAAATGAGAGGAACCAAAAGTGCTTATTTACGTTAGCAGGAGAAAAGGAAGAACAAAGACGCATCTTCCTGAAGAATAGCAGGGTCCAGGAGAAGAGCACTGTGGTTACTTTACAATGCAACTTTCCCTGTGAAGTTCTGTTTGTAGTTTGAAGTAGGCTTACCTATGTAACCAGTGCTGTTGCAAATTTATCTTCATCATTTGTAGTATTTTGTTATGCTCATGCACTGCCCATGTCCAGGATGTATCCAGGTGCTACAGGCAGAAGTCTTTCACAGTTCAGCCAGGCATTCTCTGGAGTGCATGGATTGGTCTCCATGGGCTCAACAATGGGTGTTCCAGAGGTCCACACTTATGCAGTGTAGAGAAAGGATGATCTGATTTTTGCATTTAGAGTTAATTTTTGAGTTGGCTTTCAAGATTTGTTCTGCTAGAGGAAATATAGACACTTTTCCTTTCCTTTTGGGGAATGAAGCTTTTAGAATAATTAACGTGTTCCACCCAAAGGGGCCTATATATGAAGTAAGAGATTATGTTTTCAAAACACCACAGCATTTTTGGATAAGAACATTTTTTGTGCTTTCTAAAAAAGTGAATATTCATTATTTTAAACCCTCAGAAACAAGCCACATTGAACTGGTAAAGAACCACCACTGTAAGGAAGTAAAGGAAAATAAAAGGATTTCTGAGGAGCGAAGAAATTCAGCTAGTGCAGGAACAGTCAAAGGTATTTTGAAAAAATCTTATTCATTTCTATTTGCTAAACTGTGAGATGATTTAGCACTATCTAGTAAATTTCTGTTCTTAGTGTCAAATATGGACAGCCGATACTTGGACTGGACTATCTACAAAGAACATTTTAAAAATCGTGTTGTCCAGCCTCCAGTTGCCTTCACTATGTGAAATTTTGAGTAATAGCACAACATTTTTGGTTGTATTTTCACTTTTAGGAATTCACACTTTGGACCCCAAAGTAAAACCAAGTCACCAACAAAAGGGTCAAAGCAAGGATGATGAAACTGCTTCTTCCAGTCCGTATGGGAGAGAAACTGGAAGATATACTCATTTAAATTCTCCAGAACCTCGACGATCAGCATATGTAGTCTACCGGACTGTCACTCCAAAACCAAAATTCAATGGACCTGCAGGTGGGTTCCTGCTTACACAGAATTCTTAAAATGCTTGTCTATTTTGTGCTGCATTCAATTGGGTTACTGTAGGTGAATAATAAGTTATTTATGCCTAAATACAGGCATAAGTAAATTTGATCAAGCATAATTCTCACCAGTAGATTTCAGCTGCATCCACAGACAGAAACATAAAGATTTAGAAAGCTTTACAATTTGTCAGACAGAATATTCATGAACAATAACTGAGCCATCTTTACCACAGGAATTCACGGTTGCAGTGGAGTGCTGATGTACACAAATACAGTGATCCCTGCTTTTTACAGCATGTCTTATTTGACTTATTATTTTCAAATATTTCATAAACCTTGAAAACTCCACCTTTAAGCTCTTATTTTATTCTAACTACTTATAGTAGAAGTATTTTTTGCAGTAGAATTTCGGTTGTGTCTCAAGAAATGTTTCTTGCTCAACCTCATTTTTCCCAGTAGGGTATGAAAGAATGACCTTGCCTTGCAGGATATATTTCCATAATTGAGGTTTCACTGGAGTTTTCCTTGTTATGGATTTGTATTTCTTTTCATTATTTAGGATTATTTTTTGTCTTGAGCAAACAAGGGTTTGTGTCTTATTCACACTTCTGTTATCAATTTAAATGCAGTGTAAATCTTTGTGTTTAACATTAGCGTTATTTTTTTCAAATTAATTGTGTTGGACAGAGGACTGAATCTATTCTTTCTGCTGTTCGTAAAGGATGACACTTTCCTTCATCTTACTCTACTGTCTTCTTGATGGTACAGGCTATGTCATTAATTTGACAAGGAACCTACAGGTGGGATTCTGAGTCTTGCATCTTACTTTCTGACAATCTGCTTCAGAGTTATTACATCTTTCACTTTATTTTTATCTCACTAATATATATAGCCTCACCCAATCTAGTACATCATTTGGGCTTTATTTGAATTTTCACCTTCTGTGTCCATGGTTTCTCTGGATAATTGTATTTGTCACTTTGTCAACAGATTTAGTGGTACATAATTTAAATAATCAGAATTTAAGAAAGTGGTTTCATCTTGCCAGTTTCAGTCATCTCTCTTAAGCTGGGTTGATTCTCCATTTTGATGTGCCTCCCTGTCTTAACTTCTAATAACAGGGACCTATTCCAGACAGAGAAATGCCTATTTTAAGATGAATAAAGTTAAGTGAAACAAATTCCAACATTGTTGCTTTGTCTTCAGGACAGATAGTTGTGTCTTTTTTATTTTTTCTTTGAATGTTTGCTTTCATTAAATGTGAACAAGCTGGTATAGAGATTATAGAGAGAACATTCTTTATATGAAGAGTGCATTTTGTTAAATTTCCAGGTTAAAAAAGGATAGAATGTTTTTGAAAAAGTGGGAATCAGCACTTTTTTTGTAAGAACAATCATTAACATTTTTGCTGCCTTTCTTTCCAGCAGTACCTGAGTCTTATGGTCAGAAAGGCTCCAAACAAAAGAATCAGCCTGACACCAACAGGAGATTTTGGACACAAACAGAAAACTATGGTAATATCTACACATTACATATAAACTGAAAATTTTAGGATTATTATGAAATTAATAATTTGAATTAATTGCATTAAGATGGAATTAATAGAAGAATATTAATCATACTAATTTTTAATCATTTTTTTTAGAAAATGGTTTGTGATGAGGCAGCATATTCTGAAGCACAATCAAGTGTCTAGCACAAACACGTGATATAGCCTTGTATATAGGGCTTTCACAAGCAGGGATGAAACAGAAGCTTCTGATGCTTTTGGGACAGTCTTCAGCCCAAGAACATTCCCTTTGTTAAAACCAAGGATGTCCATAGCACAATCTCCTCATTTGGAAGATCCCATGAGCCTCATGGAAATGCTACAATATTACAAATTGTCTCTAAACTTTTAGGGAGAGTCTGCCTTTAATACTAGCTTGGGTTTCAGAGGTGATGTCTGACCCATCTGATGCATTTATTGAACCTTCAGCAAATGTAATATTTAATTCACATATCAGACTAAGGGAGTCTTTCCTGAAACTGCGGCTGAAATTAAGAAACAATGTGTATTTTTTCCTGTAGGCAAATATACTTCAGGATCTTCTAATTCACCGACTTGGAGGAAGAGAAATCCACAAGCAAAACCATTCTCTAAATTTAAAACAACCACTCAGGTAACTGATAGAAGTGGTTACAATTCAGCCTTTTTAGGAGAATTGGCATGTCTCTGCCCACCTAGAGAATGTAACAGTGCTCATCAAACTTCCTCAATCAAAACCTGCAAGGTTCTGATCAATGCTGAGTAGCTGAAAGAGCAGTTAATGGTTTTATTTGTTTGCAGACATGTACCTTTGCCTGCATAACTAACCTGTGACTTCTAATTTTTTTACAATAATACTTATATGAAAGCAATATGTGTACCTGCCTTTAAAGTAAGGTGCGAAAAAAGGCTGGTTTTAGATTCTAGCACCAGACAAACACAGTAGAGACCATATGAGTTTGATCTATTTGTTTCCACTGGATTGTTCATGAAGCTTCAGGAATGGCTGGACAATAACCAGTTGAGGTCTGAATTCATGAAAGGAATCAGGCTACAAAACATTTGCAAGATACTCTAAAGACGATTCATACATTTTACACCTGTCTTGAAAGCTGAGATTAGAACCTCTGTCCCATGTTTCATGTTGAAATTTTACTTCTTAAAATGTTTCTGAAAGTGCATGTAGTTTTACTCTAAGAAATTATGCACAGAATTTTGTGTATATCTATTTTGACAGCAGAGTAAAGAAGACACGGAAGTGAATAGAAAAGGAGAAAAAGAAACATCTAAAGGGAAATAAGGAAATTATCAACTGGAATATCCAAAGACAAAGAAACCGCACATTCCAGAAAGAAGGTGCAGGAAGGACGTACACTACAGTGTTTCAAAACTGGTTAAAAATTCTTAAAACTATGCTCTGCATGGTCACATATAAAGATCTATATTCACTAAGTTTAATCTACTATAAAAATTTGGCAGTTGAAGTTATTTTTACAGACTATGGCTCTACACCACAAGATTGATAGTAATAGTCCATAGAGAAAAAAAATCCCTAAGTAGAGTCTTCCCCTATTTTATCTGACAGATGTTTTAAGGCATAATTCCTAATATGAATAAATGCTATTAGTTATACTTAGCAGTTTCAGAGGACTTTTAATGTAAATAGCAATAGTGTAATGCATTCTAGAATGTGGTTTTCTGGTATAAAAGCCAGATTCCTAGATGGTTTAGCTGTTTTGCCAGATGTTTGGGCACTCAGTCTGAATTTGATCTTGAGATTTTGCAATTTTAGCAGAGCAGCAGAACTGTGTTATGAACTAAATGAACTTCACAAGAAAACTCTCACAATTAGCTGAGACATGTATTACACGCATTTTAAACTAAAATATGAAAAATTGTATAATGACTGAGGGGAAGACTGATAAGAAGGATACTTTAATATGGCTTTCTGGGGAAACAAACCTCATACTGAAGTGTTACATATACATTGTTGCAGTGGTGGCAGGGCTGGAGAGAAAATTTTCGAGATTTTCAGTGTTCAGGAAGAAAATGCAATTATTTATTAATATACAGGCAGGTTTATAAGAGTTACTTCATTTGAAGTTTACTTTGAACAGAAAAGGTTATTGGATCTCTGATGAACCACCCCTCAGGGTACTGGTCAGTCTAGAAGACACCCATTTCCAAATATTTCCCCAGGCCATATCACAATAATTTCACAACAGCTTGCACGTGTGAGATAGGAAGTTTAGTTTACAAAAAAACTGCTAGCTTTGTTTTTAAATAGTCTGCCTGGGAACAGAAGAATTCTCATGAAACACGAGGAAAAGCAGGACTTAGGAAAAGCAGGATTTTTACAAAATGCTGGGAAAGCTAGAAAAATTCTCTGCTAAAAGCTTTTTAATATCCACAGTACATGACATCATATCTTTGTCTCAGATGTTTTTTCAGTTGTTTTGCATTTACCTGACCTTTGGTCATTCTTACAACATAATCACCTTTTGAAGACAGCTCTTCAAACTTCTTTCTGTAACCCTAGAATCCAGTAATTACCTCAGTGACACCTGTAACTGTGAGTTTAAAAACATTTTCCCACCTTGGAGCCATTTCTTCTGTGAGTGCTTATAACATGAGGCTGGATCAGATATATTCCAGGGTACTTCTAGCTGACATTATTCTATTGTTCTGTGACAAATATAGTCATACATTTCTCTACTCTACTTTGTTGAGATTATCTCAGTAGTGGTGTAATTTTTATTTTATTTTGAAATTTAATTTTTAATCATTTAAGCTAAAAAATGCTGTGTTGATTAGAGACGTATGCAGTTGTACATAACCAAGAGAAGAATAGGAAACCTAGAGGATCTGGTTTAGCTAAGTGAAAATGTACAAAACAAGAAGCATCATTTTAAATCAAAGACTGGGTGTGTTGGAAATATTCCCCCGCATCTAATTAGACATTTCAAACTGTAGCATATGATGCCTTGCAGCAACATTTCACATGTTGTCTGCCTGAAGCAATTTAAAATCTCAATGCAGAGGGCTTTTTTATCAAGTTATTTTTTAATATCTTGATGAAGGCCTTCAGTTAACTTTTTTTTTCACATAAAAGAAATTTTATATTTTATATTTATAAATTTTATATTTACTCTTCATCCAATGTGTCCACAATTTAGAGTATTAAACTTGGTAAGACCATAGCTGGTCATGGCCAAATGTTGTTATGCCAGTCTGATTTGACATTCCATTAAAAAGAATTTCAATTTTTAATTTGTGCAAGTGGTTAGTCTTGTTACTATATGGATGTGTAAGTGCAGGCTGTGCTGTGCTGCATGTGCTGCCGGCTGGCTTGTGCCTCACAGATCCCTTACCACAGGAGAAAATCAGCCAGCTCCTTGGAATAGCGGCAGCTCCGGCTTGATACAGGTGATTATACTCCCTGCCTGGCCTCACCTTTATTTACAGTGGAGCAAGTTCTCAGGTGGGCATCCTTTCTGTTTGACAGTAGAAATGAGGAATATAGTTGGCTTCTTTGGGAAAATCCTGTAAGAGTTCCAGTGACCAAAATGGGGTAACTTTCCCATGGATGGAATCTGCAGGGTGTGCTGGGCTGTGGTCTGAGGCCCATTTGGCTTGGAGCTCCCAGCATTTGAAGAGTCATATGATTATCTATGCTGTCTTCCTTTTCCTTTTAGTGTGGTCTCAAAAAATCAGGATCTTAAGAGGTCCTTTATAGAATCCGAGCACCTTTCTGACTGGGATCATGAAGAGCAAGGCAACTCCTGATACAATTTAACCCACCTCCCCACCCTAAAAAAAGCAACTCAATAAACAAAAACCAAAAGAAAATAATTTTCTAGCATCTTAAGATGTGAATATCCCAGCAGATCATTGGGCTAAGTGTCAGGCTCAGCTCATGGGCTAAGTGTCAGGCTCAGCTCAAGGGAAAGACAAGGAAATGCAGGAGGAAAAGGATGTGGCCATGAGAGTAATACTGGGCCGATCCTCAATTGTTGTGGAATCACAGCTTCATGTTACCTCTTTTCACTGGAGCTTCCTGTAGAAAAATTACAGACTGTTCTTTTAGTAATCACTTGCTCAACCCAGGAATTCACAGATACCAAAAAAATACCTCAGCATTGCACATTAAACATATGGCTCAATGAGATATTTACAGTTCCTGTAAGGTGTTAACTGCTTTTGACAGAAATCAGAGGAACATAAAGGGATCAAGTACTTTGTGTGATCAAATCCTTAATTAAGATTTCCATTGCATGGCTTCAAAGACACTAAGATCCTCTAAAATAATAAAAATACCTGTTTGTTTTCCAGATCACAGACACTTTCCCTGTTTTACTTTTTAATCGTGCCTGGTTGTCTCCATCATTAAGGCCCCAGAGAGGGGCCAAAGGAAACTGAGAATATTCAGCCTTCATGCAGTGAGGCCCTAAAGATTGATTGCATTTCTGTACTTTCACATAATCACTGCATGACAGACCCTCCCCCCCCACCCCCACTGAGTTACACTTAGAGTAGTTGAAAATAAGCCCGGAGATAGTGAGCCAAAGATCAGAGCCACTGAAGCAGAATTGAACTTGCCCTGGTGTTAAGTATGCATGGCCATAATCTGCTGCTAATTTGGAAGGCCCAGGGGAACTAAGTGATTTGTTGCTTTCATTATATACATGTTAAAATATGCTAATGTTTTTCCAGATGGTACTTCTAAAAGCACATCAGATATCTAATCTAGGTGAATCATGTTCTTTAGTAAACAGAATAACAGTGCTACCACCTGTATTTTGACAAAAGTTTGCAAAGCTTCCAGTCTGAGATCCTGCATTCCTTAACAAACCTATATGGCTAAATTAAAACCATTAACTCCCAGCATCTCAGCAGCACTGATATTTTAAATAACCTGTTTATTAATTAAGGTAGGAAATTCCATCTCAAGTTAGCACTTGAAGGGGAAAAACATTGGTTGTTGTAAAATAAAAATGGAGCACAATGTCCCTGGGAATTGTAGACATTGTCTAAAAAAACAGGATTTTGACAGTTTTCCCCTAATAAAGATATTTTCTGATAAAAGATTCTTTGTACAGCAATACATTATGTAAATATATAAATTTATTTTAAAAGCCCCGAACCGAGTCTGTCAATTATTTAAGTGTGCCTGGCGCCACCAGGGGGAGGTGCAGCCCCAGGAATGGGTTTGAAGAGAGCCCGGCAGGACCCTTCCTTGGCGTGCGCTCCATTCCCGCTCTCCAGAGCGAAAGCCTCTCCGCGGTGCTCTGCAACGGCTTCACTTTCAGAGAAAAGGCCGCAATAGTCTTGTTATGGCCAGCTCGGGAGAGAAGTACAACAACGTATATTCAAAATTGCTAAATAGCACTTTTTTTCTCGTCAAACAGAGTGTTGATATAACCATCCATCTCTCTCAATTCTATGTGCTTCCAAAAGGTGTTTTCTGTTGTCTCCTGTTCTGGATGGTTCTCACCACAGCTTCTTCTCAGGGAAACTGAGAAGTCTTTGAAAAGAGATGTTCCCAGACTGAGATTCTCCTTTAATCTTTCCAGTATGGAAACATTTTAGATGCTTTTAAATGCCTTTGCTTTTCATGTTCTGGGTTTTTTTTTTACGGGTGGAAATAATGATAGAAACATCCTACTGTGATATGTAATATTTGAGGCACCTAGGAGTACAACTATTATGCTTAAAATCTTGGTCCCTCTTTCCTTTTTTCACTTCCTAAGGAAAAGACTTTTAGGCAAGACTAAATATTAAATTGACCGAGCCATTTGAGAACGTAAGGTGGACATCCAGGACTCCTTAGCTGGTTTAAGAACATACACAAAAGACACTTTTGGGGGTTTTATGGCACATTTTGCTTGCCCTGGGCAAAAGTAACATCTTCAGAAATTTATATCCTTGTTATTGCTGTTCATCCATGATCATAGAATCATAAAGGTTGAAAAAGACCACCAAGATCATTGAGTGCAAGGTTTATTGATGAATTTCCAATCTAAGGATTGTGCTTCTTATGTCTTCACAACTCATTCTGCCCCTCAAGATGATCTTCAGGGCAGCTTTTGAAGATTAGAGTGCCTCACTGAATATGCACCAAACATAGCATACTCTAACATGACCCATGGTAATCCTTATGACTTCCACACAATTACTTATATTCTTAAATTCAAGTGTATCTTGATTGACCACAATAGAGTGGCTTCTAGGCTTTTCATTGCAATATGCGTTGCAGCCTGCCAAATTGATATTGCTCTTGGATGAGGATGTGAGAGAAGTCTTGGGTCTCTTAAAAAGTAAAACTGAATCGTGTGCAGCTGTATTTCTGTGTACAATATAAGGAATTGAAAAATACGATAATCAAAATATTTTGTAAATAAATAAAACTGGATCCTTGGGAGAGGAAATTGTTTAACATTTCGTGAAATGACAATGATGTATTTTGTAGTGAAAATGCCACGTGACAGTGGCACTGAGATTCCTGGTACACTAACAGTAAAATATCCTTCAGATAAGGCAGCTGCAATGTTTCAAGTCTGGAAACAGGCAGATGTTTAGCATTTCTTAACTTCAGGCCACAGATACCTGCTGTTTGATTTAAGGCACTAGAAAAACTACCAGCATGGCTTGAACTGAAGTTGCTGTAGAATAAATAGCAGAAATAGATTAACTCTTTTGATTTACTATTGTTTTATTTACCCTAGTGTGCGCTGCACTATTTTAAAGTGACACACCTCAGGGTTTCACAGCACCCTCCTCCCTTATGCTAGCATGAGTGATCCAACGTTTGGTTTGCTAGAAAAAGCTGTTTTAAAGCCATTATTTTAAAGTCCCTGGGATGGTACACACTATCTTTATTTAAAAGACAAGGAATAGCAGTGCCTAAGATTTATTTTAATAGACTAGCAACCACTTTTTACTAGATTACATAATGGAAGTTGGTTTTGCTTACCAGATGATATCATTCTTCTCTGAAGAATTTGAGATGTGCCTCTCAATAGAACTGGTCTTGAGAAAACCCCCTCTTTCCTGTGTAAATTCCAGGCAGGTGGTAGCAAAGAGCTAATGTCCTGAAAAGACTGCTTCCTGATTGTGTGTATTTATATATATATGTATGTATATATGTATATATATATGTATGTATTTTTTTAAGTGTACACAGGAGCCCCTGGAGTTTGTTGATAGAGCTTTAAACTATCTTGGAAGGGAGAAAGAAGAAACCATGCTTCCCAGGGATGAGCAGTGGGACGGTGTGTCAAAACTTGAGGAACTTGAGGAAACCATTTCTAATGGGATCCCTCAATCTGCTTCAGGAGGTGCTGGCTACAATGTACCACACCTAATATGTTTCTACAATAATGCAGGTGGCATGAAGGAAAAAAAACAGGATGAGCTCAAAGTTTTGGCCTAGTCCCAGAGATTTGATATCATTGGCGTAATTGAAACCTGGTCCTGTGACTGAAGTGCCCTGTTGGATGGTTAAAGGCTCTTCAGGAAGCATAGGCAGGGCAGAAGAGGCGAGGGGTGGCCTTGTATGTAATAGAAGGGATGGAGTGTATGGAGCTCACAGCTGGGAGTGGCAAAGTTGAGAGCCTCTGAGTGAGAATCAAGGGACAAACAAATAATGCAGATGTCACTGTGGGAGTCTGCTATAGATCTTCCAGATGGGATGATGAAGTCAATGAATTATTCTTTGAGGAATTAAGGGACACTTCCAAGGAAACTGTCCTTGTCATTATGGAGGACTTCAACTTGCCAGAAATTAGCTGGGAGCATCACACAGCTGGTACAACCTGGGCCACAAGATTCCTAAAACACCTGAATGACAACTTTATGGAACAGGTCCTAAGGGAGCTGACTCGGAAAGATGCCTTTCTTGATCTGCTGCTTGTCAAAAGAGTGGATCCAATGAGCAAAGTGGAGATTAGCAGCCATCTCGGCCACAGTGACCACAAAGTGATTGAGATTAAAATCTCTGTCGGCAGGAGGAAAAGTGCCAGTGAAACTTCAACCCTGGACTTGGACATGAGGAGAACTGACTTCAGGCTGCTCAGGGAATTAGTGAGTAATGTCCCCTGGTGAATTTTTTTTCCATATGCTGGGATCCATCGGTTCTGGTCACTTTTTAAACATCACCTCCTAAGAGCACAAGAGCAGGTAATTCCCAAGTGTCACAAGTCAACCACATGAGGCAGGAGGCAAGCTTGGCTGAACAGAGGTTCCCCTTGGATTATGGCCTCAGGTCTGTGTCCCTCCTCATTTCCTCTATGAAGAGGAGCATGTTAAATTGAAAATGAAGGATATTGTGTGATCAAATCATATTAGTGAAATCCTGAGTGATTCAGCTTGGGGAGATTTAGGATTTTCTGCTTTTCTACAAGGCAAGTGTTATTGTATCTAGAACCCCCAGATCACTGGAAATGCTGAGTTTGAAATTCTTGGTTGTTCCTACAGTGGCTTTGCCCTGGAGTTTTGAAGCTAAATTATCACTTGCTCTGTGTCTGAGGGGGTCTGTGACACACATCTGCCACAGAAAACTGGGATCCCAGATAGACCACTTGGAGGTTGGAGGAAACAAATCAGTTTTCTAAAGGGAGGAAAGTCCTTGACAAAGAGTAACCTTGGCTGTTATTCCTTTGAAATATTTTTTTGAAATGGTACATTCTGGAAGAATACTTCTGTTTTGACAAATTCGTATTTTCTACTGGAACCATGCTGTTATAAAATTCCCAGCTCTCCCTAAGTTCAATTTAGTGGATGTATTATTCATGGCACTCTAAATAGTACCTCTCAAAGCTGAACTGTCCCAGTCATTTAATTCTTCACATAATCAATGTTTACCCAAGCATCTCTTCATCTTTGTTGTCTGTTTGTAAAATATTTGCAACATCCCTTTTTGATGAGGTGGTCAGCACAGAACAGTGGTTCAGAGGAAGCTCTCTCATCGATTTATATGATGGTGTTCACTTTCAATACAGTTTTTAACATCACTCTGCATCCTAGTGTTCATTGTTTTGATCAATGCCATGTATTGAGCAAAGGCTGTTATTGACTTGTTCACAGAAGTGTCCAAGTCCTTTTTTCCCCTCTGCAATTGCAGATAATTTAGAGTCCTGTAAGATGCATTAGTAGGTCAGATTATTCTTCCCAATGTCTATCATTAACTTTTCCTTCTGAGCCCTGCAAGGCAGGCAGGCAGTGGTATTGTAATCAGGCTTCCTCCCAAGGAGCACAGCTTGAAATTTGGTCTGGGACTCTGCAAGCACACTGTACCAGCTGCCGTCCAGTACGGGCATGGAGAGAATGTCTTCCCCACAGAGACCTGTCCTCTTTACCATCAGTGTGACCCCCTTCTTGCTCTCACAATTACTCACTTCAGCTGCAGGTTATCAGAGGAGAAAATACTGAGGGGGAGGCATCATGTCCTTAGTTCTCTCAAAGAATTGTGCCTCAGAAGCCTAGGTTTTACTTCAGACTGTATGATGTATGAAGAACTTTTTTCCTAAAATTACTCTAAAAATCATCAGATACATAGCTGGTCAGCACACTGATTTAGGGTGAGAACTGGCAAGATAACTTCCTTAATTTAAATTGCTAGTCTCAGTCCAATCAAATTGTCTGTGGCCTTTGCCTAAATAGTCTATTTTTAAGGGAATTGAAGGCTTCCTGAAAAACTAACCTCACAGCTATTGTCAAAACGCTCGATGTTTTGGGATTTTGTTATTCTTTAACATGTGCTTTTTAATTGGTGTTCCTGTCTGCAAACTGTCCTGTGAGTTGAGCACACCATGCTGGGGAGCTGAGCACACCAAACAACCAACGCAGGCTGTCTGGTACAGGCAAGCACAAAGAGCAAATAACACACAGGGAAAAAAATTAATAAATGTATGGTAACATGGAGATTTTAAGGTTTTTTTACACCAAAAGGAAGAGAAAGATTAATATTAGAGTGGCCAGCAAGGAAAGATATTTAAATGGATAAATTATCTAGATTTCATGGATGAAGATTTTCTACCTTTAGTAGGCAACTGCTAAGAGACAAGTTTACCCTCTCGGGTTTTTGCAGTGTAACAGTTTGCTGCTTGTAAAACAAATAACAAGGATTAAACTAGATTCATTTTTTTCTGGCGGATTAAGCACCTGTCTTCTGTCAGGTTCCCTACTCAATACTTCTTGCCAGTGCTTGCTCATAAATTTGTCAGCTACTAAAGCATGGAAGTAGGAATGATTCTTTGCATACATTTATAACTCAATAGTAACACAAGTTATATTTGCAATTTAACTTTCAATTACTTCCTGGAGGACCACTGTCCAGGGGAGAGCCTGCTCATCGTAACTTGCTCAGTCATGCCCTGTAAGTATGATTAAAAGCAGGTGTCACAAGAAGCTCTTCCTCCTGATCGCACATCCTACTAATTACTCTTGTTACCTCTAAATATTCGAATATTATTGGTCAACCCATTAGAAAATAACAAACCCAGGCCTCCTTTCCCTTCCCACCCCCCCACTTTATGAGCTGTGGGCACTAAAACATCAGCCAGGCCTCCAGAAGTATAAAATTTTTGGGTTTATTTTTCTTTCCCAAGGAATTATCAATATTCAAAAATAAGAAGGAATCAAATTAACTTCTCTATTACTCCTATGCAAAATCCACTCTTCTGATTTATTTATTGGCAGTACTATAGCTAATCCAGGGCATACAGTCAGGATTGCTGAGGTGTACCTTAGCGGAGTTTAAAAAATAAGCTTCTTAATGAAGCATGAGAACTTCATGCTGGGAGGAAATGCACAAGACTTCCTTACTTTGCATAAAGTTTTCTGTATCTAATGGAATTTAACTGTAGAAATATGAAGCTGATAGGGTAAATGTACCTTCCTTGTAAGGCAACCCTTTACTTTCTGTTTTCTCCTCTCTCGCCTGGCCCCAGGAATTTCCCTTAGAATTGTAGAACAGCTATACCACTTTCAAGGGCATCAGAGAGGACAGTTGTTTTTATCCAGGTCTTAAAAGAAGAGTTTTCTTTACAGTGTGAGCTGTAAATTAGACAGAGAAGGGCAAAAGGCTTCAGCAGCCTACAGTCATTCTCTGAGGCACTATCCAAGGGTGGTGATGTGGAGGTACCCTATAGTACTGTTCAGGCTGATAGGAAAGGAGTGAGGTCTCAGTGTAACTTCCCACAAACTATGAGGAGTGAGAAGTCATGAAAATACAGCATCATTTCTGGAACAAAAACACAGCATATTCCTGTTAAGCAAAGTATAAACAAGATAACCAAAATGCCACGTGTGGGCCAGGTAGAGACCAAGCATGAAGCACAGAAGATATTTGGGAAGTGCTGGAGTCAAAATAGCTGAGGGAGAATCACCTTGGGGGAAAAGATCCACAGGATAACTCAGACTGTATTGAGTTATGTACTACCTGACCTTTTGGCAATTTCTGCTTTACACAGACACCAAGCATGAATAGGCATCCTAGACGTCACGTAGATGCCGTGAAAATACATTGGGGAAAGTCCTCAGGAACAGCTGGATGGGAATCTGGCTGGGCATGAAATGTGCAGAAAGCAGCAGAGCTTCTGTACCTCTTACAGAAGTTGGAAGTATCTCCTCTTTCTTGGTACTGTGGATTGCCTTTTGTATTCAGCTTTCCGATCAATTTGAGGTTTTAAGGAGCTTTTCCTGGAAATGCATTCTGAGATTGAGGATCTCCGTGGGTTCTTTGAAAATAATAAGTACTTATTGTGACTTAGGAATGGAAGACAGAATTAGACAGAGGAGTTTGGGTCTTTTTTCCCTTGCAGTTCATTGCCTACTTTTTCATAGTACTTATAGGAACTTCGATATTTTGTCAGACTCTTGTTTCTCATTTGTTCTACAAGTTTCTTGGCAGTCAAAATGTTACTTTGCACAAGATGGCAGCAAAAATCAAAAAATATATGTGTCCTTTTCTTTTGGGAGCTGGTTTCTTTCTGAAAGAAGACTAAAAGCTAGAACAAATCATAGAGAGTAGCTATAAAATGAAACGATATAACTATTTATTTATAATTTGTGGTCATTGCATGCAAACAAATCCTGCTATTATAATCACTTACTTTGAGATGCTAAGTAGTGGTCAAAGTTTCACTCTTTCTCACTATCCTCTGCCCTTGATACTCTGTACTGAAGTAGAGAAAGCATTATGGTACCCAACTTCTGGCAAATTTCTGCTGTCACCTTCACATCAGAACCTAATAAATGAGAAATAATCTTCATTTTGCCAAAAGAAAACTGTTCAACTACAATCAGGACATTTCTTTTGTGGCCAATCCTCTCTGGTCTTGCCTGATCTTCTCCTGCGAGACTCAGCCATATATTTTATGAGTTTGAAATCTCAGGTCTCACAAGGTTCTGCCTCTTGAGGTCTCACAGGCAATCATTGCAATTATGTTACTTTCTGTCCAGCCAGCCTTTGCTCTCTGAATGAATCACTCATGAGCAGAATGCTGTTATATAATGTCAGCTTGAGAGTTTAAGAGGATTAAGACACTAATTTTCATTGCATGGTATCCACAGTGAGCAAAGGAATGTGCTGGAAATAAAAGTGTTAGCATTGATGAATTATGGGGAGAGAAAAAAGTAGGATGCTTGTGTTTGACCTGTTGTGAAATACAGATGGAGACAAAATAGAATTGTAAATCGGTCAGAGTGAAGAAAACCAAGCTATCTGGTGAATATGTGATCAGCACAATACAGCCTCTTTGGTGAAATGGAGACAGCTGAGGCAAAGGATTTATTTCACTCTGTACCAGATAGGGACAACCAACATATTCCTGTGAACCAGGAAGTTGCTCTACAACAGAGTGACATTTTCTCACCAAGAAATAGTAGCTGTGGGGGGACTCGAGCAGGAACTTCACTGTAAGATGCTGCCTCTTAAATGCATTGATGCAGTGAACATCTTAGTGTGCTCTTTTCTCCATCAGTATCGATGATGAATTAGAGTGGGCCACAGACTGTGGCTTTCCTGAATAATCAAAGTTAGAACCATCCTGAACTACTGCTGTAATATGACCAGGACTGATTTTTCTTTCTATCCAGCCACTTTAGTTTAGCTCTATTTTCTCTTCTTCTTCTTCTTCTTCTTCTTCCTAATAAATACACAGGATGAATCTATGCCAGGTACTACAGTTAACTGCATTCACTTTTTGACTAAGGATGGCAGACTAAGCATGCAGTCTAAATTATATGTCCATTTATTAACACCTTACAAATTTTGCATGAAGAAATGTAGATAAATTCCAAATATTAGGAGTAAATTGAAAATTTGCTGTATTGTAGATTACTGGGCTGTAACGGTATGTGATAGAGAAAAATGCTTTTGCCTTCTCCTCTTGCAAGCAAAGAAGTAATATATAATTGCATGCTTTTGTAACAAAATATGTTTTGATAGTAAAGAGGTTCTTTGGCAACTGAATAAAGTGACAAATAGACTGAATTGTCCTGGTTAGAATAAATGCCCAGACTTCTGTATCTCTGCACCTCACTGCAGGATCATGCACTTGTTACCAGCCCCTTTCTGTTCCCCCAGCTATTTTAATCCTTTTGACTACTGCCTGTGGTACTGACTGGAGGTGTTTATTTGCTGTGATAGATATGCTACACAGTCTCTGAGAGATTCTTTATTGCATGCTGAGTATGTCTGATGTTTCAGGTTTGTTAAGTATGCACAGATCAAAGGTGAACTTAGCGCTGAACTTACTACCATGTATGATTTATCTGAGGAATACCTGTCTTTTCAGAAATCTCATAGCTTATGCTGTTGGATGTCTGAAAAAAATGCAAGCATCACAAAGCACCAGGAAAGTTATATCCTTGTGTTTTGTTTAACTTGAGATGGAACATAGGATTTTAATGTCTTCTGAGGGATAGTTGATGGTAATGCCTTTGGTTCTTCAGGATCTGTTTGTCATCTGGTTCTGGTGCAAATAAATCTGTTATCCATTCCTGCCCTGAAAGCTTCAGAGGAATTTTTTCATATCTATATTATACAAGAATCACATACTTGACAGTGAACTGTTTATTTGCAATTTGCTCTCTGTCTTCTGCCAATGACAGAATAATGGGACTATACATGCTTATTTTTCTGAGAAACATGGAATGGTTTGGTTTGTGGACCTTAAGGATCATCGAGTTTCAGTTTTTAATAAAATGATTAAAGTGTGGACAAGATTTTCTACTCCAATGTTTGGGGATTTTTGCATTTTTCATTATGAAAACATCAATATCAAGAACTGTAAGAGAAAATTTCACAACATTTATACAGCAATCGAATTAAAACTCCTGTTTTTGCATACAGTTAAAAAAACTCTTCATAAATAACACTGCGCTTGCAGAACAACTGTCAGAACTAGGGAATCAGTAATATTGTCTAATTTAAATGCCTTTTAAATGCTTTTCTTTGGCAGTTAGAAGTGGCCAACATTGACTCTAAAGTTGAAACAATGGAGTTTTCTTTAAGAATACATAGTGAGGTTTATTGTGGGGTGTTTTCAGTCTCCTGGGACGGAGTGGGGAGTGTTTTATTTTTTAGAGTTGAACTTAGTTCTCAAGAGTTTTATTAATTTGCTCACATAAAATGGTACTTTGGAAATCACTGATGTGTTTTCTTGTAAGATTCAAAAACAAGTTTACTTTCTTATGGCAACTGCTGGCTTCCTTGCTTTGAAGTGCTATTATTGATACTTGAACTGTATATGATCAATACCGTGACATTTCTATGGGTCTGGTTCTGGATCGTTAAAGCTGGGAAAAGCTTTGTTGTTAATTGCAGTGAGCATCAAAAGATCCATGCTGGATCATGCTTATAGTATTAATCTTCACTGTAACAAGGCTACAGCATAAGATCAAAAAGCATTTGATTCATTTTTGATAATTTTTATAGTTCTCAACTTCTTAGCTTGTTTCCACCTCCCACAATGTTTAAAGCCTTCATGATTTCTGCTGATCTGGATTTGTAAAGTAATTATTAAAAGCCTTTGATATTTATAAGATATCTGAAACATTTCTACTAATTAATTATTGATTCCCCAAGTGATTCAATCCTACCAATTTGTAATAAATATTTAAGATTTCTATGAAATAAAGAGGCTTGACTTGTTTTTATTTGCAGGGGTTTTTCTGTTTGTTTTTTTGTTAATTTTACCTTCATAGTTTTGTAATTTGAAGCAAGAAGACTTTTAATACGACTCAAGACATTTTTATCTGTATTTTAATGTGTACTATATATATTTGTCTTAGTGTTGATAGCTTGTCCTTGAAATTAGCAAAACCTATCAGTTGTTCTGTGTCCGAAAGAATCACAGAATCGCAGAATATGCCAGGTTGGAAGGAACCCACAAGGATCCTCGAGTTCACCTCCTGACCCTGCACAAGACCATCCCCAGGAGTCACACCATGTGTCCAAGGGTATTGTCCAAACACTTCTTGAACTCGGTCAGGCTTGGTGCTGGGACAACAGCCCTGGGGATCCTGTTCCAGTGCCCAACCATCCTCTAAGAGAAGAACCTTTTTCTAATATCCAAACTAACCCCCCCCCCGACACAACTTCAGGCCATTCCCTCTGGTCCTGTCACTGGTCACCACAGAGAAGAGATCAGTGCCTGCCACTCCACTTCCCATCACGAGGAAGCTGCAATCAGGTCTCCCCTCAGTCTCCTCTTCTCCAGGCTGAACAGACCAAGTGACCTCAGCTGCTCCACAGATGGCTCCCCCTCAAGGCCCCATTGAGCCAGTCTGCACATGTCAGTAACTTCACACAGTCAAAATCCTAAACTATAGGGTGCATGGTCTTCGGGTAGGTTATGAAGGCTGATGAGTATCTTTATACCATGTGTTGGGAGACTTGGAACTTAAGAACTTTAGAAAGTAAATTTTAAAAATTCGGAGTTTAGTTGGAGCCCAGATCTAGATCTGGTGGGAAACAATAAATACATCTAATCTCTGTTTACTCCCTGGAGTTTCTGTGCTGAAGTCAGACCATTCTTCAGCAAAAGACATGATTCTGTCTAAATTTCAGAAAGTAAAATGTTATCTAGAAAATAATCCCCTAACATTTTTCAGCACTCTCTGAACAGACCAGTAAGTTCTAATCAATCAATTTTCAAAGCCTGACTGCTGTAGAAGGATAATGTAGTGACAGTGTGCTACTGCCTTCTCAGATTATTTCCCAGCAGTGGAAAAAAAAAAGGAAATGGAAAATATGGCTTTATTATCTCATATTTTTTTAAATAATGTAGAGTTAACTTAGCTTGTGAGAAAATAAATTATAGCCAGGTCACTAACATACTCTGCTGAGGGTTCTCTTTCCACTGACTTTGAGTCACTTTGGGATCTTTTAGCAGTCACACAGAGGATCTACAGCAGTTGCTTATTGGTAGTTCAACAAGATAGAGAGCTAGATAGTTAGATTAATGGGCTAGGAGTCTGAGTACTAATATACTCACCACATCCAGTGAAGGGAGTCTGCCAATCCAACACTTGCCTCTCAAGTGGGGGAGGCATAGACTCTTTTGTATAGGCTAATTTGTCATGCTGTTGAGTTGCTGTTTTATTCTCTGCTTTTATTTTTTCCTCCCCTTGAAGATTTTACCCTTTTATCTCAGTATTTTTCTTGTAAATCGCTGAGTTCTTTGCTGTCCCGCCTCTGCACTTCTGAAAATTCCTTCATAAGAATTTTTTTCTAGCTCACTTCTAAGTCACTTTTTGAATTCAAAGGTTTGAGGCTTTGAATTTGTAGGTGGCTCATTTGCACTTTCAAAGCTTCTTGGCAAAATCAAATACATCAACCAGGAAAGGTTTTTGGCCAAAATACGAAATATTTTGCCCCTTTGTTCTTACTATGTGGGGCCATCTAAATGTTGTCTAGGCTGTTATCGGTGTGAGCTGAATCTTCTGGCATGTTGTTTCAGCTTTTGGAAAATAATACACAGACATATTTTAAACTTGGATTAAAAAATCCTATTTATTTCAGACAGTTAAGGCATTTTTCAGTGTAATTTTCTTCCATACCACCATCAAGCACAATCCTGTATTTTCATGCCATCTTATCACAAAGCTTTTCTTTGTTCTCTGCTACATGGTCCTTGACAGGCTGGGCAAGACACTGCTTTTAGCATTGTGGCATTCTAATGTTATTAGTGTTTCTCTTTAAAAATCAAAGCTATCCTTTCCTTGAGAGAGAACTTAAATTTAGGAAACTAAGATTAAAATGGATGTCTAAATCATACTGCCTCAGTATGGCAGGATATCAAATGTTACATTTAACTTACATCAAACTCAAATACTTGCTAAGTCTTGAAGTCCTACACAGCTTGTGGTAGGATATTATCTGTAATCCAGCTCACTAGGTCGCTTTTGTTTGAGGTCTATTACTATGCACAATGAAAACAGGAGAAACACAGCTAAAGGGCTTTGTATCCTTTCATGTGAGTATTTTTCCTCCTGAATCCTTGAGCCACTCAGTATCTCAACAAGTGCACTCCTTTTTTAGTTTTATTATCTGAAGTGACTTTAGCTCACTAACCTTCTTTCATCTTAACAGTACTCTTGTCAGATCTAAACCTTGGCCGCATAGCTGTGCTCTATCAGCTGAAGCCCTGTGCAGAGAGTTGGGGTATTGGAGTCCACCTAGGAGGAACTGAGTGTGTGACACAAGGTAGAGAATTTGAGTAGTGTCTGATGTTGCAGAGACACTATGATATCCCACATAATATTCTTTTTGTTAGGTTTTATAATGTTATTGCTGCCTCTTTTAGATGAAGGTGTTTTGGTGAGTGGTGAGAAAATTGCTTCTAAGATTGTTGAAACTCTTCTGAGTAAACAGACTTATATACTTGATGCCTTAGGTGTTAACTTTCATATTTTTCAAATCCTGTATTGCCTAGTGTGTAACTCTGAAGTTTCTTGTAGCCTGCTAGCTGCTGTTCTCTTATGCTGGTTAGACATAACAAAGCCTCTGCAAGCCTGGTCTCCAAGGACACCCAGAGTGTCCTGGGCCCAAAAATGTGTAAACAAACATCTTTAGAAGTGGGGTAAGCCTGGGGAAATTACATCATCAACTGGGGTTGTAATTGGAGAATTAACCCTGATATGCAAATGGACCAAACTTATAAAAGTGTGAAGAACTCGTGACCCAGGGTCCGTCTTGGGGTCCATCTTGGCAGTAGCCTCTGGACTCCCCAGGGTGTACCTTCGAAGGCCCTTCAAATAAACACCTACCTTTATTCCCTTATTCCTGTCTAGTTTCTGTTTTTAGGTGGCCTCTTCAGACATCATACTAAGCAGGTAACCTGCATCTGAGTTTTTGGACACAGGTCTCCAGTATTTCTCAGTATTGTAACAAACATTGTAGCACTGTGATAATTTATTCAGTGATTCATGTTCTTTTTTAACAATAACTTTCTAATTATTTACCGCTGTCTTGTGAAGTTACAGTGTGATTAACATTTGTTTCTGAGATGGTATTGAATACATTTGCTGTATAATCATTTGTATATACTCTCTTTTGATCCATACTTTCCATAAAGACATATCCATAATTAATGTCACAGGTCTTTATTTATTTCCAGAGATAAAGAAAGTATTAATTCCCATAGCTCATTTGGACCTGCAGGGGAATAGCAATTTTTAGATCTAAATAAGCTATTCAGCATTCCCCTTTGGTATTATTAATTTTGTTTTTTCAGAGCAACTGCTTGAATGTGTACCAAATGAACATATTTAGCACTAAAATTAACTACATTTGGATAACTCATCTGTTTAAAAAAACCCTGAGAAACACATGCACATAGATCTTTGCAACTCTGAATGTAAGCAAAAACAAGAGAAATACAATCACAGAGTATAATATTGTAATAAAACATCAGAACACGTAAAAACCTCAGTCACCAAGTTATTGGCTTCATATGGACTCATAATTAATTCATAGTCTGCCTCAAATGTGGCTGGGAGAAAGGACATAAACCAAGAATGTGGGGTTTTGTTGTTTTCCCCTCTGTGACTTCTTTTCTGCCAGATTCCAAATGAAATGAAACCAAGGCTGGCATTACACACAATTTAATTCAGATGAAACTTCAGACACTAAAGTCATTAAGCATACATTGCCTAAATAAAAAATGAGATGCTTGCAAGCTGCCTTGACATGGTCTGCAAAGTCTAGTACATAAAAAAGCAGCCCAGTGAATTGTCAAATGCTACTGAAGTAAATAAAAAGAAAGCAAACCTCCTCGACCCCTTTATTTCTCCTTTATTCTCTTGCAATTACTGTGCAGATAAAATACTGCGGATAAAATAGACAGTTATAAACCAGGATGCCAAAGCAGAATGATTTCCTATATCACTAAGTCACTGCAATACAATTTGAAATAAAAAGAGAAACAATAATTTACTATTTTAGAAGTGTTTACACTATTCCAATTTTTCATCCAGCAAATGAAGAACTATGACTCTGGCCTCTTCACTGCAGATGCTAGCAGTAATCATAACTTCTTAGAGGTTAAGTCTCTTCATTATCTCCAAGGTGTCTAAATGATGAAACTGAGAAAGTAACACTGACTGTTTTGGATGTCTTCCTGTTTAGGCATTAGTAGTACTTTCTAGTTGGCATCAGAGACCATGTTCAAAGCATATAAAGGGCAACTTACGGAGCAAGACAACTGTCAGTTCATTTCAATTTGCTGTACTTCAGCCTGAATGTCTACTGAAAATGATTAGACATATAGAAATCAAAGCTCTGGAGAACTGCTCTGTGACTACTGCTACTATGACTCTACTCATCACGTTGGAGTGAATTTCAACTGTTCTTACTCAGCTGTAATTTTATGCTCAGATCGCAGAGTATGGATGTGGGGCTAGTGATTGAAATAAACATCTAGTTATTATGTTGTAGCCTGAACTCCCCCAAAACTCACTGCAGCTGTGCAAATTCTTAAAAATTAGTTTAACTGATACTGTAATGAGTTCCATTGCAGTGGCTGAGAGTAGTTGCAATAACATCCATGATTCTGCCTGACTTTCCTCATCTATACGTAACCCACAAAGAGTGTTAATAAAACAAAAGGTAGTGAACAGACCTTCTCTTAGAAAGTTTTCTCTGGCAGAAATGACTCGGTCATGATATCTCTTCTGTCTTGAAGAAGATGATGTGTGCCAGAAATCACTCAGTGTGAATAAAATAAAATATGATATGAAAATAAAAGAAAGAATAAAATGTCTTTAAGTAGAAGACAAATCCAAATATTTGTGTAGATATTTAGGGTGCCATTATTATTGTTATGTATAAGATGTTTGAGTGCTGAGAAGATAAGCTACAGAATGATATCTTGAATAGCAGAGTACAAGAAATGCTGTACTATAAAATCTGGTTTTATTTTCAACTACTTGTATTTTTGTATTGGCCACTTTAAAACTACACAAAAGCAGGCTTCTCAATACAGAAGTGGTAAAAATTCTTTAAATGGAACTTCATTAAGGAAACCTTTAAGAAGAATTCATGTTCTCGCTGTTAAACCTTTATAATTTTGATCTTCTACATTTAAAGGGAGAATCTTTTGTCTGTATTTTCTGTTTCATATGAGAAGTTCTGTGTACTATGCATAAAAAATAAGGAATTTGCATGTCAAACCAAGAATTAGACAAAAATAGAAATGTATAGTCATAGAATACTCTGAGTTGGAAGGGACCCATCAGGACCATCGAGTCCAGCTCTTGGCCCTGCACAGGACACCCCAAGAATCACACCATGTGCCTGAGAGCATCCTTTAAACACTTCTGGAAATCCAATCTTCCTGTAATCCAGTCATAATTGATTTGACTCAAATTGAACTAAAATCTACTGATTTTAGTTCATCTTATTTTTTTAGTCTCAACTTGAAGCTTTTTTCCAAATGTTGGTGTGTTCTTTTGCTCACTTATCTGTGGTATGTCTTTCATTTGTACCACCTCAGTATAAACCATAAAACTGAATTTGAAAACAGCAATGGCTAAAGAGGTAATATAATAGAGAACTTTCATATAACACTTTAAGTTTAATGATAATGAGGAATCCTGAATTAAAGCTAACCATGAAAAAAATTGATGATCTTATGACAAAACTTTGGTTATCAGTTCTTTCTTTAATGATAAATTAGATGTATGAAGACTACTAAAATACAGTGTCTCTACTTCCTTGCAAAAATTATGAACCTGACTGTATCTTCTCTCTCTCTCTCCTTTTTTTTTTTTTCCTGAGTGAAGAAATCTTGCCAAAAAGTGGCAAGTGAAAGAATTTTGTTTAAGTGGACAAATGAGATAGTAGTGCTTTTTTCCCCTGGAAATAGTACACTAGTTATTTTGTTACACAAAACCCCCATGTGAGTTACAAGAAATGAATTTTATAAAGAAAGATATAATATATCTGAAATATGAGGTATATATTATAGTTATATTTAACTTCCATAGATCCATATCTTACTGCAAAAATGAGGAAAAAAGTTTTCTTGTTTGGTTTTGTGTTTGTTTTACAAATAACTAATGAGGCTGCAGCTTTAGGTCTGAGGCAGAATGATTAGGCTGCAGAATTTACTCACAAAAGCATTGTTTAATCCTACAGGTATTGCTAACAGTATTCTTAGATCATTGTCAGTGTTAGAGAAATTATCCTTTATTTGTCTGCTACTTCTCTGATTTACATTAGTTCTTCTGGGAATGTTTTATGGGGGAGAAAAAAAGTGATGCATAGACTTATCCAGCTTCAGAGTTGGAAAGATTAACACTGGAGAGAGGCAGAAAATTTAAAAATGTAAGAAGAGAGAGTTTACATTCACACACCGAAATATATATTGTGTGTAGACACAGAAAATGTTGGATATTGAAAAGGTTTATCAAAGTCAATGAGAATAGCCAAATATTGTAACCCTAAGCATGTACATAAATCTTTGAAGGATCCAGGGCTTTGTTAATAAGTTTTGTTTCATGATGAAATTATATATTTGAACAAAATAAACCACAAGACTTTGATAATCAATCAATTTCAAAATTCTATTTTATACTGTTTTGAAAAAACTTAAACCTGGTTGGTTTATTTTTCCTTGAAAATGTAATGTTTGCTGGAAAAAATAATGTATTTTTCCTCTCTTCCTGCTTCCCTCTTTACCCAAATTAGTGAAAAATATATTCTTAAGATGACGCTTTTTTTCCTAAGGCACTTTTAAAATAATGTTATGTGTTTCTCTTTTAACATCTATGAATAATATAATTTCAATTAGACTTTAGAGGTTTCAAACAATGGCATATATTCTAATAGTACATGTACATATGCAAGTTTAACTGTATCGTTTTTAGTACTACAGTACTACAGTACTACAGTTAGGAAAACATGTAGGTATGGAGTTAAAAGTCAGCAAATTAAGGACCTAGGGATCAATATTTTACCTTTACTCTCTTGCAGCAGATTATTTCCCTTTCAGTGGAGCAAGCAAATTCAATGGAAGATTTAGTCAACAGAAGATGTCACATTAATTTTATAAAATGTGCCCTAGGAACATGTTAGGTGATTTCAAATTTAGGCAGCTCTTGTCCTTTTGTCTTCATTTATAACCCAGTAACTATCCATCTGGGTGTTCAACAGAAACAGATTATAAGCAAGAAATTGGAAGCACGTTTTTCCTCTGTCTGGCACATACACATCTTTTTAATGGCTGACTGCAGCCTTTTCTCCTCTGGATATGAATATGTGCTTTGGCCAACTTAATATTTCTAATCCTCTTCTAGTAAAACATGTCTGTGTCAGTTCTATAATCTTCCACTGGTCTGCATTTACAAAAACTTCCTTGAGACAGCATCTTTTGTTAGGAGTTTCTGCTCCCAGGTTGCACTGTTGAGAGTAGTTTTCTGTGATTCTACCTATTCTCCCACAATGTGCTGAAATCTAAGGGATCGTAGTTCACATTCACTACTTCTTCCCTGAAATAATACTCATCTATCTTTGCACATTCACTTTCTGCATCTTAGATCCTGGCCTCTTCCATGCATGCACAGTGCCAGAAGGAAAAGGCGCTATAAGAAGACAATGTGTCACACAGGCATACAGACTTGTAGGCTGATGGACTTCAGATATTTGCTGATTAGAAAAGGTCTGTATTGGTGGGAGAAGGGAAGCCAGAAACTGATGTCTGGCACTTGGTGGACATAAATCCTGAAGAAAATGTCAACATTTATCTTAAGATTGCATAGACAAACCTTGCTAAGTGAACCACGTTAGTCTGAAAGACATCTCAAAATGGGACAGGCTGATTGTGGGCTTAACACAGGCCAGGAAGGAAGGAAGGTGTAGAAGCTGAAATGTCAGCTCATCTTCAGGCTGTAGATTGCCTGTATCTCTGTTAATTATGTAAACTGTTGAATGATAATTAATTTAAATGGCAAAGCTGTGATCAGTTTTTGGCAAGGGGTTAGGTAAGATGAGTGATAGCTGGAACTAGGCTCCCCTGTTAAGAGAGAGTTAAAGAACCCTCTAAGGGTAAATGTTAAGTTTGTTCAGACAATGATGAAAAGCAGTAGCTGAGTGATTATGAGACCCTAGCTAGCCAGGCAGTCCGCACAGTAGCTTTGCCCAGCAGGGACAGAAGGAAGAACTTGAAGTACAGGAGAACTCATGGAGCGTATACCTCCTGGGAGCACAGGATGATTCTTTGGTAGCAGTGCTACACCTCGGAAGAGCAGCTGGCAAGTTTGCTAGAGGCAAATATCTGAAGGCTTGCTGTGTGCCTGCCTCTCAAGGCTATGCAAAAAAGGTGTGAACAGGCTTAGAAAGACCTTTATAAAGTGATGAAGCCTTACCCTGCTCAGGTGAGAACAAAGATTAACAAAATGGGCAGTTTGCACTGGAAGCATGTGGTGGTGAAGATCCAGAACAACTCAGATCAACCTGTTCCTATTGTTTTGATATGATCAGATATGTCCCATGTATTAGTAGCTAACCTAGTCAGTGTAAAACTGGGTAAGAGCATAACAATCCTAAGCATAACTTCTAAAGAGAAATTAAATTAATAAGAAGTTCCAAAAACCTAATAAATTTTTAGCTCAGTGAGCAGTTAAAATCCCCCAGCAGAATGAAGACTGCTAGATTTATTGTACAAAGTGCAGTAGATAACTTTGCTGGACAGCCAAATGCTGTGTCAGTGGCAAGGGCTTCAAGATAGATGTTACAAAACAGAGATTGGACAAAATGTGGAAGCTGAGGTTCACTTTGACTTACTTTAAGGTAATATAAGGAATGCGTAGAGGTTGACACAGTATCAGATTTTGAATTGAGGTTTACAATTAAGGAAAAATATCTTAGAGTCACTTTTGACAGTTATCTGAAATCATTGTCCTAAAATTCTTCAACCAAATGGTCAGCATTATATTGAGTATCAAGGAAGACATGAAGATCAAGAGAGAACTGAAGCTCTGTAAGGGGTCAAGAACATTAGAAAAGGCAACGAGGAAAGACAGGGACTTTTCAGTTTAGAGAAGGCTTAGGAGGAAGTTGAATTTGGAGATGTTATTCTCTAAGACCCACAATACAAGAATTAGAGGGCATTTAAACTAGAAAAGGTTGATTGGAACAGGTAGAAGAAAGCAATTCTTTATACATGAGGGAGTGAGCTTCTGAATGTTGCTACCGCAGAAGGCTGCAGAAGCACAGGGTATCATCAGTTAAAAAAAAATTAAGCAGATTTATAGAAAAGAGTTATTCTAATGGAAAATAAGATATTAGATAAGGGTGCACCCTCTAGTATTAAAAATAGAGTAGTTTCAGGTTCTGGGAAAGTAGAGGGGAAGCAGACATATGAAAGTTTTCACTCTTGTCTCATGCCCTGAAATCTCCAGTTGCCGTTGTCTGAGACAGAATACTGTGCTAGGTGCACAAATTCCCTGAAGCTGGGGACTACTTATTGTGTTCTGATACGGGTGAACTTAGCTGGACTTTCTGGAATAACAATAAATACAGATGACTATTCATGAGAGAAAAGTGAAGTTTTATCATCTCTTTGAAGGCATTTTAGGACATGACCTGATCCATATGTGAATGAATGCTCCAGAATAACTCCTCAGTGCTGAAAATAAGTCTTACCAGAATGCCTTCTTGATCTGTGGTCTTCACAAATCATGGTATCCTAGTTTTGGATGATGAAAGTCAACTTTATCTTGTATGCTTTCTGTATTGAAATGATAAGGCTGTAGCATGAGGACAATACAGAGAGTATATAAGAGATACATTACTTAAACAGAGAAAAGATATGGAAAAATAAAGATGAAAAGATGACAATGACAAAACACTTTTTAGCAATACTGGACAGAGGCCCTGTGGATACATTTGAAATTTCTGTGGTATGTCAGTAAATTTTCTAAGTTTTTTCATCTGTTTTATAATTTTCATTTCCTGTGGTTTTCCACACTTGCACATCATAATAGGTAAAAATTATACTTCCCTTTTCTGTTGCCATTGTGAAAGGATATCCCTCTGATTCAAATAATCTGGGAAAGAGTTAATTCTAATACTTTAACTGTACAGCAAGTATTTTTCAGGTCACTTTGAGAGTAATGCTATCTTTTCAGCACTACAATAGTGATACAATAAAAACAGTTTAATTGCCACAGATGAGGCAATGCAGTGTCTTTATACGTATAAACTATGGCAAAATCTTCACACAAATATTTATATTTTGTACATTTATGGCCATCCATCTCTGGCTGAGCATATCTTAGTTATTTCATCCATGCATAGAAATTACTGCCTTACAGCTGTATAAACACTGAAAATCAGGTAGAGTAATTGACTAATCTCTTCCTGTGTTTGTTTATGATAATAGGTTTACTCAATTATGCTCTCCTAATGTGGGCTGCAAAAGACTGACACTGTGATTTTTAGCAGTCTTGAGTGCAGCTAGTTTTTCTAGAAAAGTCCTAGATAAAGTTGCAAGACCATACACCAGAGATTCAGAGGGCAGTTCACTCCATGATATGTTTTTCCTACTTTATAATGCTTCATTCTAATGGTGAGAGATAGTTTTGATAGAATAATTTGAATAAAAGAATCCATTTCCGTACATAAAAAAATTCTGCTAGCTTAAGTGAGACATATTGAAATGTGCAGTTCTGTGGAGAGAGAAACTTACAATACAGCAATAGAGTTGCACAACATTTCTGTAACCTGACAAAAAGATGAACAAGTGATTCCTATCTGCTATCTATAATGAGTTCAGTGAACTTTCTCTGTAGCTGATAATGAGATCCAGCTGATAAGAGTTGTTAGTCAAAATGATGTTGGTGACTGAGCTACGTGAGGTCGTTGAGGATAGTAGGATCAGCATTCCTTCTTTCTTGTGAGGAGCAGGTTGAATGGTCAGGGCTCTGTGGCTGCTGGGAGGTGGTTACTGACTCCTGGGGAAGCATCTGACTTCTGGAGGTGGACCCCATGTGGCACCAGTACAAGATCAAAAGATAGAGATGTATTCAGATTTAGACTGTAAATTTACCTTGTCTTTCCTGTTCCTAAGCATGATAAAACTGTGTTGTAGTCCCATGGAAAAATCTGCTTTTTTGTTTGTTTCTCTGATTCTCTAGAGAGGAGCTGCACTGCCCATTACCAGCCTTGAAATCTCTGTTCAGGATATGCACAGCCCAGTGGAGATGGCGTGAAGATATTTCTTGCTGCTGGATATATCTAGGTTAAAAAAACAAGCAAAAAGCCCCCAAACCAACCCAACCTAAAACATCTAGTTAAAGCTGGCATTTGTGAATTAGTGCTGTAGTGATAAGGCTGGAGCATGAGGCTTCTGAGTAGTAAAATCTTAATAATCAAAATGTCAGTGTCTTTGGCATCCAGAATGTGCCATCAAATAAAGTGCAGGACAAAACTTAGTGCCAAGGATTCTGTGAGGAGCAAGTAAAACATCCTTGTACGGTGTATCTCTGGGAGCACTGGGATTTCGCTCTGTAGAATGAAGGCTTAGCCAGACTGCTTGACTGTTTTTCTTCATATGGGCCTTGGACAGAAACAAGGAAGGGAAAAACAATTTGACAGGTGAATCTGCTTAACTAATGAGGGAGAAAGCCTTAAGGAAGACAACTGAGGAAGCTTATTGGAAAGCTACATGTAGAATTTGAATAGATGAAACAAACCGTAAAACCTCCAGAGCGGTGTTCACTGTTCATATAAAATTTCTGATTTTTGAAATGAGGAAATATTTTAAAATATCTCTCTTTTTTAATTTTAGGAAACTTACGCAAATGAAAAACTCCTCCTGAACTTTGTACCTATTGCACACATTATGTTGCATGTCTTGGGATGAAAGAGAAAACTGTTTTTTCAGATGATCTTCCTGGGGTATCTGAGCACAGCTTTGGCATAATTGGCAATCTGCCCCTGCATGGTCCCTTCCTGACGGAGGCAAGGAGAAAGAGATGGTGGCATGACTGAACAATAATCGTGCTGCTGTGGAAGACTGCTCAGACAAGGTGGGGGCAGACAACTGGTTCATGTAGCTCCGGGAAGAAAGCAAGGAGTGACCACAGCTATTTCAAAGAAAGCTGATTTTAGGTCAGCATGAAGAGGATTGCAGGGTGGACTTTGGTTTAGATCAGCTGGATATACCTGTTGAGTGGATCAACTGGTTGTGTAATTGATTATTTTAGTTTATTTTCTTCCCAAGATAATGAAGAATGTGTTTTCCTGAGCTAGCCTGATCAACATGGAGGAAGGGTATAAGTTTCTCAATAGCGTATAAAAACTGACAGGCAACAGAACGAGCTGAGATAGAAACAGGCTTGAGCTGGATTCAATATAAATATTCCCTCCTGGTGTCTGGGGATACCCAGTGCCATCATAACAAACATGTAAGGACCAGTAATAGAAATCGTATTTGCATTGTGATCCTGCTGTATGTTGAATTGCTATGTTCTGCTCGAATTGTGATTTCATTGCTCTGTCATATCCCTCTGCTAAATCAAAATCCAGTGTAGCATGAAATATCTTCAAATAAGTAAGTTTAGCATTAAACATTAAACCCTTCTCATGTGAAATGTCTAAAAGAAGCTGCTCAGAGAGTAATGAATTCTGACAGGGCATACAGGATAAAAAGGGATTTTATTTTCAAAGTCTATTTTTCAGTTCCTGTAGACACGTATCAGACAGGAGAGGGAAGGGAGGGGAAGTCAGTGAAATTGCCAATGTGTTATGTCCAGCTGCTATTTCTTGATGTTACTTTGTGTTGAAGTTAACCTTACACAAAGAGTGTTTTTTATTCAAGTAAGAGAATAGCTGTCTGAAAATAAAACAGGTTTTTGATAATTGATGATCAGCTACTTTATATATAAACATGTTTAGTTTGCCACTAGGTGCCCCCACAACCATAGGAATGTTAATTTTAAAAAACTGGTACAATAAAATGTTTTGAAGAAAGTGGAGGCAGTTAGAAGTCTTTCTGACAAATATTATTTATGCTTTATCCTATATCAAAGATCCTATAATATTGTAAAACCTTTGGGTTTTACATGTTATATATCTTTAAAGTGCTTTTTAAATGCAGTTAAGCTAAGTGTTCCTTCCTTACCCCTCATTCTGCATATTGAAATAGTCCATTATCACCATATTTCTATATTTCTTTTCCAAATGAAAATGGAGTAGTGTGTGTAAATGGTTTGCAATTAATTTTGTATGTCAGCCATAGCTCTGCATGGCTCTGCATGGGATCAATTACCAAAAAGAATTATTCTTCTAAAATGGAAATTTCTATCTGAATATTTATTCGAGGTCATATGTGTAATTTTTTGGCTGGGACAGGATAGCTGAAGGCCAGGAATGTGAAAGTTTTGTCTTCTACGCAGCTAGTTGTACTTGTGACAGCTTAGAAGGGTTCAAGTCACTATTGACTGCGTGTTTAGATCTCTAAATGAAATTGCATGTTGACTCACTCGAAATGCTTGTTACATTTTATATTTTGCTGAGTGGTGGACTATGTTATAGTGTAGCAGAAAAACGATTTAGAGAGGGAAAAAATTATTTGCATTTTTCCCTGTATTTACACTTTGTCATGCCTCTTATTAGCTGGATATATATATGCATATATAATCAATATTTTGTCATCGTATTTTCTTAATACAGGAGGGAATAATAAAATTTCACAGGACCATGAGATGAGAGATTTCAGGAGAAGGATAGAAACATTTGATTTTGGGCAAGCATCACTTGTAGACTTCAGCTGTGAAGGCTAGAAATCATAGTAACTGCAAAATAAACACTTCTATTTCCAGAGACAGAGAATAGACTCTTATTCCACGTAGCCCATCAATCAAGAGCACTGCTTAAGAAAACAGCTCCTTAACTATTCTTTGTGTTTGAAAATGCGAACGGTTAAGATGGTTGCTGCACTTTGATTTGTATACCTTAGATTTTCACTTCATGGTAGTTTAAAAAAAAAACAACAACTCTCACTTGGTGCTCTATACAAGAATTGTCTGTCAGCTAGGGAGTTAATTTGACAACAGAACACCTGGAATAATACATCTGCAATACATTCTTGTGTTATTAGTATATTTCTTTCCAGAATGAAGTGGTTTTGACACTCTCAAAATTGTACTTTGATCTTTCTTTCTCCTTGTCTCCAATCCCACTAAGCAGCTCCATCCTTCTTCCATCATCTTGAGGTTCTGCTGTAGCCACCCCTGCTGGGCCCCTCAGAGGTGGGGAATTGTATCAGGTGATGGGCTGGGGTGGTGGCACGAGGAAGGGCTGTGGCTGGCACCAGTGCCAGGGAGAGAGGTGAACTGCGGAAGATGGTATTGGGGCGAGTTTGTGGGGCTTGCAGGTTCAGTAATACAGCTTTTTCAGTGTCCGAACTGTTCCTGGCTTCTCGCTGGCTTCAAGGAATAGAAATGTTCATGGGGTGAGAAGTCCAGCATGGCTGGCTGTACAGAATAGGCAGAGGCAGCCTGGACATGGCATTATGCCACTGCCTTTGATCTGTTTAGGGATGAGTTTGTTCTGGGTGTCTGCCTATAAGACGCAGGGGAAGTAGCAAATGGAGCTGCTAGAGTTGAGCTTAACCCCCTCACTAATGTAGGCAGACTTTTGTTGAAACCGCTCAGTTCAGTTTGCTGTTCAACTCCTTTATTACTTCTACTTTGGAATGTATTTTTTTTAAGTGGAAAATTAAAATTATTACCCTAGGTCGAAGGACAGAATTGTGAATACCCTGCCCCTGGAAGTGTTTACGGCTAGGTGAATGGAGCTATGAGCAACATGGTCTAGTGAAGAGTGTGCCTGCTCACGGCAGGGGATTTGGAACTAGATGATGTTTAAGGTCTCTTGCAGCTCAGGCCATTCTATAATTCTATGACATTGGATGCTCTTTTCCTCCTTCAAGCAACATTTCTGTAGACTTTCTCCTGACCATTCAATGTTGTTTCTCCTTTTGCAAGCTCTGGAAAATTGGAAGGAACTTTTAAAAAATAAGATTTAAAATAATAGTTATTTGGTTGAAAAAGTGTTGTCCAGAAGATGAATTTAAAGTTCATAAAAGTTAAAACAAATATAATTTTCCCAAACCTACTTGTGCATTCTTTAAAGATGTTACATTCATTTCATTGGGTGGGGGAGGGGGAAAGCAGCTTCGTCTGTGTTAGGACTGTGGCAGTCAGAAAGATTAGGGATTACCATTCAGAAAATTATTCCTCTTTCAGGTACTTCAGAGATACAGATTATGTTATTACATGCATTTCACGAATCCTGTCCTTCAACTCATAATGTAAAAAAGAAGTGAAAATATGTTGGGGTTTTAGAAGTTCTTTTTTTGTTTGTTTGTTTGTTTTTGTTTTCTTTTTCCTCTTTGGGAATTTTCCCCCATCCATGTTTTGGGAGGGGCAGTGAGTGCTAAATACTTGGAAGAGACAAAAGATCTGGCCACAGGGGGAGGGGTCCGGCTGGCCCCTTTCATCTGGTGTTGTCTCGTGTGTGGGGCAGAGATGCTGCGAGAATTGAACTGCAAAAAGGGGTTGGGTGCCACCGCTTGAGCTCTTGTTCTCTCGGCGCTCGGAGGGGAAGGAGGCTGTGGGGAGAACTCGCCATAGCTGCAGGCTCCTGCCTTCTGCTGCTTTCCTTCCACCGGGAACCCCC
>VXBT01004926.1:99528-208177 GCA_013400235.1 Oriolus oriolus
TATATATTTATATATGTTAGTAAAGAACTGTTATTCCTATCCCTCATATCTTTGCCTGAAAGCCCCTTAATTTCAAAATAATAATAATTCGGAGGGAAGGGGGTTGCATCTTCCATTCCAAGGGAGGCTCCTGCCTTCCTTAGCCGACACCTGTCTTTCAAATCGAGACAAAATACCAGGAGAAAGGCAAAGTCTGCCTTGTCATCTATGTATTTAACCTTCATATTAGTGGTGTAAGAAGGTAGATATTGTTGCCTTTGTATTTATATTGAATGATATAGAAATTCCACAAATGAAATGTTTAACATCTGGGTAGTTAGTTCACAACATAACAATGAACACTGCAAATAATTACCTATGTTTCAAAAATGTAAGTAAATTAGCTGATATTAGCAGGTCTGAGAGGAAAAAAGACAGCTGGATAGCTGAAACAGACAGATGATAATCTGCTGTGTCATTACAGTTTGAATTTTATGCCTGATGTTTCTTCTAATGCAAGTCTAGTTGCAGTTTTCTTTTGTGACTTATTTCCTTGCTGTGAGGTTTATGGAAAGTTTTCTGATGAGAAGATTGATAGGACAAGACACCTCTGTGAAATTTTTCATTCATATCCTAAAATCACATCTGTTATGTATTTATAAAGAATTAATGAACTAAGCATAACCGGTTCAATTTATCATGCTGCTTAGAAATGGACTGAGTGTGTTCAGAAATGACTTGAAATATTTAATCCAGCTATATTGCAACTACAGTCAAATGTAATGAAGTCTGTACCTCAAGGCTGGAGATGGCTTGGTCACTTGCCATGATGTCTAAAATTGCCCCCTTTAGACTTGTTAGAGAGAGCTGTTGTAGGGCAAGAATGCCTAACTCCAGAATATTTGAAAATGTAGCTATTCCTTTTTCTTTGTTTCCCACATCTCCCACACCTAGCTCTGTATGAAGAAAGGCACTGGTCCTGCATCTGTACTTGTCTCTCTTTCCTACCATGTAATTGTTTGAACTGGGAATCACTAAAAGCATGAAACATAGTTTCTAAAATGTTTTTCCTGGAAATTTGATAAAGGAATCCTGTCTTTAGTGCTGTATTGCAATGATGATTTCTATATAAATAGTATAAATCGGTGCCCAGTAGAGAGGGAAGTAAAACTGAGGTAAACATGAAAATGAAGAGGTCATCTGCTCTGTAACTCAATATGGCTTTTCTAGTAAAATGTTCTGTATTTTCCCTGAAAGGTTTATTGGCCACTTTCGCTGGGGTACTAAAATTAAACAAGAACATCTTGGTGTGCATGGACTTGCCATTTGACAATATCAGTATGGGTGGATATTATATGTCATGATGTTTTGCACTGAGGAAATGTCAGTATATATTTAACAGAATAAAATCATTGCTTTATTAGTTGTAACAGTATTTATGTATATAAAATCCATTCACTTTCTCTAAATTATATAGATAAAGGCAAAAGATAAAAATTTCAAGTCCTCATCCTGCAAGAGCCTTTTTGGACAAAAGTGTCTTCTCCTGAAGAGTTTCTATTGTATTTCAGGCCTTAGTTCAATTACTTATCTCCCTGAATATAACTAAAATGCTGAATATTTTAGCATTGAAAGCCTTTTCTTTATTCCCTTTGCTTTCTTCACTTCAGTTTTTCAGGCTTTTTTCTTTGAGTCACTGCTGACTTGCATGTAAGGACTTCTAAAGAAAACTGTATCCTGCCTTGGGAACACAGGTGAGTTAAATTTTCCTCCTAATGCTGCAGTGAATTAAATTACCTTTTACTAAGTATTTCTTGTTTTGAATTCCTTGAAACATCATGGGGAAGTCACGAATACAATTTCTTTTGTAACGGGTCTGACCAATACTCTTAATCAGCAGAGAAAATAGATGGAGTAAAAAGGAATCAGAGTCCATCGGATTGTGTTGTACTAAATATCACTAGAGAGAATATATGTTGAGAGCCTGGCTGCAGTCTCCTGTGAGCTTTTCCCCTTTGCCCAACATCCTGTAATTTAGACCTGAGGAGCTAAATCAATTTTTCGCTTGTACAAGGTCTACTGATTGCACAAAACAGCACCATCAGTACAAAGCGAATTTTCTCTGCACTCATCAGACTGTCACTGGACTGTGGTACTGCAGGATTTTGCATGTTTGAGATTAGAAAAGGAAGGGTAGAGAAGCAGGTGACTTCTTTTCAGCTCTTTCAGCTGACTCAGAACCTGCAACTAAGAGGAGCCCAGAGGACCAGTGCCAGCCCTTCCAGGACTTCACAAACAGACATTTTTCCTAGCTCTGCCTTGTAGCTGGCTGACTCATTGTCCTCCTTACACAGAGCACCTGCAGACTTGAGTGGCTGCTCTGAGACTATCCATCCAACAGGGAAAACTACAGAACAAAGTCATAAGTAGTGCAGAAATTATGTGGTGATGAAATAAGCATTTAGTATCTTTCTCTGGTGATAATATTTTCCCAGGGGGGGCAGGGTCGGAGAGAATAGATCACTGTTTTCTATTTCAGTTCTTGATTACTTCCATTCTTATTTCAATTTAGAGTTTGCACAGTTAGTATCTCTTCCTAACCTTGTCTGATTTCTGGGTATTTCTGTCAGCCTGATCTGAATTTCATGTGCGGGCTGTTTTATTGGATCATGCATTAAGTGAAGATAAACCAATAACTATGGTTTCTGTGGAGGTGCGGTTTAAAAATCTAGCTTTCATATCTAAACAGAAACATCTCATTCTTAAAAGTGACTTGTGTCTGTTATGTTTGTTATGGTTCATAAGAGATAGGAAATGAGGAAACTGAATACAGCTTTTTTTTTTTCCCCTTCTTAGTGTATGAGAAGCACATTGCTTCAGTAACCAGTATATCTCTTGGTATCCTCATATTCATACAGTATCCTGAAGGATTTAGGAAAATGAATAGTTTGAATCATTCATTGAAGGGTAAACAGAAATATTGTAAATGGCGTATTTATAGGAAATCACCTGAATTTTTAAATTCTCCTGTGAATTACTATTGTTTGGTCTAGGACTGGTTTTAATCAATAAGTCATTATATATATCATGAAAAATGCATTTATAAGAAATTGAACATCTCTGATTAATTAGCTCATTCTTCTTCATGGTCCATTATGGCTTTTGTATGTTCTTGAGTCTGTCTAATGATAATGAAAAGACTTATTCAAATACTGGATATGAACATTACTTTTTCTACATATAAAATTTATCTATGGTAGTGTCTTTAAATGTCAGAGGAAAATCACTGTTAAAGAAAACCTTCTGGTATGTATTTGTCTGAACTTCCTCAAATGGCAGTCCTTATGTGCAAAGGCAAGATCAAAGATGAAATGAAAGTTTCAGGTCTTGAAGATCCTCTAGTAGAGTGCATTTGCTAGTATGGCTTCAGACAGAAAGACTACAGTGCATACCCTTCAAGGCCTTTCTGAAAGGCAAACTGATATATTGTGAGTAGTGATGATTGGGAGGTCTTCCAAACTCACTCCTAATCTGAGCTAAAGCACTAAAGTTTGCGCACGTGTTTGTCATCTGAATAAGGCATCAGAGGAAATGAACTTTTCCTCAGTTCTTGGTGTCGCCAAATTGTCTCAAACTTTTGGCTAAAATGTTCCTTCTAGAAAGGTGAAATACAAAAAACATTAATAGAGGGAAGCATAAGGTGAAACTTGATTACTTAATGAACATACAGGAGACCAGATCTTTGGAACATATCCAGTCTTTGGAGCAGAGTTGTAGACTAGGATAAGCAAAATAGATGTAGCAATTCTAACGGCTGAGGAATTTGAAAACCGGGGAAGGGATATTGACATGTTATGGGAGAAAACCTGACTGCTAGTAATGCTGACCCAGTTCAGTAGAAGTCTTAGAACTTGAATTTAATAGAGTTGCAGTCTGGGCAGCTTGTTGGGACAGTGTTGTGATCTTTAGTTGCCCTTCACAGCCCAACAACCTCTGTGACTGCAGTTTATTCCTCACCAAGCCCTTTCCCTAACCCAAAAGGCACACGTGCTCTTCTACACTATTGTAGGCTCTCAAGGAAAGGCTGGATGGTTGCAAACATGTCATGCTGTTGTTTGTCCACCCCAATATTATACTTTACTAGCAAATCCTTTTCCCAGAGCAGAGATTTGGGTTGGAAGTACTAAACAGTCCCTGTGGCCTTCTACTTAAGTAATGACTAGGCTCTGACTGGAGCTTGTCAGGTTTTGTAGCTTCTAAGTTCCAGTGGTGGAAGTACTCATTTGTCTCTTTCTCTCCTAATATGATTGTTGCAGTTTCTGCCATTTTGGTTGATGAGAACATGCAGGTCTGTGCTTCATCTTGTAAACTTACTTTACTCTTCCAAATAAACATCTTATTTTCTTTTCCAAATTACCAATTTTTAGATCTTTGTCTGTTTGATAAATTCTGTGTGCAAGTTCCAGATGGCTATACAAGTGTTTAAAAATAAATTTTCTTCGTGTTGAACTTACCCATTCATGCCTTTGGCCGATGAGGTTATTTCTGGGCCAGTGATAGCTGTTGGTATTGTTTTCTACTCCTTCCCTAGAACAATTAAGTTCCAGAACCTTACAAGTCAGAGCCAGGTTAAGCTGTCTACACGGTTACAGCTGAAAACTCAGCTCAGTATCAGAGGCACAGAACAAGTTAAACACATGCACAGGAATGCTGAGCCCTGTATGTGACATATTCATTTGCCTATCATAGATTTGATAATTTTTTGTAAGTATTCACTTTTTTTTTTTAACATCTTTTACTGTACTATATCTGCTGTGCTGTTTCATCTTAGCATTTTACTTCACTTAGTAAGTAAATGTATTGCAATATAACAAGATCTGCTATACAAAAATCTGGGGTTTTGGCAAGTTATAAACCGGTCATAGACACACTGCTTAAAGATGTATTCATATGGATTTTTTTAAGGAAGCTAAGGAAAAGGTACTGAAAGGAAATACACCAAAAAATCTTAGTCTGTGTGTCTCATGTTATGTCCTTACTGTACAAAACTGCTTAATGAAAGAAACGTTTATTAAGGAGCTGCCACTTCTCATTTCATTATGTAGGTTTATAAAAATTCTTGACAGTGCCCTTCAGCACTATTAGAATTGGTCTTCATTTTCTGTGGGAAATTTCAAATTAGATTTATTTGTTTAACACTTACTTGTTCCAGTGATTAATGTTCACTTAGATTAGTCTTCTTTAAACTAGAAAGTTTCTTGCTGGAGGCCAGTTCCATCTTGTGTTGCATCCAGAGCGGTGTGGCCAGCAGGGCAAGGGAGGGGACTGAGCCCCTCTACTCTGCTATTGAGAGATCCAACCTGCGGACTGCTGCATCCAGCTCTGGGGTCCTCAACACAAGAAAGATGTGGACCTGCCTGAATGAGTCCAAGGAGGACTAGTAAGGTGATCACAGGGCTGGATCACCTCTCCTATTGAATATAGGCACAGAGAGTTGGAGTTGTTTGTCCTGGAGAAGAGAAGGCTTGAGGAAGACCTAGCATCTTCCAGTACCTAAAGGGGGCTAAAAGAGAGCTGGAGAGGAACTTTTCACAAGGGCATGCAGTGACAGGATAAAGGGGAATGGCCTTCAGCCAAAGGAGAGTAGGTTTAAAGCGGATATTGGGAAGAAATTCTTTACTGTGAAAGTGGTGAGGTACTGGAACAGGTTGCCCAGGGAGGTTTTGGACTCCCTGTTGATCCCTTGAAGTGGCTACCTGAAGACAGAGGCTACACAAGATTAAGAGAATAAAGTGGGGATTTATTTGAAAGGCCTTCAAAGGTACACCTTGAGAGTCAAAAGCCTCCGAGGGGCTCCACCCAAGATGGACCCCGGGTCACGGGTTCTTCACACTTTTATAGGTTTGGTCCATTTGCATATCAGGGTTAATTCTCCAATTATAATTTCAGGCAATTATGTAATTACCCCAAGTTTGCCCTGCATCCCCCCCGGTCAGAGGCTTTAATTTACGTATTTTGGGGCCTGGCGCAGCAAGGTGTCCTTGAGTTCAGGCCCAGAGAGGGTTTGTTATGTCTAACCAGCATGAGAGAACAGTAGCTAACAGGCTATATTAAGTTTCAGAGTTACATATTAAGCAGTACAGGATTTGAAAAACATAAAAGTTAAAACCTAAGGCATCACTGTCCCTGGAGGTGTTCTGAACCAGGCTAGATGGGGGTCTGAGCAGCCTGCTCTAGTGGAAGATGCCTGTGATAGGGGAGAGACCTAGATGATTTTTTAAGTTCCTTCCAAGCCAAATCTTTCTCTGATTCTATGAAATCAGGTTGTCAGTGGAGACAGTTTGACTGGAAAACAGAACTCTCAAGAGTCCCCTTAAGAGTCAGCCTTAAAGGAATGTGGAAACAGTGGACGCGTTACAGTGTATATTTGTATTTTCAAATGGATTGCTTTGTGCTTTTGGGCTGTGACTAAAAAATTCACTTGGGCATTTTTAAACCCTGTGACAATTACATGGGGTTCTTGGCTGTCCAGTAGGCTAAAACTGTTGTCTATTTCAGTGAGCAGGAAGACCTGTGAGAGGTTCTGAAGTGATCTTGGATCTTAGGGACAAGTCATGTTTTCATTGTTTTGACTCTTCCTTGGCATTCTGCTTGCCTTGTCTGAAAATTATTGATCTTTAACAGTAGCTAAGAGAGAAAAGATGAACAGTATGAAATAAGTACTCATAACTGACTTTCCATTTATATACCACTGTACAGATCAAATAACAGAGTGCTGAAGATGAACAGAAAATTAATGTGGATTCATAGAAAACATATGGGATTGTGACTGGCTTTTAGATACCCTTTCAAAAAAAATATTGCTGCATCCAGTAGCAAGGCTTTGGTTTGCTTTTCTGTAGACTACTTTTATTATTTAGAAAAGGCTTAATTATAGTTCATCACCCATAATTACAGCTGTAATTATTAATTCTGTTGACCCTTTACAAGATAATGCAAAACTCCAACTGTTCTTGGGGTTACAAACACAGCTCATGTAGTCACTAAATTTTTCTCAGTTAGTCTTGTGGATTCTAAGTACTGAAGAAAACATACTTTTGGTCTCTTCATGTGTATGTGTCACGTCTTTTCAAACAACTGTATTAAAATTCTGCATAATAATATTTCGTAATACAAAGTCATTACTGCTCGTAAGAATCAGTTTGTCAAAGTGCTCAATTGTATGAAGGCTTTCAAAGCCGATACAATAAGTTTGAGGTGGGTGTATTTCAGGTGGTTTTACAGATTTGGCTCAAGCCATTGTCTTTGGACAAAACCTCACTATACACCTCCAGAAGCAAGCTCTGGTATATAGGATTCCTGCAGGGCTCAGCTGAGACCTTCTGCTGAGATGATGGTGTCCCTGGGCAAACTCATTTAAGAAGGGGAAAAACCACTGGATAGAGGGAGAAGAGTGAGAAAAAACCTGCCTGAATGCAGTTTCAGTGTTTTCCTTTGATATTTAACTTCAAATATCGGTCCCAAAGCAAGTTTTTAAATATTCCATTACAACATCAGACTGATGGAAATTTCAGTTTAATCATTACCTAGCAGATAATATGCTAAGGTTAAGTTCTTGAATGTATTTGTTTTGCAAAAGGAGCACTTTGGATGAACAATTATATAAATAATATAAAACTGAATTTCAGTTCTCTGACAAAAAAAATATGCTTTTGAATTTTCTTCAATTTTCCTCATCTATACAGGAATATTTTCTGAAAATATCGCATCTCCAACTAACGTTTCTTATCATCATGTGTCTGTCTTAAAAAATAGTATGTCTTTTCAAATCTATCCTTTTTCCACATCCTGTACTGAGATTTGTTCAGTTTCTGACTGGCAGTGCTGGCAGAGGTTCATTATCTGCTGCCCAGAGGTTGCCCCACTGAACTAGTAAGAAAAGGTTTGTCATAATTTGATCACTCCCTCAGCTGGGCAGAAATCTTGGACAGTAGCTCCTGGCTCTTGTTTTCACCAGCATAGCAGGGAAATCTGTTATCCCTGCGTGAAGCAGAACAGTGAGGTGAAAAGGCTAAATTCAAGTCCCATTTTTGATCTTTGGGAAAAGACAATCTTCATTTAAGAGATACTGTTATTGTAAGATACGTAATAATAAGAAGAGTCTTTATTCTAAAGTGGGTGGTGGTTTTTTTTTTGGTTTTGTTTTGTTTTTTACTGTCTAGTCTAGTATAAGCCCATCATCAGAAATACAGGTTCTTTTTCCTCTTCCTTTAATGCTGTGTGTGATTTGGTGAACAGTACTTCTGAATATTAACATTGTTATTTAAACTCAGTATGTCGTGAATTACATTAGAATGTTTCTGAACTGAAAGAACTATGAAATGTGAATTCTGGATAATAGTCTTTCTATACGAACATACAAAAGTCAGATAACTATGCACCCATTATTTTATCTGAAAAGATATTCAAAGAGCTTTCCAGTGAAGGATGAACTCAACAGCTAACTATATATATGGGGTTTTTTTGCTTAATTATTCAAAAATATGTTCTAGGAATAGTAGGCAAAATAGCTGATGAGGTATTTTTTAGGAAAACAACCAGATGTGTTGCTGATGCTTATCTGTAAATTCTGTTTAAATCAAAGAGCCAAAGGGGGAAAATAAAATTTACTTACAGTTTTCATAAAGCTGATTCCTGTGACTACTGTTTCACTAAGGAAAAGCATCATTTTTTCAACTAGGCAATATCAAAAAGCACTAAAAAATTACTTGGAAAAGGGACAGAATAAATTAATCTAGTTGAAAGCAGTTTTGTGTCAGTTCTGGAGCTCCAGAAAGCAAATCAATGAATAAGACCTCGGCTGTGGTCCATTAACTTAGGTCTATTAAGGGAAAAACTGAACAAGATCAGGTGCTGAGATATTGAACTTTAGTCTTGATTTTTAATATATGACACTAGGCAAAGTTAAATGTCTAACTGCCTGTTGCTAAGAAGCTAATATAAAATACAGGCTTACTAATTGAAGCATTGGAAAGGATATGTTCACTTGATTGACTTCAGTGGGATCTAAAGGATTTGGAACATGTAGGAAGTGAATAATTATGGACAACAGATAGCAAAAAAAAAAAAAAAAACCTCAAGGATTTTCTTGCTAAAGATGATCCTAGGAATATTCATAGCATAGAGGGTTTGATCACACTCAATTTTTTCTGGTAAGACCTGTAACGAATTATTTTCTTTTAAACCAAATCTTAGATTAACTGAATATACAAAATGCTAGGATTTAAAAGAATAAATTATTATTTGTTCTTCTTTATTTCTCTGTAGTATCCTAACCAGAATTTTAAATATATTATCACTGTTAAAAATGTTACGCTCTAGGATATTTTTTCTTTGGGAGTTATACAATCAGTAAATGCTTTCTTGTTGTAAATCAAAATAGTAATTTTAAATTATTTGAAATAAAATAATTCTACATACTTTGCTATGTCTTTCCTATAATTTAACTTCTAATTTCTAGTATTTTACCTGCTTTAAATATTTTTATTATTTATTCATCACTAGTGTTTCCCATCTAACAGTATCTGAAGTCAATGAAGTTTGGTGAATTTCAAAAATACTTGATTCAGATCTACAAACACTATAGGACATACAAGATTATATTTAGTGAAATCTAAAATCTAGTTTTAAGTTTGCAGTAAGTTTCAGAAATAAATAAAAGAAGTGTACATTTTAGGTAAAATTTATCCTAGCCCTGAACTAGTAAAACATGTATATTAGAAAGGAGTTGTAAGATGATAAATTTGGGTAATGTCTATACTTCTTTTTTTTTTTCCTCTTTGAGACTTCCCATACACAATTAGCACACCTTCAAGTACAAGAGTGGGTCATCCTAAACTTAGAAAAATGTTCAAATGTGTATCAGGAGACTAGCTTGTCTGAACAGGCTCCTTTCCATAGAAGACATAGACTGGAGATTCAAATGAGGACAGGCTGCACAGCAGGAACTTGGAAACATTGCTTGGGCCTGCATGGATGTTGTCAGAAAAGTCAAAGGTTAGAATTGAAGCGGCAAGGGAAGTTGCAGGCAATTGGAAAATCCTCTACTGCTTCATGAGCAGTAAGAGAATAAATGAAAATATGGGTTTGTGACGAAATGGGTCAGATACTCAGTGATGTAGAGGATGCAGTTTAGGTAGAGATATCGGTGCCTCTGCCTACATACTCACTATAAGGTCTCACAAATTTTTATGCCTAGGCAGAGAGTCCAAACAGAGGAACAACAGTCAATGGAAGCTGATCAAGTCAGGGATCCCTGTTGCTTTTAGAATGATGTACAGATTGAGGGAATTCCCAATGAATGCAAAAAGTCAAATGTTGGACTCATTTTCCAAGAAGGAAAATAATGATAGAGGGGACTACCAGCCAATCAGCTTCGCCTTTGGTCCAGGAAAGGGTCTCAAAAATGATTTAAGAGAAGAGTGAAGCTCTTTGTTAGAAAAGGGGCTACATCTGTGTGTGTATTTTCTGTTAGCACAATGTTAGTGCAGTTCCTTTGCATCTTTAAATAAGTCTTGATGCCTTTTATTTTAACACCCTATATTGAAATATTTAAGAATAGTGGATTTCTGATAAAAGTAGCTTTGATGCAACCATTTGCTTTAAAAAGTTGTGTCAGCTTGGGAGTTTTCCACGCTTGCATCGCCATAAACTGAACGTCAGGTTATTTGTAGAATATGCCATACATCATTTTTTTCTTTGATGTGTGTGGAAAATATAGTCTGTGAGAAGAAAGTTGAACAAAAATTGCTTTCATTTTTGCCAGTGAATAGAGAAGACACTTTACTAGAATCTGTGGAACCTGTTAATTTTATCACTTCAAAGTCACTCACATTCTTGTAAAATAGGATCACATATCATACTAATTGTGAAATGCAGTGCATTATATCCATTTATCCCAGCCAATGTGTATTTCACACATAAATGTTTTAATCAACTATTGTGTCTTGCTAGGAGTTTAGAGATTAGAATATGGAAAAACATTGATAAACTGAGGAAAGGAAAGCTCCACCTCAGTATGAGGTGGGGGAATGTACACTTTGAATTCAAAGTTCCCTTAGACTCTTTCTGGAACTGGTCTTCCACTTATAGGAACTTTGAGAGAAAAGTCATGTACAGTAATTTAGCCTGGTAACAGGTTCTATTGGAGAAAAATGAGAGATCTGCATTAGAAGTTTCTTTGAATAGGCCTTAGTTGTCAGGCATTAAACACTATGTATGCTGAGAAATGATAACCACTGTTAATAGAAAAATAGAGCTGTAATAGTTAATACAAAACTGCTAACAATTTATAAGTCTTTAGTAAGTCAAGTCTTTTCAGCTGTGGTCTTCCTTTGTATCAATTGACTGGTTGGCTGACCCTCTATTTTTAATGTATAAATTAATAAATGAGTGGATATTGAGGCAAGACAAAAAGAATGACTTGTGCTTGTAGAACAGCAAATGTAACTTGGGTATTATATCTCATAATAGTATTTCATTTTTTTCCCCTCATAAACTATATTTTACCTTGTTCTTTTTCTCTTCTTTGAGAATTACTGTTTTTCACATATTTCAGGCGATCAGGTTACATTTTTTTCTAACCCCCTTTGATGTTTTTACCTTCAACCTAAATTAGTTGCAATAAATCAAGTAACACAATGTGACTATTAATGTAGCATGAGATGAGCAAGCTTCCATAGGGACTACAAAAAGGTGGTGTGGGGGTGTGATTTAACAGATATGTTGACAGATTGTTTTTTTCACATCCATTCAGATAGCTGCTATCTTCAGAAAAGCTTAGCTGGCTGACATTTACATGTATTTTCAAATTACTGTTTGTTTCCCCACCTTCATTCAATCAGGTGTTTAATCAGTCAGGCTCTTTGTGCATTTCCATGACGTGTGTAACGAGAAAGAAAAAGTAACAGGAACAAATTCTGTTGTAGCAGTCTCAAAAAAGAATGCACTTCTGAAACGATCAGATTTCAAAAATTAAATAGGACAGCTAGATATGCTTAACAGACTGATACCAGTAATATAATGTAACACTGCAGCTGCTTGGAAGTCATTTCCAGAAATGAGAAAAACAAGTAAGTGGGAACAGGCCAGCATGGATTTACCAGGAATAAATCAAACCTGACCAATTTGATTGCTTTCCCTGAAGAGATTTCTAGGTCTGTGGACCTAGGGTGACCAGTGTATGCAACACAGCACCAATTTTTCCAAAGATATGCAAAAGTCAGTGTTTTATCAGTCTCAATATAAATTTCTAAATCCATGCTGTTTATCTCTCTCCTCCCCTGCATTCCAGTTACTCTTAAAATTTCTACTTTTCAAGGCTCTCAGTACAAAAAAGCATGTGTATTTACACACGAGTATAAATTCACATGACAGTGAATAATGGGTGATTGTATTTTCTGTGCAATTTATTGTGCTTTCTGTAATGTCAGTCATTATTCTATCTGACATGGATAGCATTTTCAGATTGATGTGTTTAAAATTAATGAGGCATTTCTTTCCTCAGAGAAGAAGTTAATAAAGAACATTTTTCCCCATGAATTAGTTAGATGAATTAATACAAATCAGCTCAATTTTTAGAGTTTTGTGATTTTCTTCTTTCTAGCAATCCATCTTAACAGCTAGAGGCTGAAGGAGCTACAGTGACAGGAATACAAAATTTCAATTTCAACATTATTAGAAAAGTAAAAATCAAAAACTTATGTCGGTCTTTAAGGATGAAAAAGGAAGAGTTTAAGGATATGCATCAGCCCTTCAGTCTAGGAAAAAAAAAATAAAGTCATCCAACCATATATATTTTTCTTTTCTTCATATGTATGGCAGTTGCTGATTGGAGAGAATCCTACATGAAACGAGAACCTACGGATTCTGGAATTGCTTGAGATGAAACTTCGCATTCACCTTGAACTCTAAATAGCTTCAAATGCAGCTCTTGTTAAGTGGATCACATGAGAAGGGCAGAAATTTTTGAGGCAGAAAAACTTTAAATATGAAATTCATTGTTTGTAAATAATTTTTTCAGCTTACTGTTCATTATAGTAAAATTTTTATATAAAAATGGTCAAAGTCTTCAAATCCTCTCTCTAAATATCAGTTTTGGAATTGAAACGCACCCAATGATTCCCCAGTGAGCTTTATGTATGTAACAGATACACTAGAATATTGTAACTCTGTAAAATCTTTGGATATAAACAGAATATTTTGATGCAATGGCACTTATTAATTATATGCATTCTTTAGTTCATTTTTCTAAGGAAATTAGTCTCTGAACATTATTTACTTCATTATATTTGCACTTGTGAAAATCTGTGACTTTCCATCTTTTGTTGTTTCCAGCTGATGACCCTTTTAATGAAGAATCTCCTTTACTGTCTTAGTTTCTTGAGTTTAGTGAAGTGGGGCTGTTTACACCAGCTTAATCTGTGGGTGTTATTCGGTATTTTGGGGATATTCTGCTCAATTATATGACAATCCATGATACTAGTTTTGAGCATAGCACCCTCACTCTTAAAAAGTGCCTGCAAAATTATATCCAGGAAATAAAACAAGCTCAGACTGGCCGTGCGTAAAGCAGCTTGCTGCTACCTGCAAGCGCTCTGTGGGCTCCTCAGCTTGGAGACAGCAGTACTGTGTTAGCTACAGCTGGAGGTCTCTGGCTAGGAGCTGGCTTAGGGCAATAGTGGGCCCAACAGGTATAGCTTTATTTAACCGCATACATATTCTTATGCATACCATTTTTGCAAAAATACTTGGTTAAGAAGGGCTCCGTTTTTGTAAAATGTTTCATTTGCTGTGCCCATTTGTATGTGTATCTATATACACTGCAAGCATGTATTGGACTGTTCTGGCCTGGTGTTCGAGTGTTTTAGGCAATAATGCTGCTGTTCTGAAGTGAAAGGGCAAACTGTTTAGGCAATAGTATATTTGCATTTTAAATTATGTGCACATGTAAGGTTGTGGTATAGAATGAAGTGCCAGCAGAGACGTATAGGATGTAGTTTGAGTGTTTTACACACATGGGTAACTCGGTCTTGCTGGTGATAAAACAAGTGAAATTACTTCAGTTCTCACCTTCTTCCATCACCTTCCAAAGTGTCCAGAAATACTGAAAAGTTATTTCACATTTTATTGGAAAGGAACTGGGACAAATCATGCAAAAAGAAATTGTAGGATGTACTTCTAGAGGAGTCTGCAACAACAAGGTGCAGTATCTGTGAGGAAATGTTTGCTCTCAGCTATGGCTTTTCATTTTGATGGCCCACACTAAGTAACCCTCACCACTCTAATCCTTTGAGTTGACTTTGAAATGAAACAACATCCAAAAAAAAATCTTCCATCAGGCGTCTGACTGAATTTCTTTGTAAACTTTAGAAAGAGAATGGTTTTAAAGTATTTTTATAACATTTTATTCTTTTAGATCTTCCCTTAAATTACTTAAGGGTTTTGAACCCTTATGCTACATAGAAGTTACACACCATCTCCTTTTTTCTCATCTTTCTTGTTCTTTAAAACTCGCAATTCCTTTCTAAATGTCATCTCGTACAGCTGCCAGCTATACGAGTGCAAGTGCAGAAGAACTCCTATAACTGTTGCCTATTAAATTTACAATGAATTTAGACAACCCTGTTGTTGCAACAACATCTGGGCTACTATATTCCTATTTAGTTCTGCCAAACAGTTTAGAGCAACAGTGGGAGTAGAGAACACTTCTGCTAGATATGCAGTAATTTATCTTTGTTGCTCTGCATGTGTAATTATGCAAATATCACCTTTGGAAACTTATTTCATTGATCATGGAAGAGCATACAGGTGATATGATGTTCTCACAAAAACATAAAAAAGACGATAGTGTAAGTAGGAGTAGCATTTATGATGTTAGTGTTCCAATATATTTTTAATCTTCCTAGGAATACACCAAATTAGCAAAGCATAACAGAACCAGCTGGAAGCATCTTATACTTTTAAGATAAGCATCATAATGAATTTTTTGGTCTTTTAATATTCTTTAGGTGTTTTGACTTCAAATTAAGACCAACTTAAGAAAGGGGAGTGTCTCTTCCTGATCTGAAATTCTTCCTGTTTAGGATCTCCTAATGCTTCTCGATAAGAAACTTAATTTAATATAGCATAAAAAATTTCAGCTCCTATAAATTAATCAGTCTGTTACAGAAACTAAAATATTTAGGATTACTGCTCTTATCTAGGAGAGGTACCTATACCAGTGATTCTTTGGGTGACCTAAAACATTCCTGATGCCTATCTGATATCTGAGACTTTTGCATGTCCATCTGGGTTAAGTGATACCCAACTCTTCAAATACATTCTGCCTACTTTTCCTTCTGCTGCTGATGCACACACACCTTTCCTTTTGCTACTGATGCATATACATTTCCTTTTGCTTTTCTCCTTTTCTCTTGTTAATTTCAGTTTCAGCTGACCTTTGGCTTTTCTGGCTCAGTTCCTGAATGTGCAGGCGATGCCTTTGAGCTGCTGCTTTCACCTCAAGTCACATGTGATCTTGTCTGTCCAAGTGCAGACAGGCATCCTGTGTTCACCCATGCTGGCCTTCTGACGTGCTTGCTTGCCTTCCTGTACACTGGAAGGGACAATTCCTCTGCTCTGAGGAGACTGAAAATCAGTCAGGTCTCCTGCACACTTTTGCCTCCTGAGGCAGTTTCCTATGGGTTGCTGAAGAGCAGGTACCTGAAGAGGCTAAAGATTGATTTTCTGAAATCCAGGATTATAATCCTTCTGTCAATCTTGCTCACTTCCCTTAAACTCCAGTCTCAGAATCATTACTGCAGATTGTGTTCTAAGGATGTTATGACTGGAAATATCCATAATGAGGTTTGCTGTTGCTGAGAGCTACAGATGTGAAAGTATTACAGAGAGTGTAAACTAGTTTACTAGGGAAACATTTCTTACTAGAGTGTTATGAAAGGTGGTGTTCAGATGCACAAAAAGGAAACCTGCAATGATTGTCCCATCCTATTTATTATATCAGCTTAATATATAACACTAATTTTACTATCCTGAAATTGCATAAACAAGTCAAATAACTAGGAACTGGTTTTAATTAATGGCAAAACGGTCTCTGCATGCAGAAGTGTAAAAGCAAGTAGTTCACAGGTTAAACTACTTTAAGGTTAAATTGTTTTAAGGGTGCCAGATAACAGGCTAAGAGCTTATGAATAAGGATGTTACAAAGATACAGTCTTTCACATGCTAGAAGACTAATTTTAGTTTTGAATTTTAGAAATTAGTGCCTAGAATGACGTTGAATAGTTGATCCTGATTTGGGTTATAAAGATGAAATACCCAATTTTTAAAAAACATTTTTCTGAATGGTGACTCAGCTTTCCCTTCTCACCACTCTTTTACTAGCATTCAATAACATGATTGGTTCTTCCTTGTTTTATTCACTCTTTCTGATGTGCAGTATATTAATGCAGTTATAATGATTACTGTTTTTCAATGTGTACATTCAAAACACTCTCCTCAGATTCATATGTGATTTGTGCTATTTCCCTCTTGTGCCCTTATACTTACTTTTTCTTCAATTTGTTGTTCCTGATTTGCATTCATTAAAATTATCATTTCTGCCTTTCATTGTAAGCTTTTAATTTGTCTGCATTTTTAATCCAGTGTGATTTTTGTAATTTTTTTTTCTAATCCAGTGTGATCTCTTCTTATGAATATCTTGTAAAAAATCTAAAGTGATTTCTATGTATCAGAGCATTTGTTTCCTTTTTTTTCAGATGATGTTTAATGAATAATGAAAGCAGTAATTCTTAATGCATCACATCCTCTTAGGAAGAGACTTTCGTGTGTTTGGTTTTTTTGACGAAGTTTAATTCGAGATGACTTGTTTCTGAAATCTCACTAATTATCCTAAGGGAGGTATTTTCTCCATTCCCTGTGAAAATAGAGAAAACAGATTTTGATGTTTTACCTCTTGCTGAATGTCAGGTATGAGAACAATGCAATGAATGCTTCACCTATAAAAAAGTTCAGTCAGAACTCACATCATTGTATATGTTAGAGATCTCTTCATGAGACATAAATCTGTAGAAGCCCTGGTTTTGTTTCTCTTGCTCCAAGATTCACTTGTCAGTGCTGTGATCATTTTCTCTTCTTAGTAAAGAAAGGTCTGTGATGCAGAATGCAACATCCAACAAAAGTATGATGAGAAGACCTGTCTGTCAAAGACTTAGTTGATTTTTTTTCCATAACCAGCCTTAACATTGACTAACAAGAGGCAACAAATCAGTATCTATCATAGTGAAGTTACTTGTGGTAGCACTCTTTGCGCTTTACAGATAAATGTTAAAGCACAGTGTATTTCCTGACTTCCACCCTGCCCTGCAGCTGCCGAGGACAGCAGCAATTCTGAATCGCACTAACCTTATGACAGCACTCCAATGTCAAATGGCATTTGTGGTGAGGGAATCAGCTGGCCAGAGAGCTGACACCTGCAGAGCTGGTGAGATAGGTCAAGTCAAGTTTAAATTCACTCTGAATGTTACAGCAGGCTGAAGTTTTCTCCCCTGCCATATTTCAGATTCTGACTGCTCAGGCCTGGAGTTTTGATTCAAGCACAGATGCGGGCTGACAATTGCTGTCTGTAGGAGACCTGCTTTTAGGAGGAAGCCTATTGTGTCTTCAGTGGGAACTAGTTATCCTTTGGATAAATCAACAGAATTGGTTTCAAACCGCTAGTTGAGGCCTAAATGCTTTCTGAATTTTCCAAAGAAGATTCATATTTATAAGCAAACGATAACATTTTTCATGTATATTTTATTCCCTTTCCCTTCCCCCATTTTTATTCTCAAACTCTGATAAAATGTGAAGTTTGTCAATAAAATATATAGAGAATTTTATGTGCACATTTGTGTAACTTATACTAAACGTGAAGATTGAATATTATGAAATCAAAACACATTTGAATGTACATTATCTCTTTCCTACCTTTGGAATTTTAACGCCGTTCATTTTGCTCTCAAACCTCAAGGTTAACTCTTCAATACCCCTTCTCATAACCCAAAGGATTACTGTTGCTGCCGACTTACATATCCTTTCAATACCAAATCTTAAAAGGAAAGAAAAAATTATCTTTTTCTTTTTGATATTTGCATACTCTTTTCAATGGTTTCCCTAGTCAGCAATAGGACACAAACTTGGATGAGATTATACTGAATAAACCTTGTTTCTAAAAAAAGCCATCTGAAATAATAACAATAATTCTTAAATATGGTCTTTGCATGTAAAATTAGCTTAAGAAAAAAGATCCAAAATGCGCTTTTCTTTTTGTCTTGCTGTGTGGAGAGAGGTGTACTCCTTTTATGTGTTATTTAGGTATGTGTTTCACTTTGTCACATAGTATGCTTTATTTTTGTACCTATTTATTTAGTACGTTTAGTAACATATTAAAGGGCAAAGGCCTTTCTTATACAATTTTTTGACTTTGCTGTTTTATTTCCCATGTTCTTTCCTCTTTTTTGTGTCATCTGCTTTGCACAGGAAGTAACACGGATGCAAGTTAGATTTATTATTTTAATAATTATTCTGTGAGATTTAAGAAGAATGCTTTGAGAGGAAGCTTTCTTCCTTCCCCCCCATCCCAACCACACACTTGAAGAAGGTATGGGTTTTTTTATTGATTTGTACCAATGCAATTATTTAGGAAGACTTTTAACTTCTGTCAAGTAGCCTAAAGATAACAGTTGTAGTGCAGATGGGGATGAAGCGTCACTTTGTCATCTGGCTGTAAAATTACCTTGGTTCTTTTTAAAATTACCTTTGAAAAGAGTTATGAAGTAGAAATCCACCATGTGTTTCAAATACATAGTCTGATCTGTTAAAAAAACCCCAATTTTTATACACCGTTATTAATTCTTGATGCAAATATGCCTAAAGTAAGGGTTAAAATGAGAAATTTCTGTTTGATTTTGTTAATATTTTCAGTATAGCTTCACTAGTACAGGTGTTGTGTTACTGTTTTATAGGACTATTAATACACACCTTATTTTCTAGAACAGGATTAAGAAAATACAAGAGAAAAAAGGTGAACGTTTTGTTCACTGGCAGAGCATGGGAAACCGAGAAGTCCTTGACTTAAGGTGAGCACAGGTGAGTAACAACTAAAGATCAGTGTGTCATCAGCATTGTTCTTATGCTAAATTCACACACAGCATTGTACTAGCTACAGGGAAGGATATTAACTCTATCCCAGCTGAAACCAGGACAGCAGTTCTGCTACATCAGCTAACTTTTGTGTTAACTTCCAGCCTTATAAACTGTGGCAACTGTGTGGCTAGGTATCATCACCAGAGAATGAGGGAGAATTACAACAGCATTCACAGATGAACTTTCTTAAATGATATGGAAATGTGCAAATCCATTAGTCTAGTTTCTTGCTCTACAGCACAGTAATAGTGCTCAAAAGATATGGAAAGGGCATTAAATTTGCGCTGTTTACTCTGTTATGACACTTCTGCCAGAATGTGTCTGTGAAAGGCAGGAGGTTTAATCACCTGAAATAGGCTCCTACCTCTTAGTCTCATAAAAATTTGCAAAGGTGGATACCTGTGCTGTATAACTCTGGGTACTTTCAGCTGTGGTCTTTGGGGAACATTCTGCTCCATCCATTGCTAAACTTACTATCATGAAATCTGTGCAAACAAAATACTTGACAAAAAGCCAAACATATTTCCGTGTATTGCCATAGTGAGTATTAAGAAAAAAACACATTTTGAGTGTGACTTTCCACAGGCTGTGGATCTATTAGATGTGAATTGTGGTTTTTTCCGCCTGGTTGCTGAAGAGGTTCAACAGCAATAGATAATTTGGTGCTGGGAATCCCAGATGTTACTAGTAGGTCTGCAGAAATGACTGAGCTATGGGCCATAGAGAGTGACAGAACTCACTCTTATGTGACTGCTTCCCAGTTTGACGTCTGAGCTGTGCTTGTATTGAGGTGGAGAGAAGTTACAAGAACCCAGCTTACCATAAACCTACTTAGATTTTTGTCTTATGAATGAAAAAATCACTCTCTGGATTTCCAAGTGAAGTATGCTTATATTGATATTGACTCCTACTGTAAAAATGCAGAAAGTAACAACTAATCTTTATTTTGTATTTTCAAGTGGATTAAGAAACGCAAACCTTGAGTCTTTTTTTTTTTTTAGGTATTAATACGTTTGCTAGCTCATTATGAAGAATATGCTACAAATATAGCCAAGGTGTTAGAACTACAGATGTTAATGTTATTAATTAATAGTATCAAGTTAATAATAATTTTAAATGTTAGGCCATTTTTAATTGCATTGAAGAACACTGGCAGTTTTCCCAGTTGTAGGTTGTTCTGAAGAGCTGACAGAGTTGTGATCATTTTTGTTTCTAAATATTGAAGACAATTGCAAACCTGCACCAGAAATATGCTAGGGAAACAACCTCAGGCAATATTTCATGTTTAACATTTAAAAGTCATTAGAACAGTGGAAACTCATTATGTATCCTAATATGTATACGTTTCTGCGAGAAAGACAAATAGGTGTAAATCGATCTTGAAATTTTGCATGTCTTTAACATTAAAATGGAGGTACATGCTGCATGATACTTTTATGTCTGATATTTTAGAACACCGAACTGACAGCAGATGTCAGGAAAGAATGCCTGGCTGCCCTGTGATGTACACACGTACCAGCTAACCTGGAATTCCAGCTCAGCAATGTACTCAAAACATGTGCTGAACTTTAAATGTCGCTGAAATTTAAAGGCTTTAGAAATGAGTTTAACCTGAAGCAAATAATTTTTTACTATATTGAATCATTACCTACGTAGGTGTTATTTCATTGAGTGCAAAAAAAAATAGCTAGGAAGACTGATTCTATAAGTATTTCTGTAAACTCAGGCTCCAAACTTCGCTGGGTGGCAGATAAGGTGGATATCAATGACACTCCTTCCTATTGACTGTAGCAAATAATAATGGAAGTTTGAGAATAGTCATGATTTTAGAAATTTAAGTCCGAGATTCTATAAGCTCTGAAACAAGAGTTTGTAGTCCAGCTTTTCCCTTCTGCAAGCATATCAGTGTTATCTGGTGTTGCTGATTTAACTCAACAGTCCTTGTTATTAAGTGCTACCACCTTAATAGTTTTTCCTATAGGATGTCTAGAATATACAGGTTCAGGTTTTTCTTTTTCTCAACAATGTTTCATCTAAAATAAATAAAATTTCATGTGCAGTTTTTCAGTCACACTAGGGATGACTTCTTAGAAAAATCTTTGGAACTCTGGAACGGAAGTATGTATTTATTAAAATACAAAATGGTTCAAAAATATTGAAGGTGCAAGTGAGATGGACAGCATTACTTGTATTATATCATTGAATAATATCTCCCAATTTGGAAATGGAAACAATAATTTAAACTATTATCTTGAGAGCATGGCAAATGAAGATTCCAAGAATTAAATCTTTAAGCAACTTCATAGTAATTTCTGCTAAATTTACTTGCATTAATGCTAATATTAAGAAATACATATTACCAGGTGTAAGGAGATAGCTGTTTACATTTTATTTGTTATAAGCATTAAATCGCACGAAGTTTTATGCTTTTTCTTTCATCATCTGTCTTAAAGGTTATAATTTGCTCATTCTCTCTTGTTGTAGGTTGCTGTTGTTAGGGATTCATCTTCAAATTATCTCAATTCTTTTCTTAGATGAATACCTAATTCTGCTTATATATAAATACAATTACAATTTATAATTGACTTTTGAATCTCTTTGCATTCATTAATCCTGCACATTGTTTAAGCAATGATGTGATTTGAATGTTAATAGAAGAAGCTTTCAGGGTTCAGTGTCTCTGTACACATATTTTGGAGGGTGTTTGTTTATGGTATAAATTATATTTCAGAAGTCAAAATTGTCATGTTATTGGTATTCCTGTGTAAGGGATTAATTTTCAAGAGGAGCAGTTGGATTCAACAGAAAGCCACAGTTGTAAAGGCAGAGATGGAAAACCATCACTATGGTAATGGGGGTGAGTTTTCATATGTCTCATTTTCAGTGTATCTTGCACTGGCATGGGTTTGAATGTAGGTAGCTGGAGCAATTAAGTATTTGATACTAATGACCTTCCACTTAATTGCATGGCTCCTGAGCCATCCACTGGAAGGGGGAGACCATGCTGCAGCTGCCCAGCCCTGTCAAATGCGACTGAGAATGTTCGGGCAAAATACTGAACAGAGACTACCTATCCTTTCACACTGAGGGGAACTATGTAGGGAAGGAATTAATGCAGAAAATTCTTTTAAAGTGTCACAGAAACATCCCATAGACGGAATGAAGTCAGACTTTACTGATAGATCTTGACTTATCACCTCATTCCAGCTGAAATCTTTCAAATTCAAAGCTTTTGAAAAAACATCATGAGTTATCTGTGCTATGGCTAGGGTGTGTTTTATCTAGTAATTATTTTTGATATTTCTACTAACGGAAAAAAATCATGATTGAAATAAATTTAATTAGACTATGCTTCATGTACATTCAGAACTTTAAATACACAGTCAGGTTTTGGAATTAGATACAAAGTTGGGACTCTTGGAAATAAATTCTAACCTGTGTGAACTATAAGATCCTCCGTGGTTGCGCATAAATACCTGCCATTTTGGTACTTATTTGGTTTAACATTTCATAATACTGGAGAAATACAGAAAGTTATGAAGATTCTCAGACCAGGATAATTGGCCTGTCATGCGTTCTCATTTTGGCATTCACCTTTACCTAACATGCCAGTGTAACAGGGCATGATGTGCTGTCAAGATGATTTGACAAGCCTGGGAAACTTCAAACACAGTACCTTGTTGCCTGAGATTTTTTATTTATTAGTAAACTCCAAAGAAATTTTTAAAGTATGCTCATTACCCTGTTTGCATAGTCCATTTGGGTTAGTGAGCACAGCAACATTACAATGTTTGTTTCTAGCAGCTTGGAGCTGGCAGCATGCAGGGAGCTACTGGGAGCAAATAGCAAAGGATCCATGACTGGTTTCTCTTTACTTCCTTGACTCTGTATTTTTAGTTTGCATAATAATGCCTCGTGGCCTTGATCTTTACGAGGTCATCTGTTACAATAAAATGCTAAAAATAACAATTATGGAGAATATGTTTCAGTTTGAAACTTGAATTTTTCTCAAACTTTGGAAAAGAACTGGGAGACAGCTCTGTCTTTCTCATGATAAATCAGAAATTTGAAAGTACAAATACTTTTCTTTGCTGCTGAATGTCCTTCCTGCAAGATTAAATGACAGCGACAAATACAAGTAAATATATTCCTCTATCCCTTGACAGACAGAACTAAAAATAATCCCACTAGACTCGTATTTAATTATAGATCATGATGGTGCAAGTTCCCATATTATTAGCCAAACAAAAATGCATTGTACAGTTCCACAATTTGTGCTGAAGCAACCTGTATGTTACTGTTGAATGAGGAATTACTATAAACAGGGAATTACAGGAATGTAGCTATACCTAATCTATTGATGCAGTATGGTAGCAGTAGGGTTCCTTATATGGACTGGGAATCTCCGAGATGACCATAACATGATGTTTATCATGTGTGAAGGAGTCTGATGCTGTCTTGAAGCATCAGGTCTATTCTGTATCCACTAGGTTTGAAAAGACCTCTGAGATCATTGAGTCCAACCTATGACCAAACACTACCTTGTCAACTAAACCATGGCACTGAGTGCCAGGTCCAGTCTTTTCTTAAACATCTCCAGGGATGGTGACTCCACAACCTCCCTGGGCAGCCCATTCCAATGCCCATCATCATTTCCATGAAGAACTTCCTAATGTGCAACCTAAACCTCCCCTGGTGCAGCTTAAGTCTGTGTCCTCTTGTCCTATCACTGGTTGCCTGGGAGAAGAGACCGACCCCCACCTAGGTATAGACTCCTCTCAGGGAGTTGCAGAGAGTGATGCAGTCTTCCCTGAGCCTTCTTTCCTCCAGGCTAAACATCCCCAGATCCTTCAGCTACTCCTTGTAGGACTTTTGTTCCAGACCCTCCAGTATGGTTACAACAGGCAGACACAACTAGTCTGATGTAGTTTCAGTAGTTGATCTGGGTGGGCATTATGTAGAACCATAGAATATCTCAAGCTGGAAGGGACCTATAAGAATCACCATAAGTATAACTTCTGCTCCTCACACAGCTACCTAAAATTGAATCATATGACTGAAAGCATTGTCCAGGTGCTCCTGGGTCTGCAACAGAAAGAGTGCTGTGACCACTATCCTGGAAGGCCTGTTCTAGTGATGGACCACCCTGTCAGTCAAGAACTTCTTGTTAATCTGAAATCTGAACGTTCCCTGGGACAGCACATTTGAAGCCACCTTGTCTACCCATTTAGGTTCTGGCAAGTAAGAAAGTGCATGGATGTTTTAACCTTTATTGTTGGTTGGGTAGGAGTTGAAATGAGCTGATCTCAGTATTGCAGTTACGATGGAGCTGCTCTGAGCATGGCTTTGTCAGAAGTTCTGTCTTCCCGTGAAGTTTTCCCTGAACGGTTCAGACCAACAGAGGTCTGCATGTGTCAGAAAATGATTGTCCGAGAATCTAAATTATGATTAAACACAAAATTCTAATCTCTAAACATCTTTAAGCTTTGCTATCACAGTGGTGACAGATTGTGCTTGGTAAGGTAGGATCAGGAATTTGTGTGTTACTGGTTCTGGATAATTACATGCTGTGTTTTGAACTCATTTTAAATTCACTTCATGCCAACATAACCGTGCAAAATGCGACAAAGTGGAACCAATCTGTCCTACCTAATACCAGAGCTCTAGATGTGCATTCATGTTTTAATGCATATTCTATGATTGCATCGTTATTATATATTTGTTTATCAGTGTAATATTTTATATAAATTTTCATAATCTGTTACTCTTGCTTTCAAAGCCTCTAAAGTAAGAGAGAGAGGTACCTGTTAATAGAAAAAAAAGTTTCTTTGTAATAAAAAATTGAACTACTTTAAAAATTCAGAAAATTGTTCATTTTCTTACTGGCTTTGTTGCTCAATTGGAAAAAAAAACTCTGAAGCCCTCTGAACTTTTATTTTCCCCCAGGAACTTTTTTTTTTAATACAATACAGTATCTGTCAATATAGAATCAGATGAATTGCTGTGTTTCTTAGCAAATGAGACTGAAAGAAGGGTAACAAATAACCAAAATGTTTTATTTTGTTAGATATTTTCTTATATTGTTACTTTCCATTTCCTTTCGTATCTTTTATATAGAGATATTTTTCTTAAATAATACTAGATATTAGCTACTTCTGATACTATAAATCTCCATAGCAAATGGTGATAATCATGTTCACAGTGGTACACAAATGCATCAGGACATATTAGTTTTAATACTGATCAAAAATCCTCTGGAATTACTGCAAAGTTTGTTGTGTTTTTTTTTAATCCTCTTAGTTTCAGTGGAGATTTTGTTCAGGCCTAATGATCTCAACTGCTTTGGTCATTTCAGTTGTGTTGCAGGGACGGGAAAGATTATAACCCTTATTCCCAATTTTTAATTCTGTTTGAATTCTTTTTTTTTAATCAATCTTTTCTAAAACTTTGTATCCATCATGAATGAAAACTGGAAAGGATAATGGAAATTTCTGATTACCTGATTTTATTTGTCAAAAATAAATGAAAAGCCAAAGAATTATGTTCCGCTGATAAATATCTTTGATCTCAATAGTAGTTCAAGTTAATTAGGAAAATATGCTTCCAGAAAAATCAGTTTTCTTTTTTCCTTTGCATTGTCTGGTTGTATGCTAGTAAAAGCATATTACACTATTAAATTTTGAACTTAGTCCCACTGCTCTAGGTGATACTATATCTATCACTTCATTAATTTTGCTGTAAATTTCATTAATGAGGTCAAGGGAGAGTCTTATATTATTGTTTGAGTGTATCTTTTTATGAATTAATTTTGGGAGGAATCTATTCTAATAATTTTTGCTATTGCTTGTGTGAGTATTTTGCAGGCTGAATTAATTAAGAAAATTGGCCTATAATTACTGCCGTTACCCATATCCTACCAGGTTTCAAAATTACAGAAATAATTACAGTCCTAAGAGAGTCAGGCAACTTTTCAAATGCTGCATTATACATGCTATACTAAATGCCATGGAAGACTTGACTAAAATATTAATGCATCTCAGCTGGAAATCCTAACGTGTCTTTCAGCTACGAGCTTTGCTTATAGATAGAATTATTTTCCTTGAAATTTCAGAAAAGTCTGGAGTTCTGAAGGTCTATGGGCTTGCTTTCTGCTGCAAAATTGAACCAGTTGTTACCCACATAATACTGTTTTTCACAGTAAATACTTAATATCAATTTAATTTGTGTTTTAGTCTGTAGAAGCTTCAAATACTGGAAGGAAACGTCTGTGAAGACATTTAAGTCAGTGAGAAGAGAAGAAAAGAGCCACTTCATAGGAAATGACGTTTCTCAGAGCAATAATTTCTTCAGCAATGATGTGAGTCTTAAGAGCTTTTAACAGCCTGTACTCTACTATATGTACTTTTTTTCATATTTTCTTTCATTCATTATGACGCCTATATTAAAAGAAAGGAAATAGCATCTGACAAAATTATATAAAGACTCCTGAGCTACCTTTAGACTTGCTGTTGCTCTTTTTGAGCCTTTGAATGGCTAATGATGACTTCTGTGTGGTGCAATCAACTTGTACTGCATTGATGGTACAGTTTGAGGTCCCACAGTTGCTTAGGGAAGGGGCTTTGTGAAGCAGAAGATTGGCTTTTCTCCTGCTTTTGGAGGAAGTAAAGTGGAGAGGGAGAGTGAAAAGAAAGCAGCCGCAGAAAGTGCATATCCAGCCCCAAGGCAGTATGGTGATCCAGGATGTTAGACTTCTGCCTTTTTGTGGTTTCTGAAGTCAAACATTACATACAGCCTATAAATTCCTCTGCTGCAATGATTTTTTGTCTGTAAAACCCAAAGGTGATCCTGGCACTCAATTCCTAATGAAGCCCTTTTACCTGAGTGATAGAAAAACTAGATAATAGAGTCATGATCATTGTGGATCTCTTGCATCTTATGGGAAGTCTACTACTATATTTTTTCTCCCCATTCCTTGCATTGTCAGTCTTCACATCTTTACCTGTTCCATTTTCTGAGACTTTGCGATAGACTCTTTTTGCCACCTGGCTCCTGACGAGTGCAGTCACCCACAGCCTGTCTGACAGCCTGGTGTCTCAATGCATTTCAGGGGGAAAAAGAGTAGACAAGTTGAAAACAGTTTTTACCCTACTACCTTATGGCAACTTCATATGTCAGTGGTTCAGAAAGGAGATGATGGAGGATTTAGTGACAGTTGCAGTGGGCAAGGGTCAAACTCTGCACTCTAGAAACAAGCTGAACCTTCTCTCTGTCTGTCTGAGACACAATTCTACCTCACAAATAACTGAGGTTACTGCTGAACATTGACAACCTGTAGCAAGTGGTCAGAGTTTGCTATCCCCTGTGAACATCTATTTTTTGGATTCACCCAAGGCAAGGATCAAGTATCTCTCCAGATAATAGAGGTGAACAACAACAACAAAAAGAAACACGAAACAACTGAATAAAAACCTAAATGCTGAGAGGAGCCAAAGCAAGAAATATATGTAGAGATCCCAATTCAGAAACTCTTTTCCTTAATTTACTCAATACTGCAAGGAGAAAGACTTAATATACAATTTATGCCTTATGCTCACGGATGGATTTACAAGAAGAATGACTCTTTGACCTAAGTAATTTTACATTATTAGTTTTTGTGATTTGCCCAAAGATCAGTCTTATTTCCTCCTCTAAAAAACATTGATATAACATAACAAACTTTTTTTCTCATGCATGTGATGTGTTCCAGAATTGTGAGTATTCATTGTTCTTTCTGCTAATAAAAAGCATACATATTTGATATGAGACATGATATAGTTTTTTTGTATACTGACTCTAAGAACTTGGCATTTTTCTGGTATAATCTTAGCAAAATGTGACATCTTTTATTATAGTCTGTATTGAAATTTTGAATGTTACAGTGGATTAAATTTGCACATTGCTGAAAACCCAGGGTCCTATTTTCAGGTATTTAAAAATATTTTGGATACCCTGCCAGCAATATGATCAGCTTTGTTTTCCTAGAGTGGTTGACCTTAACCCTAACCAGTCCTATGGCTTGGTACTGGACATGCTTGGATGTGTCTACCATATTGGATTCTTCCAACTCTTTTGAGCATTTCTCCACCTAGTTTTGGGTCCCGCTTAGGTGTAGAAATGAAGCTGCTCAGATCTAGAAAATGATGAATTAAAACAATAAACACCTTCTTCCGAGGAGAAAGAATGCACATCTTCTTTGGCCTTTTCTGATGCTTTCACTGGAGTTTCTTTGTTTTCAAAATTATCTTACTAGGAGACTTCATGGAGAATCACTTTACAGAAACTTCACATTCTGTGAGAATGCACTGAAATTGCTACATAACACTTCTGAATGGTAACGATTAATCTTTCAGAAAATTGTCCCATCATAAAATTTCTTATCTATTCTCATCCACTTTTTTATTTCCCAATTTTTCACATTTTTACCATTTTTTATGTTTCTGACTACTTTTTTATTCCTTTATCAATGCTTATTAAGAAGTGGCAGATATTCCCCTTCCTTTTGTTTTACCTCAAGCATTTAAAAATTTTTAGGTGTGCTGCACAATATTTTTTTTGTGAGTGGGAGTTTTACTACCCACACTGAATGGTTTCACCACACTCATAGGTTTACATTCCTGTCAGGAAACTCTTGAGTGAGAGAGCTCTAAGATATTAATGACAGAGTTTGCATTATAAAAAGGGAGTTACAATATATAAGCAATGGAAGTCATCATATTGCATTAAATATGCTGGATTTGAAGTATAGAAATGTTAAATGAAGTATTTTTAATCAGTGAAAAGAAAAACAAGTAGGATCTCTTAAACCTCAGAGATTAAGTACTAAGAAAATCAGTCAGGATGGAAAAAGACCTCACATGTTTGCAGTTCCTGTTTTGTCTAGCTAATGACTTGAGTAACCTAAATAGTGCTGGCATTATCAAAATGGATTAGCAAATATTTATGCTAGCCTGACTGTTCAGCATGTCTGCACTGATGAATATAAACATCTTGTGGGAAAAGGCTAAGTTTGCAAAGGCTTCAACCTGCACTGTGTAACAGGACATAACTTCTTAATATTTCTGATTGCCTAAGATGAATTGTAATGAGCACATTTTTATAACCTAGATCATTAGATGGACGTAAAATATTCCTCCAGTAAGTGTTTGTGGAAAGGATTCTTAACAAATGAATTGCTAAACCTTTGAGAGTTTCTTCACGCATTCATTTACATACCTTTGTAATAAAACAACCACGGTTTGCTAGAAAATAAACATGAAACCTAGAATTCAACCAAATTAAGGAATATTTTCTGCTTTCATTTACTATTTGAGTAAAGCGTTGCTTTTCATGGAATGAGAAAACTGTATCTAGAACTGACTGAATTCAAAACTGAGGAAGAATTGCATCTTTCAAATATCAACTTCCCACAGAAATGTCACTAAGGTGGTGTTTATGGACCCAGATGAGAGTAAACTATAATCTGTTGGATAGGGCAGCCGCTAAAAGTTGGAAAGTTGTATGATGGAAAGCTGTTTTATGCGCAAGGATTTGTGCACTTCTTTCAAAGCTGGATTACGAACAAAGTTCTTCACTGTCTGAAGCGAATGGTCTACACAGCAGGATAAAGAATTATTACCTGTTGAACCAAAGGTAAATGATTTATGTCAGGCAGAACAACTCTATGAACTCAAAATCAAGCTTTGAAACCTTAATATTTTACTATATACTGTCTTGCACTTCAAAAACAATCTACCCTCAGTGATAACGCAGCTCATGTGTTTTCTCCCTAAAGCATTCCCAGCACTGACATGTACAATGTAGTGCTGTGGTATTTTGCGTCATTTGCAAAGCATCATAAATTAATGAATCCATCAGCTTTGTTCTGTTCAGTAGGGCAGTCCTACCACATACACACAAGTGGGACTCTCAGTGCTCATCTTCTTGGGGTACATCTACAGAACCTCTACAATATAATACATTAAATGGTTTTTCTTTCCTATATCCATCTGTATTTTCATAACAACCAGAGATCGTGATGACTGGATACTTTGCATTATGCCTTCTAAATTATTCTCTTCTATGGATTCCTGTGTGTTTATGGAATTTCTAGTATAGCAAAACAAAACAAAACAAAGATACCGGTGCGAGGCTTCTGTGTTCTTTGGTATTATGGCATCTCTACAAGGTGGATGGGACAGTGACCGAGAGCTAGGGGTGGCTGATAAAAGACATAACACTGCTCAAGGTAAGACAGACAAAAGCTGGGAAACTGTGAGGATACTAAGCAGAAGTGCTAGAAAGGAAATGTGGTAAAATGCTGAGCCAAAAGGCTAGGTTGAGAGCCTGCCCAACAAACAGGCTAAAGATCATTATGTGTGTTACCAGACAGAGAAATGGGAACAAAGGGAAAGACTAAGGCCAGGTTGAGGATGGTAACAAAAAGATAGGAGGCTGGAGTAAGGTAACCTTAGGACAGTCAGACTGAAAAACAGAATCACAGAGAGAGGTCCTGGAGTGTGTCTGCAGCTGAATGACACTTTTCATGGATTTTTGCTGCTTGGGTTGTGCCATGTACCTGATGGAATGAAACTATGAGTGTGGCCAAAAGATCAATCTGAAGCTTTCAAGTAGACCTAGCAAGTGAAATGTCTCAGATCTTAAAGATACGGGACTGAACTCTGCAACACAAAGATGTCCAGCATAGATCAAGGCATCTCCTAGAAGGGGTTTACTTAACATTGTGTTTTTCTTTTCCCCATTTTCATCACTAGGATGTCTTTCTCACTATGTTTGAAATAAACACAGTAAGTGTAAGTATTTACACTTATTTTCCTTTCATTTTTAATTTAAAAATCCATTCCTAATCTTATCTTTTCCGTGACCAAATTTTGGTGAGGCTGTGTCTCAAATTTCTTTCCAAGATGGATGAATTCAAAACACTTCAGCTGAAACAAGAGGTGCTAAAATGGTGTAATTTTTTTTAAGGTTACTCTAATGTATATCAATATTCTTTAGTTGGGTCAGAGGTAAGCAGTTATAATTTTTTTTCTTTCTATCAAAAATGAGTGTCCCTACTGTGACTGTTCAGAAGAAGATTGCATTCTGAGCATCAGAAAGCATTGTGTTCTATCTGTGTAGATTTTTGTAGTCTGTGGGAATGTTACTTGTTTGCTTTAAAAATAAGCATGACATATCTAATAATTAACCTCCAAAAGTAAATTAAGTGCTCTTTTTCAGCCATTCTTTCATCTCTTGGAAACCCAGCTTTGTTCAAAGACATGAACTTGGAAGGTATGAATAATGCAGAATGGTTTTATACTTCTTTTTAACACTCTACTGAAAACTTGATTTATGTCTTTTTTTTTTTTTTTCTTTTTTTGTGGAGGTAGGGAGCCAAGAGGAAAGAATACTTGGAGGAAGAAAGGAAACAGTTACTTTTACTTGTAGACATCTAGAGAAACCTTGGACTAAGAAATAATGTAGAAATGGCAGGTGATGACAGCACGAGCCCATTTTTCCCCTTCATTGAGTAAGATCCTTAGAAAAGTTTTGCTTGAGGATATTAATAAATCTATTCTATGAAAAAATCTGTCATGATACAATACTTTACCTCAGCAAGGAAAAGTTTCTCTTTTTTCCTTCACTCATTCATTACCTGTCTAGGCTTTAACCTTTTCAACATCCCCTGAGTTAGCTCACAGTACAGGCTTTTCTACAATGATTTATGTATCACATGATGAAATATTCATAATGAGCTACCCTTTTTCTAAAATAACCCCCTAAGTAATTTTGATTTGCCCTTTTAAAAATATTTTTTACAGTAGTTGATAACATTTTATTCCCTGATTAAACAAAACCATTTTTCCAGTGCATAATTTTATTAATGCCTTTTTTTGTAAGCAAGTTGAACTTGGCTTACAACTATGCATAAGTAAAAAATTGGTAAGCTTAGCAATAATTTAATATAATTTTCATCACCACATGAATTAACCTTATTGGTATCAAGAAATAATAGCATCTTTGTAGCCATAAACCACAAACTTTCTGAACTGAGACACATATGGCCAAGAATCTGTTGGTAGATTGTGCCTGGAGGCTGAAGGACTTCAGCTGCACTGGGAGGTCCAGGTCTCCTTTCTGCCAGCTAGTGTATGATTTCATCTCTGCTTCTTCCTGCTTTCAAACTGTGAGCGTATTTTCTATATTTTGCCAGAAAATCTCGTACACAAATTGAAGTGAAATGGAAAATCAGTCATTATAAATATGGATGATCTATCTAGTGCACACTAGTTTGCTTTCAGGGACATACTGCTGCTGTGTTAGACCTGATCAAAAAAGTTTGCTTAAAATATTTTGCTGCACTCAGATTCTTGGCCAGAAATAAAATTTATTTTGGTGAGTTCACTGAGAAAAATGTAAGAAATGTGCTGAATAAAAAGACCTTATTACATATTTTTATTTATTTTTGCAGTCTTTAATTATGGCAGTGACAATGAACACATGAATTGTAATTTCCATTGGAAATTATGTTTGCTTTAATTTAATTAATTTACAGAATGAATGTACTCCCCAGAACTTATTGAAAACTTTGAAATGTTGAAATTTCCTATATAATTTATATCTTTAATTTTTTAAATAGAATGAGTAATAAAAAGACCAGTTGCATTTATGACAAAGATAAGATACTAAACCAAAAAATCAGCTGTGTGGTATCTGACAATGTCTAATGAAATGATACAGGGAAGAAATTACTGGAATCATAATTAGACAAATTATTTCAGCTTGCCAATTACTGCACATAAGCACTTAAAAGAAGAGGTAAACCATAATGAGCTAATTATTACTGAACTAATATTTAGCTGTAATTAATGATTGTTTCTAGTATTTTGAAGTTCTAATTTTCCAATCAATATTCTATCCACTGAAACAAAATATTTCCCTAAGGAGGGGTGTTGTTCCTTTTCTTTCTAACTCACCAGAAGAAACTCCTAGAAATTAAATGGGAGGTAAGTTCATATGGAGAAAAAAAATCACAAAAATCTGTAAAGGAACTGATAGACTACGACTTTCCAAAATTGTTGTTTCTAACAAAGATTGCTGTAAATATGCAATAAAACATTTTGAATACATAGAAATATTTATCTTTAAGTAGAAAAAACATGTAAATGAGACAAGTAGACATATCCAAATTATATTTTATTTCAAACTTTGCTTTTAAGTAATTATGTCAACATTGTCTTGATTAAAGGGTAACACCAATGTCTAAACATAGCAAACAAGCTTGGAGGCAGAAATTCCAGTTCATTTGTTTTTTTAAATCTTAGGGAACTGGAGATAATTAGAAGTTTGACAATTATAGAATCACAAAATTGTTTGGGTGGGAAGAGACCTTAAAGATCATCCAGTTCCAACCCCATTGCCATGGGCAGGGACACCTTTCAGCTAAAGATCCTTTTAACAGTCATCTTGTCTCACTGCTAGAGATCTGTTATCCTTGCAGCTAACGTACTCTGACTGTTCTAGTCAGAATTCTTATGATTTTGGAGAAAGAATAGTCCTCTTGTTTGTCTACCTTGTCATTTGTGAAGAAACTATATGCAGTATCAATACTTTGAATAAAATAGTAACTTGCATTAGAAGCTAGAATTTAAGGAATCATATGAAACTCTTCATTGAGGTACAAAATGTTAGCTAAAAATTATAATTATTACCCTAGGAGGAGTATGCTGCATTACTGCAGTTATTGGTTTGAAATGCATTGTGGATTTTTAAGTTTTAATCCAACAGTATTGTTGTCTGTTGTTTTATTTGCTGAAATAAATAATGGTAGGACAGTCATCCATTTGTCTTATATTTCCTGGGGATTTATTGTTTCCTTGGCTTTTGCTGTCTGCTTTTTTGGTTTTTCTCATCTGAAATATTTTTGCTGATGCATGAGAGAGATTTCTTCCTGTTGTATGTCTTACCTCTTTCTCCAGTGTAGAATCCTATTTAGACCTTTAAAATACTCTGTTTTGAGCCTTTCTAACAGTGATGCAGGAAAAGCAGAATTCAACCAGAGTTAATTTTTAAAAATGTAATCACAGAGCAAGGCAACTGAATTAAATACCCACCTCTTAATAACATAGTCTTTCAGGAAAATGTGCAGTTAAAACACTTCAGCATTTTTAAAATATCAAGTGAAATGGTGCTTCTCTTGTTACTGTTATGTTGTTACTGAAATGCATCCAAGCAAATGAGGGCAGAGGTGTCTGTGTCTCTGGATATCTAGGGATGCTTTGATATTTAATGTAAAACAATGATATGATCTGTCACTTTACTATTCTTCAATAGATTCTATTTTTAATATATTTTTCAGTTGTTAGTGTTTGTCCTGGAATTCGTTCTACTTCCCTGGCAGTCAGAAAGCACATATTCTAAGCAGCATATTTCTGGGTAATTGTAATGGTCATAGTATAATGAGATTTAAGATGGGATTCATATTTATTTTGTTTTCTCATCCAGTGTATCTTTTTTTCATATAGAGTGGAGAAGAGAGATGCTCTCTAGAGGGAAAGTGCATTATCATTTGGAATGAAGGAGGGTGGCATCTCAGGTCCAGTTCCTAATCAGTACCACTGAAAAGGGAGTTACCCCCTTAAACTTTTCTTGTGAGGGGGTAAGAACGCACATGTATCTGCTTATTCTCTTTAGCCTATGCACGCAGATCTGAGTTAGACACTTTGTTCTTCTTTTTTTTATTAAATTTCTTTTCTGTGATCCTTTTGCAAGCATTTCCAATGTAGATACAAATCTGAGCTCTTTAAGTTATGTTGAAAACTTAGACCTTTCATGTATGCATATAAAGCAAAATCCTAAGAAAACTGCATGCTAAATACTGGTAGTTCCCTGGGTGCGTCTGTCATCAACTGCCTGTGCCTCCAGAGTTAACCAGATTATCAACACAAACTCAGCTCATCATCATTCTCCTGAGAGGGAAAGAGAAACATAAAAATGTTAATGTGATTCTGCATCACACGAACATGGAGAATCAGACGAGAATATAACCTTTGTATTCTGCTAATGCATTTTGCTTGAAGCATGCTCTTCTGCTTTCCTTTTTCACATACACACTAGAATTTTCACATTCTCAATTTTTTAACCTTTGTACTTGAATTAGCCTTCAGAAACTTCCTCAGATGTCAAAAGACAAAGCTGAACCTTTTTTTTTTTACCATCTAGTCTTTTGGGTGAAGAAGTATTTCAAAATGTCTTTCTGGAAATATGCTAATTTCTGTAGAACCAGCAAACCCATCGATTGTATTTATAATGCCTTGTAAAGTGGATTCTAAAATATGGTAATTCCTACAGCAATAGGTCTATTAAGTTTTTATAACTAAATAAGCATTTGGATGAATGCATCATTGCATAAGGAAAGTCAATCATTCAGACCCATTGCTAGAAAAGTTCTGATCCTCCTTCTGTTTGAGCCTGAAAAATGCTGCTTCACGATGAGAATGCAATCGATCATAAAACTCATTTTACATATTTGAAACTGTGCTGAACTGACTGTAGAATCTTTAAAAGACAAGGAAATGTTCTCCAAAATGTGCTCACACATTCAGTGTAGCTATTACTCATCCCTAGCCTGATTGCTATAGCATAGGTTTTTCTCCAGTGGTTGATTTTATAGTGAAGATTTGCTCAGTAGAAGATTTTTGTATGGAAGGCAGCTTTAATCCAATAAATTAATGTTTCTTTGGAGTTTATTTTGGGGATTTATTTTATGTTTAAGTTGAAAATGTCTTTGGTTTGATTTTTTGAACTATAGCTTTAGCATCTGTGCTAGCCTGCTTGAAATACAACCTTTAGAAATGCATTTGAAAATGAAGTTGTTTGATTGAAGTTCTTCTTCATGTACATTCTCATGTTCCTTGACATGTAAAGCTGTTAATCATTTTAATATTAATTACAATTTTCTATGTAAGAGCATAGTTTTGGCCAAGAATGAGAAGAGAAATTAATGAATCTACAAATAATAGAAGTTCCAGCTTAGACAAAAATTAAAAGGTTTATTTGAAGAAAATATTCTTTTCCTTAGTGAAATTCTATTCAAGAATAAAATATTTATATTTACTGGTCCAAATATGAGCAGTAGGTGCAAAAGAACTATTCAGCTTATACTACAGGTCACTCATGGCAGACTTCAGTTTCTTCAACATCAGTGCCAAATGCTGATTTAAATGTTCTTGAGTGCTGATACCTCCCATTTCCAACAGTCTTTACCAAAGGCTGTAGGTCTCTTGAAGATCAAGGCAGTTGTACCTACCTGTATTTTCCAGAAAGTTGTTTTGCTGACTTGTCAGTGGAGGTAGCCTTTAGTTGCCTAAATCTAAGTATCAGGTACCATTTGAGAGAGACTTAATAGCCATGACTGCAGGACATGACAGGACTGTTGAGTTCTCACAGATTTCTCATTATGGATACAGATTAAATCCTCTTTTATACTTAGACATGTTTTTTTCTCTTTTCCAGAATTATTTTCTTAGGGAAATATTCTTCTAACTTGAGTTTAGCCTAAGTATAAATATTTATTCTTAGTTTTCAGTGCATCCACTGCTTTTTGTTTTTCAGTAAAGGAATTGATTTCTTTATTCTTGTTTCTAACTACCTATTGCTATTTCTCCATGAATCCTTACCTAGGAATCTGTCATGATGCAGAACTACAGGGTTCGTTCGTCCTCCATGTCTGTGTAGTGGGTGTTACCATGACTTGTCAGCACTTGGAGCTCTTCATTTGGTTCATGTTGATGTCTTTTTCTTTCTCAGTCTAGGATCTGCTTCCATGTTTTCTGGAATGCTCTTATAGCTTTTCTCTTTCTTCCACTGGTCTGAGTCTGCAGTGAGCATCTGAACTCACCACATATAATGCCATCTACATTGCCAGTAGCCATTTCTTTTTCTTTTTTCTTTTAATTAATATAAAGATCAGTTTTTTCCAGCTTAAGGTTTCGAAGTCAATAGCTGACCATGGGTGAGCATTTACAGCCATGGCATCTCCAGTGCCACCCTGTGTCTCAACTCATCAACTGTGTAGGTGCACCTCTGTGCCACATCCTATGTCTCCCTTTCCCAAGGTCTCAGCTGTGATACCAGACCTATATTTCTCTATACAGCATTGTTATGTTAGTCATAAAACCATTGTGGTATTGCCATATAAAGATAAAATAGCCACAGCCACCTAGCCAATTATTAAAAAAAAAGGATCTGCTAAAAAACCAACCTGCTAAACCAGGCAGTTCAGCTAAAGTTTAGAGAGAAAAAGTCTGTCAAACCTCAGTCCTGAGGGTATAAAGCTTTCAACCTCTTTATTAACAGTGTCAATAGTGTGTTATGGGGCTTCAAGGTTATGATATGTATATAATTAATACTGATGAAAGATGACTTTTTACAAACCTTGCCTTTCTACGTATTCTGCAGGCAAATGCAATAGGAGTAACATCCCAACTGACTCAGTGGAAGTCGTTCTGGTTAGTACATTGGATAATGCAAGAGGCTGAGAACACCATTTAGTGTTTACTACAGAAGGATGACGTACTTGTGCTGGGAAAACAACACCATCTGCTTTAAACTTGTTCAAAAAATTCTGACCCAACATTTCATGCTCTAGAAGAAATGAGTAGGAGAATTGTTTCAGTGCATCTGTGACGAACGAGATGACTTATAGAGGAAATTTTTTTACAGTAGCACTTTAACTTCTGTTTCACTTCTTTGTGTTCCTTCTCTGTAAGATGCTAGACTTACCTGCTCTTGAGGAGTAATTCAGCAGTTATTTTAGTCTGCCTTGTATGTCTTTGCCTTTTAGGAAACTGTGATTTTCATTGTTCAATTGCAATGCTGTCAAAGAGTATTTTAAATTGCTGAAAAAGTGTTCCCTTATTCCTCACTAAATAGAGGAATCTAATTATATTCTATCTTTTGCAGAAGAGTACTGTGTTAGAAGATACTCCTTGTTGCCTTAGAACTCAAAAATGAATATGACCAAGAATGCTTTTCAGGGAAAAATTACATAAGTTTTGTTTGGAAATCATAATTATCCTCTAAAGTATGTACTGGCCTTTTGTTATCCCCAAGACTATAGCCTAGGGGATAACAGTGCATTCACAGTTAGATATTCCCATCTGTGGGAATCCTCTTTATTTACCAATAGTTTTGTGTTTTTGTTCCATGACTTTGGCTTCTTCAGGAAGGATTCTTGGCAAATACAATTGTCACATTCTGAGAATGAGTGTAATCACCTGTTAATACATTTGTAATTACAATGTGTTTCCTACTTCAAGTCAACTTTGAATTTTAACGTTGACTTCATGTGTACTTTAAACACTTGGTCTGTTTAGAGTGCACATGAAGGGTGTCTCCTGTTCCCTGTACACCCTGGCACATGCACAGATACATTTTTGATCCCAACTTCCATGATTTGGGTGCAAAAAAACTAAGACAGGCATGAGACCTCATCTTTTGTCCTTTTCTTGAATGAGGTGCTCACATTGCTGTCCAATGACTTCCAGTCTGAATACTTAAATAAGCCTAATAAACATCTCTGTATATAAATAAAGTAGACACCTACACTGACACAAAGAAAAGAAAGCATGGTTTCTACAAGAAATAATTCCTAGAAAATTAACTGTAAAACATACTGAAAACAGATCTTACTGGATCCTTCTGAGCAACAGGATTATCTCCAGGGGCTTTTTAGAGTTAAGTTTTAAGGACTGGCTATAAAGAAACAAAAATTTTCTTGGAGATAAGTCATTGTAAAAGTATTAACTCTTTTTTCCCCCACTGGAACATCATTCAGAAACCCTGACAAATATCCTACCAAAGCTTTCAAATTCAAGGAAAACTGGTAACCTGGCAATCTGACCAGTGATTTTTAATATTTTTCCTATTGACATATTTAAAGTATAAGGCTCTAACAGCTTTTAAAGCCTTGAAAATATAATGCCATACATTTGATCTTAGGAAGCACTTGATGCTTCTGTGAAGCTGTGTACTTCACATACATAAACATGATGGACATCATGTGAATATTACTACCAGGCAATTTTAGTGCTGTCATTTGAAACAAGTGCAGATTTTGTTAAGATGCCATTAATTTTTATTTAATTAGTGCCTTGGTTTTAAATATTGGGATCATTCTGAAACCACATTGTTATTCTCTGCAACAGCTCACTCCAGGCTAATTTATTTTCATGTCTGCATTCTTTGGAAATGTCAGATTTGTTTATTCAGAGCAGATAAATCTGCCATGTGGTAAATGATGAGAAGGAGATGGTCAAGTATGTTATGTTTCTAGCCCTCTGAGTTCTGTCAAAATTATTGTAAAAATGTGTGATATATTTTGAAAGGAAAAGAATAATGTGTTGTTTTATTCTGTGGAACACTTATGAATTCCATATAGAATACTATTAGTCTAGAAATTGGATGTGCCAGTGTACTGTAGAGAAATGAGTTTTTGAATATAATGTTCTGCATGAAATGGAGAATGCTATTTATCATATTATTTGGCATTTAAATAGAACTTTTCTGAGACTCTAAGCATTTTATTAACATTTATTAAGCGAGGCACATGACACGTTCTTTGAGGTAAGCAACTCTCCCATTAAATTAAGAAATAAAGATAACAGCATAGAGTTGGTGGTTTGTCAGAACCATCCTCATCTGCCTTTCATAGGCTTCTTGCTTCCATGAGACCACAGTCTTTCATTCCTTGAAAAGGAATCCCATATCAAGAAGCCAAACAAAATTTAACATTAAGTTTATATTGGCTTATTTCATTAAGTAAAACATTAGGGTGTATTAGTTTGTATCAGTTGTTTGTTGTTATGTTATTGCTGTCCAAAAATATTGAATAAAATTCTCTATTAACTCTTGGTAGGCTGGTGGGTGATAATCTTTTAAACTTATGCTACTACTACTACTAATGAAGCATTCAAAAGTAGTCTTTTATTTAAAGATATTTCTTAGCATAAGAAATATAACATCCCATTGTATTTATAAATACTTTCATTTAGAAAATACATATTTAGTTAAATGTATTCTTTCCTATAATTTTTTAATGACTCCTAAGTGTTGCAGTTAGAGGTTTTCATAAATTATTGTAATTATCCCATTGATTTGTTGGATATAAAGGATTTGTTATGACAGAACTTTGAAAATAGAAAGAGGACTGTTCATTGTGACATATTAAGACTGAAACTATCCTTGACTTCTTAAATACTTGTGATTGACCAGGTGCCAGTGGGCCCTGTTATTTTTTTTATAAAGTACAAATCTGCTAACCGAAATGTGTTAATAACAGAAAGCTATTTGCTGCTGTCATAAATCATGTCATACCCCAAACAGTTTTGGAATGACACTACATTTGGAAGATCAGTAACTAGCTGTATCTCTGTAGTTTGTCCTGAAGTTTTCACTAGTAATGAGAGTTTAAGAGCCTTAAGGAGAGAAGTAAAATGAAGCCACTAAATTTTATATTGTGGTGAGGAACAAATCCAGATGAACTTGTAAAAGTGTCTCATAAATTTGGTGCTTGCACAGAAAATATATTTTTCAATTGACTGATAAAAAACCAGATAAAATATTAGAGAAGTTTGAACTAGTGTTTAAGGTGTTCCATAAGAACAAAAAGCAACTAAGGATTTCTTATGCTAAGAAAAGTATTGTGGGTTTGATCCCTGTATGGGCCAGTCACTTAAGAGTTGGACTCGATGATTCTTGTGTGTCCCTTCCAACTCAGAATATTCTGTGCTTCTGTGATTTAGATGCACAGGATTATAGACTAAAGCACAGAGGTAAATCAAACCATGTGCTTCTGTTTTCAAAAGGTATTGCAGAGCCCTAAACATTATGAAATGTTTCTGCACAGAAATGTTATGTAAGTATGAACTGAGAAATGGGTGGTCTTTCCTTGAGAACACCTGCAAGAGAGATTTTGACCAGGACCATCTTAGTTACCTGCCTTGCTCTTTCTTATTCATTGTCCCATGTAAGGTGGAATACTGTGCATTGAATTTTGCCTTGTGAGTATTGAGATCTGATAGTCTGTGAAGACAGGATAACCTACAACATTAGGACAAGGTCCCTTTGCCACCTCCCTGTGGAAATATGCTTCAGGCAATCCTTCTCAAAGTACGCACGAGTAGTTTAGGTTCTCTTAAAAACCTTGTGATGAATAGGAAATCCAACATGGTATTCTTTACTAGTTCTTCTCTGTTTTACCTAGTTCTCCTGGGATATTTTTTTTGTTTGCTTTTCTTTTCGCTTTGTTTTGGCTTTTCGGGATTTTTTTAGAGACTTTAGGAATCCTCTTTCATTTTTCTTGTCACAAGCCATAATGTGAGAGTTGAGGACTTTACTAAACCTAAAAGTTTAATGAACACTAGAATAAACAGGGTGACACACTTTGTCTGAAACCAATTCCCCATGCCAAAAAACAAACAAAAAAAGAGGCAGTTTGGCCACTGCTTGTTCTGTCTGTTCATTCCCTCCAATATAGCAGTTTAATTCTAAAACCCCAAATCTCAAAGTATGTGATTTAAAAGATCGCTACAAAGAGTAGAAAAACATTTTATTCTTTTTGAGATGCTTTTCCCATTTAAATAATAAAGAAAAATCAGCTACTTATGTGATTTGACTTTCCCTCGAGTTTCTTTAAATGAAGCATGACGAATGTGCCTAGCATGCTATGTATAAGGTAGGTCTTTCACGACATCATGGACCATGAAGGACTAAGATGACTTTATCTGGAATCTGCAGTGCAATAGAATTATCTATACCATGCATGAAAAGGACAATAACAAATCCTGTCCTCTTCAAGAAAAGTATTTTTTCTCCCTTTTTATTAAGCTTTTATGGAAGTGATGAATGAACCTGATTTTAAAAATAGAAGTTTAAAAATTAGATAATTTTCTTTGTATTGTCATGCAAAATGTGATTTCTGGGGTTTTTTTCCCTAAAGTTCTATAAAACTATCCAGGTAAAACAGACAAAAAATTTCTTCTCTTTTCATGACAGTGTCTTTTTAGTATTATCATTCTTTGTTACTTATGCTATTTAATAACAAAATATTATCACAGGATCTTCTGAGTTGCAAGGGACCCAGAAGGATCATCAAGTAAAACCCTTAAGTGAATAGCTCCTGCAGGGATTGAAGCCATGGCTCTAGTGTCATTAGCACCAGAGACTAAACAACAGAGCAAGCCTCAGGGTCAAGAATTAATTTAATTCAATTTGAATCATATTTTTCAAAATGAAATTATAAAAACTGATAACTATTAATAAAATGGTCCTCCACATCTGCCTTGCCCCTGCCGAGCAGATCAGAGGTGGATGGTGATTGTGTCTGGCCTATGTTTGCCTATGCCAATCCTTCCTCACACTTTTCTACTGCTCTAATGTGAATACTTCATGAGCAGAGTCCTTCATGAAGTGTCCCAGTGTGGGGTCCCTGAAGGAGAGAGTCCTTCAGAATAAACTCGATTCAGTGTGGGCTGTCCATGGGCCACAGCTTATACATTGCTTTTCACAGGATGGTCCTCTGGAGGTCATCTGGGCCACCCCAATTACTCAAGCAGAGCCACATAGATCCGTTTGCCCAGGACCATGTCAAGATATTCTTTAAATATCTCCAAGGAGAGAGAATCTACAACCTTCCCGGGCGACTCGTGCCAGTGTTCAGTCACCCTCACAGTGCAAAATATTTCCTGATGTTCAGAGTTAACCCCTTGTGTTTCAGTTTGTGCCCATTGCCTCTGGTTCTGTCACTGAGCACTACTGAGAAGAGCCTAACTCTGTCCTCTTTTTACCCTTCCTTTGTCTACTTATATACATTAATAAGATCCCTCTGAGCTTTCTCTTCTCCAGGCTGAACAGCCTCTGCTCTCTCAGCTTTTCCCTTTAGGAGAAATGCTCCAGTCCCTTATTCATCCTTATGGCCCTTTGTTGTACTCTGCCCAGTATGCCCATAACTCTCGTACCAGGGAGTTGAGAACTGTAGGACTACTGTCCCTCACAGAATTCTTCTGGACATGTTATCCAGCTGTGGGATAAGCGAGTTCACAGCATGCTGGGTGAAAGTCAGGCCCTGTAGGAAGGGATCTGGGGCTGCTGGTTGACATGAGTCAGCACTGAGCCCTGGTAACCCAGAGGGCAAACTGTGTCCTGGGATGCATCAAATATGGCAAGAGCAGCCAGGCAAAAGAGGGCATTGTCCCGCTGTACTCAGTGTTGGTGCACATGTAAGTGGCTGGCTTTATTTAATAAACCGTGGATTTGACTTGCACTTTTAGACCACTTTTTAGTGGTCTGTACTATTGAAATGGATTAACAATTCTCTAAGGTCAAATGAAATCTATAGAGTTTAGCCAGTTGGACTGCTTCTACAGCTTTCTTTTTTTTTTTTTTTAATTGTCCTGGGTAGTACATTCATTATGCCTAGCTTTTCCAACTACAAAATAAACCACCACATGTCTCTGAGAGGACAGGAAAGATTAACTCATCCACTGGAGATTTTTCAAGTGTTTGTTTTCATAAAAGCAATTCTATTTCTCCTTTTCCCATGTTAGAAAAGAATCTCATCTAGAATCTCTAATCTTAGCAGTGAAGGTTTGCTTGGCCTTTCTGTTGCCTAAACATTGTGCTAAACGTGATTAATGTTTTACTTTTGTAAAAGTGGTTTTTGTCTATGTTGGAGAGTAATATCCACTGTAAAGGTCATGACTTGTGAAGGTACATGAAGTGAAGTGAGTGGCACAAAACAGTGGGTAGCAAAGCATTGCACAATTCGGTGAACAATAAGGTCAATTACTTCATATCTGCTTGTAGTTCAGCGCAGCTGGACGGAAAAAATCGCAATATCTGACTGGCATTCTGTAGCAGTTTAATGCAGAATAATAATAGAGTTTAAATTGCCAGTTTACCAGAAGCGTCATTCTGAGTGGGCAAGCACGGAAATGAGAAGCCAGCTGTCTGTCAGAAAAGTATTACAAAAAGAAGTGAGAAGTATTAGTAGAAAAGAAAAGAAAATAGTAGACAGCACATTGCTTGTTAAACTAGGGGTCTGACATCCTAGATTTTCATACACTTTTTGTCTTAAAACCAACTGGTCAGACTATTGCAGGAATTCTTTACTATTTAAACACTATTAGTAGCTTTTTATAAAGCCAATTTACATCAGGAAAAGTTCCTAAATAATCAATATCTGAATTCAAAAAATCATTTGCACTAGTAAAGTTCTTTAAAATAAATGAGTACTGAGATTATATACATTAATTCAAGTACTGCACTCTAGTGGAAAATTTGAACAGTAAAGATTAACTCCCTAAATGCATAAGAAATTCTCTAGCAAGGACAATTAAAAAGTAATAGAGGACAGTCAAAGAGGAATTTAGCATATACTGATAAATATGCAGTGAAAAGATCATTTTATGTCCTTAAAATCATTAAAAGAGGATGAACTTGCCTGGGAAAGCCATATATATACTTTCACAAACTTTGTAATTTAAAAAAGTTGACAGGAACTTTTAAAGAAGTACAATGGTTTTGATAAGATCTTCCAAAATTTTATATCAAGTCCACTGCTACAGACAGCTTAGTGCTTGTGGGCAAATTCAGAAAGAAAGTGATTTTAGAACTTGGAGAATATTTTTATAAGAATATTTGTGGCATTACATGAGATAGATTAACTATGATGGGCTATCCTCATTGTATAAAAAAAGCTACTATATTTTCATGATTATTAGGTTTTCTTACGCAGTTTGGAATATTTGGTTCAGGTTTATTTTGTCCAGAAAATAGGTGATAAAATTTTTAATGTTTTTCATTGTATCATTTTTATTATGTAGGTTAAACATGTTTTTAATGGTAACTCAGAAATATAAATGCAGTGATAGGATTTGTAAAACAATTTTTCCTTTCAATATTTTTTGTTTCTCTGTGTCAGATAGTATAGGGCTGCCAAACTGTAATGAAAATCTTGACTATGAAATTTACTTTATCTATAGGATTTCTAATTTTCCTCAAGATATCCATTACAGCATCCTCTGTATATTATCCTTCCGCTGGAGTTTCCAGCAGTACCATATAATATGGGTGTTTGGCACATCAAGTTTAAACTCCATGTTCCTTATTAAAAGTCATACAGCGTAGTTCCTTTTCAGTTTTTCTGAACCTATCAACTTCTGTGTCTTTTGATGTTGCAGGTGAAGTCGCTACATAGAAAGGAGTCTTATCACCCATATTTCTGTCTAACTCTTCACATCACTGTCATCCAGCTGTTTCACTATGTCTGCCGTGAAGGAAAAGCAGGAATTCCAGAAGCAGGTGATGAGAAAGATAGAGATGGAAATTAAAACGGCAGCTGGTGGCAGAAAGCTTTTGTTGGTAATTGCTTATCTTGAGTTTGAGTGGAAGCAGCGTCCACACAGCTTAAAAGGTTAGTATTCTGGCTATTTTCAATAAGAAATCTGGCAGTCAGATTTTCAGTTTATGCCTAACAGAAGAAAACAATTTTCCCTCAAAACAGTGAAATAGGAAGTTTTGTTACTCGGGGGAATATATCCTATGCATCACAGGGAATTCTTTCTTGCAAACCTTTTCAAATAGAACCGGTATAATTTCACACACTTGCTCTTTCTGAGTTGGAGTTTAGTAAAAACCTGGTAGATGCTAGTTCATATGTTTCTCCTACTAGCACAGCTTTTACTTTCATACTTCTAAGCAATGAAATTTGTGTTGGCTGCTTGTTAGGTCCAGCACCAATTATAAGTTAGTTCTCACTGATGAAGAACCACGGGGTTTGTGCCAAAGATATTAAAATCTCCTTCTTTTAGACAGAGAGTAATCATGGTAATGGTAATGAAGGAATTGTTTCTCATGTGAATGTAGTAATTCACACTTGGCTTTTTGCAGCATGAGAACATTCCTTTACAGCAGACATTACCCATGGCTAGAAGCTTGCTGCCAGATTAAATGAATAAATGGCCTAATCTAGCGTGGCAGCATTTCTAAATTGAGTAAAATAAAATTAACTTTAGTGCTGTTATCAGTGTACTTGGCTGTCGTCTATATGACAATTCCTTGGGAAAATTATGATTGACTGCTCTCAAGGCAACAGTTCGAATACAAAGGGTAATGGACACAGGAAAACAAGACAAAAGTGAACAAAATGGTGTGGTTTTGTATTTGCTGAGATGGCAATGTCAGCAAGTTCTGATCTTTTCATTCAGTCTTGCAACATGCATACAGTTTTTGACAAGCCGCCAAGCTCTAAATTTGACTGTATCTAGCTACACTGGCTGTCTCAGATAACTTTTTTTTCTTCTTTTTTACCTGGGTAATGCTCTTTTCTTCCTCATCATGAGAAAAAGAAAACATCTCTTGCTAACCCAAATTTATAGATCAGGATAGAAGTAATCATAATGAAATTCTGTTTAGTTATACCAGTAGTTCAGGGAGAAGGTTACTGCTAGAATTTTTCTCTATGCAAGGCATATTGACATAAACATCACAAGATAAAAACCTGACAACCACACTTCTGAGTTCCAAATCAGTTTTTAGCTCCTTACTTTTGGTAGGGATAATGAAGTATATAAACTTTCAATTCTAACAATTAGTTCTGTTTTTTCTTTTCCCAAATCACTTAACAATAATAATAAAAAGTACTAAAAAGTAAAATATAGCCTCAATTTTCTAAAATTCCTTCTCCATATATGAGGTTTTTTTTTAAAGTGCAATTTTAATCCTTATTTTGTCCTTCAGTTTCTTCAAAATTGATAGATAGTTGTAGAGCACTGTTAGAGTCCACAGGCTACTTTTCTGTATGAAATTCTGACAAGGGTTAAGAAAAGATCAATTACTGAATTACTAGGGAATCACATTAATTTACTCTTCAGCAGCAGTATTATCTAAGATCTCAAGTACCAGAAGAATTTATGTAAAAATAATATATTAGTTACCTTCTTCTGAAGTTATGTCAAGAAACTCACTATCAAATGAGTGAACAGACTTTTTAGTAATAGGGGAAGAATGAGCCAAATTTCAAGGTTTGCAGTGATCTGTGCACTAAAAGGCATTAATGTCTAGAAGTACCTCAGTGGTTTCTCGCTACATCTGCAGTTCTGAAGTTGTTCAGTCATTTGTAGGACTTTGAGAAAGCACAAAAATTCTCTTTATTTTTTTTTCAGTACTCATGTCTTTTTCTAAAACGAAGATGAGAAATTTGCTCTAGAGTTTATTTAAAAATTAATGAATGTAAGTTTTCTGCATTGTTTTGTGTAATTTTCATCATTTTGAGAAATTAAAGATAACACACTACTTTCTCAGATATAACCAGGGAAATATATACTGCAGATTATCTAACAGACAACAACAGACATCACACACAACAGTGTGCTCCCATTATGAAATCTGCTAGATATAAGGTATTACATCATGACAGTTTCATGAGGAGTGACAGAGAAGCTCTTAAATACACTGTACGTGCATCTGCTGGGAGTGGTACATCATTCCATATGTAGTCTCACTGAAACCAATTGTGGACAGAATTATTTTGCTAAATTTTGAAGAAATTATCTAAAACATGCATGTTTGAACACATGTATTTATCTTACATTGAATTTCAGCATAGGACTTTTAAATGTCCGTGTAAAAATGGATATAAACTTTAGCTGAGCAAAGACTAGAGGATCTATTCACCTAAATGTAAATTTTTGGTGACTATTTGAGAGAAATCAACTGAAAGAGAATGACATGAGAAGGAAGAAGTTACAATTGTCTGTCTTTCCTGCAAGTAAGGAAGGAGCTCTAGCAAGCTGCTCTTAAATTACACAAACACTCAGGTTATAAAATGAAGGCATAGCTATTCCACATTACTTTTTCACAGCCTTTTGTGAGGTAGAATGCCACTGAGTTAGATTGATGGACCCACTGGGAATCTTTCTAAAGCTTATTGCTCGCTTGCACATATACTGCTGGTGTTTTCACAGATGTATGGGTAATTACAGCATAGCAGCAGTAGCAAGTTTATAGGTTAGATCAAGGGATTCTGAACTGTGAGGGAACACCTGGCCTTTGTGACAAACTAGCAGTTGACGCCCAAAATTGTTATCTGCAGCCTCTCCAATAAAGAGTGGTCTCTGTGGTCTACTTAAGAGTATCAGTATAGCAAGTATATACAACTGCTCTTCAGATTCTTAGATGACAAAGATTTTCAGTATTTTGAAAGAATCTGAGAGCACATTATACAGAGAATTTTGCTTTGATTTTTATTTATTAAACACAATAGAACTGGAGAGAGATGACTGCAGGAAGACCAAAGGATTTAGTAAAAGTCCTAAATGAATCTTCTCAGTCTGAGATGCAAGTAATGACCTCCAATATGCTGATATCAATTTGTGAAAAATACTGTCCTCTGGGATCCTGCAGATCCTTACAGATTTGGTGCCCCAGTCTGTAGCTTAATGGCTGACCTGAATGGAGGGCAAAACAAAACTTTATTATTTGGAAGAAGAGGGAAAAGGCAGTAAAGGCACCTTCCCTAGCAGAGTGCAGAAAAGGTGGTGTTAGCTCCATCAATCCTTGTAATGACTGCCTGCTACCTGTCCCCATAAGCTTCCTCTGGGGCATTGTAAACTGCAGTAGGCACACTGGCTGAACAAGAAATCCTTCTCCTTTCTAAGTGAAAAGCCAGAAACTGGACCTGAGGGTTTGCCTCATGATCCTCAAGAAAATGAACTTCCATTAACTTTTTTGTAGTCGGTGCTTTATCATGACTTTAATGGTTTAATGATTTAATGGCCCTTGTAATTCTGTTTGCAGATAATGTGGCACTTGGCTTCACCGTAGTTTGTATTTGAGTATACAATTTTTCATATTACAGCTTTCACACATGAGAATTTACATCCATAAAATGTGTTTAGACTATCTATAACTTTTTTCCTTCAACAGATTGCTTATGCATGATGAAAAATAATTTTTTTACTTGGTTGTTAATTTTTTCCCCTCTACTTTCCATCACTTAAAAAAGCTTGGTTTTCTGCAAATACATGGAGCAATTTTCGAAGAAGATGAGAACTAAAACGAGATGGGTGTGTTTTACAGCTTCCTTTCCTTATAAAGTAAATATATACATCTCTTCTAAAAGATAACTGCTGTTCAGCATCCCTTACATGCAGCAATCATCTTCATTAAATTTGCAAATAATCTCCTTAACAGTGACTTATAAGATGTTAATGCTGTAGGAAACACAGAAAATTGTGTAATAAATACATAAATATACCTATATATGAATTAACTGCATGAGTTAATACAAATAATTTTAAGTTAGGTTTTTGGAGAGAGGAGGTGCATGTTTGGAAAAAAAATGCATTTATCAGCCCAAATACACTTGACTTAGATGTGTGCTAGTCTCAGCAGGAGTGGCACATCCCATCGCAGTAATCCTTCCACAAGAAGTATTGCAGCAAATTATATTTTTGATTGTGTGTGTGGGGTTTGTTTTTTGTTTGTTTACTTGTTTGCAGTTTTTTTAAGAAATCAAAGAAACAGGCCTTTGTTAAAATCTAGGTGTCAGAAGACATTTATTTATACATATACATATACATGTTCTCTTATGTGACAGGTGCATATTTCTCTACATTCTGCTCATAATTTTTCTCCCTAAACTTTTCCAAATCAATAAGAGGTAATTTTTTTTTTATAATACAAGGATTGTTTATGGAGTGTCTGCCTGCAATAACCAGTTATCTCTGCAGAGCAGGTATCCAATTTTTTTCTTCTTGGACAAGAAAGAAGCGCAAGGTCTGTCAAAATGACAGGCGCACACAAATTGTAGCACGCCCTTCAGTTCATTCATCATACAGGTCTAATTTTAAATAGGAAAAACCTCCAGTTTTAAACCCTATAGTGAAATTGGTATTCATTGGGGTGGTTCTGGCCCCACATAATAAAAGGTTTTCTTATCTCCCTGGAGAGTTCAGCTATACTGCATTGCAATGCCAGCATATAAGTCCTATTAATACCATCATTGGAATATCTCATATTTTTGGACTTACTATAAGTATCTTTTCCACTCAGTATAAAAAAATCTTCACGTTTAAACAAGTCAGTGAAGGGATGACCTTCACTGAGTAAACACTCCACAGACAGGCTGGAACACAATTCTAAACCCCCTGATTACTCAGTAGCTACTACCAGAGAAAGACTGAAACCTTTCAATCTCCTTTCCACCAGCAAAAGTCCCACTTAAGCCTAGGCTGCTCATCTGATGAAGCCATTCGGGGGTGATGGTGGGAGTTGGGGAACTTTTCTGTGGAGGACTCTGCATAAATATCTTGCACCAAGAAGTCATCCATATTCTAGGCAATAGCATCCACATCTGCCAAATATTTTTAAAAGAGAACATAATCCAAAAGCATATCAAATTACTTGTATTGTTTCACTTACGCCTTGCAGCCATTACACTTCCTTAATGAACCTTTTCATCTCCTCTAATTTAGCCTAAAACCCCAAATTAAGCAGCTTCATTCCATGTGCAGAGGCTACTATACACACTTAGGTCAAATGGAAGATTTTCTTGAACTGAGTAAGCAAAGTTGTATGTATACCTGTGCACTCTCATATGAGATTTTCCCTTTTACTCATATGTGTCTACAACAAGATTTACATGAGGGAAATTCAGTTTGAACATTCATTTTCTGCCATGAAAGACACATAAATCAGAAGTTAACTCTGAGAATCTGAAGATACGGGATTTTGCATTTTTATGACATTAATAATGCCAATTCTTCTTAATTAAGGTACCCTAATTTCACCTAAGAGAAGCAAAATTCAGCAAAACTTTTATGTTAATTGAGAGTCCATCAATCTTACAAACAGCATGTTATTAATTTAAAGACAGTCAAAAAGATCACACATCTCAGAGGTTATAATATGCAGTTATTTACACTGGTGACGGAACACATTTCATTAGTAAGACTTCTGTCACATGTTGGTGGCTATTCTGCCCTTAAAATAAAAAAACCCCTTAGTTATGGAATTAAACTTACATTGTCAGTCAGAACAGCTAATAAATCAACTCTCTCTCTAATCCTAACTCAAATTTAATTTTGTTGCCTGGCTATGCAGGACACTTTAAAATAAGAAAAATAATAAATAATGAAAATTTCCTGCGGCCCAAATTTGCATCAGCTGTAATGTCCGCTATCTCCTTTTTTTCTTCCTTGTATATTAAAAACTCACTTTCTGCCTTATTCAAAAGAACCAATACATTTAAAATTTTGAAGCATCAGCTTACCAAGTATTTTAGGAGTTAATTACCTCAAATATAGTGCTGGCCAAAAGCAGATTTCACCTCCATAATTCATTTGTATCTCAATATCTTGCATCTCTCTGGAATTCCATATCTGGATGTTTAAAGTATGGGTGACATATGATTTATATCGGTTTTGCACCTGACATTTATTTGTTTCTCTGCTCTGACAAGATGAGAAAAAAATGTGTCTTGTCTTGTCTCAACACATACCACTCAAATTCTAGCTTACAAAGGTGGAGAAACATGCATCTCTTTGTCATATACATGGTTCACTGATAATCAGTTTAGATATTTGTGGACAAGAATATACCCACTGTGTTGTTCAGTATACACTGTGCTTTCTCTTTTACTCAAAGCCTTTAGAGTGTAAAGGACAGACATCAAGTTCAGTAGTTATTTTTGTTCCTTGAGATTTCATAGAAATATCTTGCTTTTGGCAGTTCACATACAAGTTGAGATAATTCTGCCAGGTACTGCCACTGGTGACTTCTCACTTCTCAGCGAGCTGATGAGTAGCTTGACTACTGTTGAGGAGACCTTTTTCATCCATTTTGGCAGGAAACAGTGGAACACATTACAGAACGACCAATGAAATTTAGGTTAGACTGACAGACATTAGGAGTAAAATTCTCTTGAAAACTTAAACAGCAGCTAGGAGAAGAGAACAGAATGAGTTTAGATGATAATACAGACAAACGCAACTGTACACAGAGAATATGCAGCAAGGTCAGAACTGGCTGCATCCACACAGGATTCGGCAAATGTTGTAATTTTACTACTGTAAAAATCAGTGATTCTGAGTGTTAAAAGTTGGAAGTGCTGCCTGTGGTATTGTTTGTCTCACTAAAGAAGACAACATAGGGCCCAATTAACTCATGTTATCTTTACTTAGTGTCAGGAGATCACTCAAGCAGAAATCGTGTAGCTTTTGTGTAGGGGCTGGATTTCTAAACTCAAATCAGTTTTTCACCTTGTTCATCTTACCATGTCCTGGCAGGAATAGGATATTATGAGGGCTAAAAACAGCAGCCTTGGAAATATTTGAGAGAACCACCCCTTTAAATATATATTTCACATTTTAAGTATATATTTTTTTTACATATTTAATTACATATTTGCAAAATTTCCTAATTGTTCCAGTTAATATGCTAAGATGCTCATTGCTGATAAATTCAATACATGCATACCATATTATTATTGTGATTTAAAATTATATTATTAATTGACCTTAACTGTCTGATTACTCTTTCCATCACTAATTTGTAGGCTTGCATAAAAATGGCCCAATGTTTCTAAAATACTATCAATTTCTGTCAAACTCCTAATGCTGATAATTTATCAACTTCCATTTCTGTGAAGCTGTACTTCAACAAAGGCCAAAACTAGCAACCGTTCTTTCGGCCAAGACTTTATCATGCTGGTCTAAGCCAACTTTCACTTAAATTTTTCCTCAAACCCAAAAGTCAATAGCTGAAATAGATTGAATCTGTAGAAAGAGATCTGTTTACAAGAATTGTGGTAAGGAGAACAAAACTAGATCCACGTTGCTTCAAATCAGAAGAGTAAAATAGAGATTTTTCTGACTGCTTTTTGGCAGGAGAGGGGAGAACACCGGATGGGCTCAGTCTCGCCTCCTGTCTCAATATGTGTAGTCTCCAATGCAGTGATGTTCTAAATCAAATCTGTTTGGAAAAAATGCCAAATGGACATAGGCTGTTAAAGTGAGTAATTGGCAATGTCATTGTGATTGATACAGTCTGTTGGTGAGGCTTGCAATTCACATCTTTCTACTGGTTTTCAGTCATTTTCACAGCCATCTGGTTTAGGTTACATTTTTAAATAGTTGAAATTAATCCAAGTAAGACAGTTTTCAGGTAAACTGGTCCGAAGAAGAGAGAAAAAGTCTAAATGGTAGTTGAAATGCAGTCAGTATTTTACATGTTTATACTTTGAGTGCAAATGAAGTTTCATATAAGCTCAGAATGGTAATATTTAAGTTTACCATATTATATCATGCAACATAGCTTTATATGACAGCTTAGTGTTATTTTGGAAAAAATCCCAAACCTTTAAATTCAACACTTCAGATACTCTTGAAGCAATAGACTGATGTATAGCTTGAAAACTAATTTGAAGTTCTTCTTAGACACCATATAGCCACTAAATTACTATTTTATACACCAAGCATTTATTCATATAGATAAATGGAAGTTATATTCAGAAAATATCACAAAGGAAAAGAATATGTCTTTTGCCTAGCAAAATTTTAAAAATACTTTACAGCTTAATTTAGAAGGCAGATCTATGTGTCCTGCACTTCCTCAAAGCAGTTTTGCTTATTTTACCTGTTTCCTATGCAAAAATTAATTTTTGCTACTGAAGTTCTTTATAAAATAAAAAATTACCTGGATAGTCCAGTGACAATTTTATTAATATTGCTCTATACTTTTAATTACAAGGTTAAGGTTATAAATATTTACTTAACTCTAAAAATTTGAGATAAAATATTACATTCCAAGTATATAATTAATTATAATCTGGAGGACTGTTTTTTATGTTCAACTGGCTGAGTTAGCAGGATAATCTTAAGGAAAGTACAACACATTTTTGGTAAGAAACACAAAATAGAAATAAGACATTACTTTTCCATCTAGAAGCCTTCTACTGAAACCATGAAAAATCTCCTCAATTTGGCCCATTTGGGAAGTACATTGTGATTTGAACATAAATAATAGGGACCTGTATGTATCTCAGAGGAGATATCTGTTCCAGGTGTACTGTGTTTATTCCATCCTCGGATAACAGAAGCCTAAGATGTCTGTTGCCATGGCTGTGCCTCACAGCTGACAGGGTTTGCTCTGAAAACAGGATGAAGCATAGTAAATGAAAACGGAATTTTTATTTCTTTTAGAAAGAATAATAAATTTGATCCACAAAACAGATTTAGATCCTTTCACGTGTGCACACACACAATCTTAATTTTCTTGGTGCACTGAAAAATGATCTATTTTCTTATAGAACTGCTATACGTTTTCTTCGTATCTGTTACCAATGGAAAATTTATTCATGCACTTGAATAACCTTCAGGTAGATACTTGCACCACACATGAGAACTAATGAGAAAAAGTAAAATAATTATGGGAAGTACATTCAAGTTTGAGGCAAAATTGCGATTAAAGAACATCTTTTCAGACCTCTGAGCATGGCTAGAGATATTTTCTGTTATTCAAATTTACCATGGCAGAATGCTAGTAGTTATTCTGAAATATTTGAAAAGATTTTTTTTTCTAAATTAAATTATTTAGAACAAGGGAAAGAAGAAAGTTAAAATATTTATATGGGCACAAATAAATAATCTTGAATTGATAAGAAAAGTGCTATAGAATAATGCAGAAATATTTTAGAAAGTTATCTGTAATTAAAAAGTTAAATGCAAAACAACTGTAGAAATTTTAGAGAAATAAATTTTAAAGCTTTCCCCAGGGATGCGTGTTCGTGTGGAATTCTAGCAAAAAATCCTTGTTTTCTAAGCAAAGAGCCATCTGGTAGTCTGACTGGGTTTAGATTAAATCTACGATTTTAAAATTTGTAAGTGTTACTACTTGTATTCAGACCTGCCATTCTGCATAACTCATTTTACATCTGAAGAGGAAAGCTCCTTGTTTTCTGTTAACCTTAGTGCAACAGCTGTTTTTTTCCCAGCTGTTCAGCATTTAATGAAATACTGCCTAACATATGTTACCACCTGCCCCCACAAAGGCGAGAGTAACCCAGGTTTTGTTAATAGATCCCTTGGGGCTGACTAGAGTGAAATGACGCAGAATGATTGGTGTTTGTAAATACATATATATATATATATGTAGGGTTTATTCTAGAACAAATTGTTTGCAATTGAAAGCAGGTATGTAGCCATTTTGGTTATTACTCCCTACAGAAATATAACAATATAAAAGCATAAAAGTACTACTTAAGAAAATGTATAAGGGGAAAGAAAGAAAGAGAGAAAAGTCCAGCCATTACATACGCAAAAACTCACTTCTCTTGAGGGATACAAACCTGGCCTCAATAAAGCACGCTGCCACCTCCACAAATGGGCAAATATTTTGAGTCTCTCACAACATATTATCAGGTATTTATAGAAAACTAAAGAAATCAAACAAAGTCCGTCTAAAGCAGTAAATGAACAATTTACTGTAAATTATATCAGCAATAAATTTTTACTGGGTTTTTGGGTATTTTTGAGTTAGAGTTAATAATAGAGGATCCTTTATTTGTACAGTTTATAAGCAATGCTTATACAACACACTTCTTTGCAGTTTACAGTGATTCCCTGAGTCAAAGAAGTATCATACCATTTAGGAAATCAGACAAAGACGGTGTCCTTACTGTCTTCTTGCCACATTTCAGGTTCTGTGACCAGAAACTTCCCACTTCGAGGTACAGAGTACAAGAAGGAGAGATGGCATTTTCCCAAGTCATTGTTACATGTGATGGAGCCCTGCTTTCCTGGAGATGACTGAACACCTGCCTGCTGATGAGAAGCAGTGAATGAAGTCCATTTTTTCACTTAGCTTGTATGTATAGCTTCTGCTTTACCTGTTAGCTGTCTTTATCTCAGCCCAAGAGTTTTCAGCCTTTTACTCTCCCAGTTCAATCCCTCATCCCTCTGGGGGTAGATGAGTGAGTGACTGGGTGGTGCCTAGTTGCCATCTCGGGTTAAATCACAACAGAGCTATGGAATACTCTTACAAAAATAGTACCTGTGTTACATGAAAAATCAGACTGTTCCAGGGATAGCAGCTGGTGAGTGAAAACATGACCAAAAGAGCAGAGCTGGACTAAGACCATGAAAATAGTTTTGGTTTGATATTCAGGGAAAATTAAAGTTATTGTATTCAGGTCCAATGATCCATCAGTGTTTCAAGGGTCAGAAAGATCTTCAAGGAGCATTTCAGGACACCTGAGTTAGACCTGAATTTTTCTTTGGAAAAGCCTCCTTTTTCTTTCTTATTTTTCTGGCTGTAAAAAAAATTTAAAAAGTCCTCTGGGAATCACCTCCTTTGACTGAAGTTTTCCTTTGCAGGTTTAACTAATTTCCATTTAGTTAATTTAATATAATAATAATAATAATAATAATAATAATAATAATAATAATAATAATAATAATAATAATAATAATAATAATAATAATAATAATAATAATAATAATAATAACAATAACAATAACAATAACAATAACAATAACAAGTTACATTGTCTAGTAACACCTGTTTGTTCATAGAATAAAGCTATTGGTGCCAAAATTTTTAGAAGTATTTGATTGCAAATGGCAGTGTTTCCTTGTGGGTAATTAATTTTATTAAATGGTACATTGGTTTTAAAGTCAAAAACTTGATCATGCATCATTTTCTTGCACTTGCTTTAAATGAGAGTGCAATTGAACCCGTCCAATCAGTATATCATGGTGTGGAAGTGACATACACTTCAGAAGGGCACTGTTAGCTTGATTGCGTGGTATACTTTTTAAAAATAGGTAAGGGATTTTTCAAATTGCATAGGTAATCTGAATGAATTAAGACTTAAAAAGCTTGGAAAGCCATTTCTGTAGGAAGATGATGCAGGGAGCAGTTAAAATATGTTACTTTGAACACCTCTTTAGCTTCCAGTCTGTGTTCTAAGTCAAATGCTCGAAATGAAAATAGGTAGATATGCTAGTTACAAGATGACATGTAAGAATATGGGGTAATTCAGAAGTATTTATTCACATATCTGTCAAATGAATATGACAGCAAAGAATTTGAAGAGCCATCCAGTCCAACCACTACTGCAATGGGTGTCTGATTTGTGGGATCCTTCATAAACTTATCAATTGCCATGATAAAACTAGAAAAACTGTTAGTGGATAACACTGCTGGGAAGAAAATAAAAGCCTTCATGTTCTACTGGATAGAAATCTTCTGATTTGCAGCTTGAACTTGCTCATGATAAGTCTCCACTCACTTGTTCTTTTGCCAACAATGCCCTTCAGCTTAAGTGGGCTTCGAGATAGCAGTCATATTTTCTCTCACTGTTTGCTCTTTTAGGCAAAAATAGTCATTTTCATTTATTCTCCACTTTCAAGATAGACTGTCATTCTCCTGCTGAGAGAGTCAGTGTACAATTAGCTCAAGGACAGCACTGCTGAAGCTGCACAGCTTCTGAGCAACATAGGTTGAATCTGCCTGGCTGGAAGTGTGTGAATATTTATGTCCATCGTTGTAAGGTAACCTTTCTGTAGGCTTTTCTGTATCTGGATTTGAAATAATATTTAATGAAGATATGCAGCTAGAATTGCAGATCATAGGTGTGAAATAAGGGGTGTTGAAAGGATGAATGGAACACGTGACAAAGTACTGAATTAAGTCTGCTGAAAGAGTGGTTTGTCACAGTATTTGCATAGTTCAAATAGGCAGTTAAAACATTTCTTACTGAATAGAATTTTAAAATTTGAAAAGAATCAGCAATAACTTGGTTTCATATTAAGAATTTATGTAATGGGTGAAATTAAGTACAAAGAAATATACTTCTGAAATCAATTTTACTATAATCTGAGGCTGCAATCTTATCCAAACTCTTCTTTCTGCTGGAAGGAATTACTACAGAATTTTTAATATATAACATATATATAGTCATATAATATGCTACATATGTAAAAACATTAAAGCAAAAGTATTTAGAAATTAGAGACAATACTTTCAGCTGGCCCTAGTATGTTTTTGTTAAAAGGGCATATAGGTCTTATATTTTGATTTCAAGATTTGGCATGGAAAGAGCCCAAATATACTTTTAGTCTCCCCCTTCTCACACGACTTCTCAGCAATGTCAAACTAGAAATAATCTATTATCTAATTAGCCTCAGTTTCAGAAAATGTGTCTTAATGTTTTGTCTTAACCTGTTTTTGATGTAGTGAATAATATAAGAAACAATAAAGAAATGCTTGAAGGATCAGGATGGTTAATAGTACTCTGACATTCAGATTTTATGTAAAATACACTTTTAGATGAAAAGAAATAATTTTCTTGAACTAGACTGATCACATTTCTGGGCAGGTGGTCAAAAACAAGATTGCCACCTTGGAGAAATTGTCTGTGCTTCCATTAGATACATATACGGGTTTTTTTACACAGCTTATACAAGAGTTATGGAAATGTTGAATGGGCTGGCCCTAACAAAGAAAGATCTGCTTGGAAATGTTAGTCCAGTGATGAGCCTCCTGGCCTATGTGTTCCACTGTCACTAAAATTGTGTAAGAGACTGACCTTTGCATTTCTGTGCTAGAGTTTTACAAACAGTGCCATGGATACATATGTGGTCACTTGGGAAAATTTGAAAGGTAACTGTACAACTTCCCTTGTATCCCTAAATCCCATATGGTAACTCAGAACAGCCTTTTTTGGTTTTTTTTTGTGATTATGGGATAGTAATCTCTGAAGCCTTGAATTGTTTTACTTATGTACTGTTAGGATTCCCTTGAAACATTTCTAGAAATGTCTGTCTTCTTTAATTGGAAGCCACCAGTTTAATCTAAATGTGCATATTTAGAAGAAGGGTGGAGTAGAAGGAGGAACAGTAAGGAGTGGAAAATATGAGAGCCCAATATCTTACTGCATTAAATGCAACTCCATTTTCACTGCTCACTCACTCAGAAGTGATCTGTGACACACAGGGTTATTCCTGTACAAATTACCATTCAGTTAGCAGAGCTTTATGACAAGATGTTCTAATAGCAGTGCATTGTCATAATGTCACTGCAAAGCCTGGAGATGGATCTGACAGATGTAATTTTTTTTTGGAGACATATGATAATAAGAACAACCTGTGTGTTATGCAGTGTAAAAAAATCACAGTAAACCAAGGTCTTCAGCTCACACAGTGCCACTGCCAGAAATACAGCATACATTTGTATAAACATACTAATGGGACAAAGCTTGCTAACATAAACCTCTGCATGAGTTTGCTAAGCAAGCCAAAGATATTAATTTCATTTTTTAGATCATGCCTTAATATCTAATACAATGTTAAAATTCAAAGTATCCGGTGAACTATTTAAAGTTGTGACTGAAATTGTAATCATTGATAAATGAGTAAAGGGCTTCTATGAGTCTACAACAACAAAGTGTACAAAATGGCACTGGATTTACAGTTTATGACAGGACTGAGACTGTAGAAACAAATAGGTGATTTTGCAATTTCTTCAGGTTGGAAGTAGGATACTCATCTAACAAACAAGTTAACTTCCTTTTTGGCTGAAAGAAACTTATTGTGTTATCAAAAGTACAGTGAGAACAAATAGAGGATTATTTCTAGGACATAGATATGAGGAATTCAGAGAGTTTTCAGTAAGAGCGTACTGTGAAACAAAAAGAAGAAATAAAAGTAGTGTTTGGAGAATTCATTTACATTAAATAGGTTTATAAGAACAACTTAACCAGTTTTTCTGATTTGTCTGGGAATCTCTGTTGGAGTTACAAGTCCAACTACTGAAATGCTGTTTTAAAATGCACACAATTACTTTTTTTTTCAACCATAACACATATACAGTGGCAAAACTACAGAAATTACAACAAACCATTATGTCAAAATCAACATGACCATGGACAACAGACTTGTGTGATAAAGCTATTGTTAGTGAATGGCTTACCTACATTTTAAGTGTGAATTGAGTGCAGTCAAAGGCATAGTTTCAGGTCACTCTGTCTAATTTAATTATTTTTTAATTTATATTTTATTAATTAAATTTTTTTTTGCTTCTATTACGAAGAACTGACCTTTTGTTTGGCAAAGAGATCTTAGTGGACACTTCCAAATTGTGTATTTGTCTGTCTGAGACAGAGAGACATTTATCATTATATTCCTGGCTCATAAATATAATGTTGTGTTGCAAACTGTTCCTGTTAATTCACCTTGTAACAGTAATGCCATCTGGATTTTCTGAAGGTGTAGCTTGATTGCTTTCAAGGAGACACAGAAAGATTTTAACATCGAGTAACATTGTTCATTCCGCTTCATTCCTTGGGAAGTTAAAATAAGCTTAGTTGAACTATCTGGAAAATATGGAAAAAATATCAAGAGTTTTTTTAATGGTGTGGCAAAAAGACACTTCTGTGTATAAAGTGAACCTTCTTGAATGATTTGACATTGCTTCCCTCATTCAAAGCAGAGCTAGGATATTCTGAGTAAAATTTCAAGGATTTTTAAAGAAGAGAACAGATATTTTGCCTCACCCTAGGACAATGCTAAATCCCAAAGACACAAATAAAAGTGTGCACTGATGAACACAGCTTCTGTGAAAAATTCCATTTAAAATGCTGGAAGTTTCGCAAAGTTGGAAATACAATCTTACATTGGCAATGCCTCAAATAGTTTTTAATCATAGTGAGGCTATCAGCCTCAGGTCTTCTGTGCTATTTTTATTGTAGTGCTTTACATGTACTAGGTTCACCAGTTTCTAACCAGAAAAGACTGAGTTTTTTAATATAAATTTTGCAGCTTTTAAACTTTTGAACATCAGCTGGCTGAGAAACCAATGAGCTAAAGGTTATTTAAAGTATTAAAATTCATGGGCAGTATGCACAATGCAAAAATAGATGAAAAGCTAAGCTGTGAATACAATGCTTGTGTAATGAATTGTACTCACATACAGAAAGAAAAGGTTTTGCTAAAAACTTTCTTTTATTGTTAAAATCTTTCTACTATTGTTGAAAACTTTCTTCTAGTTTTTACACAGTTTCTTTAGTGGTGTTTCAGAGCAGGAAATACAGGGAATTTTTATGGTGAGAGACAAATTACCAGCTCATTTTACATGCTTAACTTATTCAAAGTCAGCTTCCTCATTAGGTTAGAAGTATTGGTAAAATTCTACTTTTAGCATACAAATGTGATTTTATGTGTGTGCTTGTTTGCAGGACTTTGCCTGTCTGGCTCTAGACACATTAAGGAGAGTCATTTATGAGCTCTTCATGAATAAAAGTTTTGACTTGTGTTCTTTCTGTAATTAGAAATTTTCTCTGTATAGTTTGCATACTAAACAATTCCAGTTCATCTCTAGCAGTTCTCACAGTGCTTTGTCTTTTTGACTGGATTGATTGATGTGTCCGAAGACATCTAGAGAAACATCAGCGCTGATGAATAAGAGCAGACTTCCACTCACTGCATTCTTGTGAACCGTGCTTTTGGTTTGACTGATTTTTTTAGTATTGAAAAATACTAAAGCAGTAGTATGCAACAGAATCATGTTGTTTTCACAGCTGGGAATGGTCAAGTATATGCACTGGTGTCTATGTCTTTTTTTTTTCCTATTCAGAACAAAATTGAATGGAAATACCTCACTAGACAGCCAGAAGTACTCAAAGTTTGTGGCTATATTGAAGGTGTCAGCACTGGTCTGCATTCTTTGAGGCTGAAAGCCATAGAAAAGGAAAACATACCAGAAAAGTGTCTTTCTCTGACTCAGACAATACTCTCTCTACAGTATTGTATTTCTTCTCAAGCGTTCTGCTTGACTGCTGATTTGAAGTGTTCAACAAGAAGTTTATAATGCTGCCAACTTTCCTCTTGTTGAGCCACCAGACAATTCACTGCAGGTTTTCTCTTGTATGGGCTTTCAGTGTAAATGGGGCTCTATTCCAAAGGGACTAATGTTCAGACTGTCAGACTGTGTGGGTCAGACCGTACAACGTGTTTGTGTGGTCTGCAGCACATAGGAAATTCACCTGGAAAATGTGTTGTGCGCAGAATAGGAAGCAAGTTTGTAGAATTGGGGACAGAAAACCAGAAATTAATATTTTATTATTTTAAATATCCTGCATCTGGTGAAATTTATCTAATTTGGTCAACACAATGGCACTGTATCTGTTTTTGTTTTGTCCTATGGCCATCCTTCTTGCATAGTAGCCATAGTTCTTTCTTCTTTCAGTTTTTGTGACTGAAGAACAATTTTTTCTCTTGAAATATTACAAAATGCCTAATTCAGCCTGGCTTCCAGAAAGTCTTACCTATTTAAGTTCCTATTTAAAAAAAAAAAATAAAAAATTGTATGCTTGATTTCCCAATAGGTTTGTAGCAGTAATAAAGCTGTAAACAAACCAGGAACACCTATAAGCCTTTCTCAGTATATTGTGTTATGTGGCATATTTTTTAATTTGATCTCACTATGTGAAAAAGCTCATGGATTTAATGAATATGATGTACAACACATTTAATAACAACCAAAGTTTCCATCACTTCCCTGTGTTAGAGTGTTCTGTTTATAAAGCACATAAAATAGAAAATGTCATCAAGGGGAAAAACGATATATTTTAGTAATAAAAAATGTGCCACACCTAAGAGATTTGTATACTAAATGAGTTTTGTCATTTGCTTAAATCTTTACCTTTAAAATAATTTTTTGGGTGCAATCTAAGACCTTAAGTTTAGGCATTCTAACGGCTTAAATTATTCTCAAGACAAGTTGTGGGCTTTCTTAATCTTAGAATACCCTCTGGAACAGTAGAACTAGACTATAGGATTTCCAAGACACTTCAAAATATCCCTTTTAATTCCCAAAGCGTACAAAATACCATCAAGTGTTAACTTGCTCTGTCACTTTCCTAAACTTTATTCATAGACAAAATAATTTTGTATTAAAAGCAATGGCATCATAAACTCCTGAAGTAAATGAATAATTTTGAGTCTTTTAAAGACATGCAAATTCAGGATTATAAATGGTATTCTGTCTTTACTATTCTCCTTTGATAAGTTAATTTATCTCTAACCCATGACTTCTCTCTGTGACAATTGATTGTATACACCTCTGCGAGACTCAGATTTTTGTAATTATTTAAATACTTTATTAGGAAGGTAAAATCTCTCTTAATCAAAAATACAAGCATGTATATCCAGCAGCCAAAGAAACTTTTATTTTTCAAAATTATATCCAAGTATATTTATTTTTCAAACATATTAAATTCAAGTATACCTTATAGATTCTGTTGTATTCTATTATTGAATAAGTGACTTTTAAAATATATTTTAGTATGAAAATGAAAATTATATACTTCCAAAATCAATAAATGACACTAGATGCGTTTACATTTTCAAAAACTTGCTGCAAATATTGATATGTCTCTCAGAAACTAAACATAGTTTAGTCAGACTTTGCAGTTAGAGAACAGTAAATTTTCAAACACATTTCTTGGTCACAGTAATTAATCTGTTCTAACTGTCAGATCAAATAAAAAAATAAAGCTTTGATGCCACACGTGCTCCAGCTGAAATAATTCCAACAAGGTAATGTTTCAGTACTGACATGCAGACAGTAATGTTTAGACATATCTTATGGTTATAAGTGCCTTCTCTGTATTTTGCTGATTCTGTGGCAAAAAACACAACAGGCATTGGAGGACTGATATTTCTAAAACAGAGCAGTCCTTTAAAGTATCATATTAAAACGAACTTCTAAAACCCTTCTAGTGTTGTGTCATCACTGTGAGCTTTTAAGGTCCAAAATAGGTCTGAAAAAAAGTAAAAATCAGGAAAAGATTCTTGACTTTTCCTGGTGGTAGTAACAGCCCCCCCATTACCTGTTATCTGCATCACTAAACTATACAAATGGGCAAGGCATACAGTGTTATTTCTGTCCAGGCAATATGGTAAAACAAATTGGATATTTTCATCAAGTGCTTGGTTAACAATTCAACTGAAACATGAAAGGTCTCTTATTTTACCTTTATGTGAATTCTGATAAAGTAAAAGTGGATGTTTGGCTTATCTTTAAGAATTACAAAATTCTGCTCTTCTGTTTCTCTGAAGGCTTCAAGTGCATCTAAATCTGTCTTAATCATGGCAATTGTCCTGTGTACAAACCTACACTCAGTCTTATTCCTGCAAAAATTACATTTGCATGTGTTTAAAGGAAGTACATATTAGCAACTGTCACATTACTAATTTAATATCCTAAAAGGAATCTAACTAACTTTTAACAAAAAGAGACTAAGGAAAGCTGGGGGAAAGAAATATTTGAATTAGTATATCGTAGAGGCAAATTGTTAGGACGTTTTATTTTATGCTTGTGTGATGTTGCATTCTACCTCCAGGAAGACACTATCTGATTTCACATACTGTCATTACACATGTAGATCAGGACTTTGTTGCCATTTTGTTGGAAGACAGTGCTAATAAAAATAAAGACAAGCTTCACCAAGATCTAATGTATTTTTCTTATCCAAACATGAGGAATTAGCAAAAAAACCCTATTAAATAACACATGGAATCTAGCCCAGCTATTTCCAAGCTGCATTTCCTTATGTTTTTACAACTATGGTAGAATAAAGCAGAGAAGGAATATTACCACAAAACTGGATACTGGAATTATCTGGGGTTTTATTATTATATGTGCAACTTAGCATCATACTGGATATTGCAAAATATCAGATGACAACAATTGCACTTCATAGAATCATAGAATGGTTTGGATAGGAAGGGCACCTTGAATATCATCTAGTTCCAATGCCCCTGCTGTGGGCGGGCGTATCTTCTACTAGACCAGGTTTCTCAGAGCCCCATCCAATCTGGCCTCGAACACTTCCAGGAATGTGGCATCCACAACTTCCCTGACTAATTTATTCCATTGTCTCACCACCCTCTGATATCTAATCTAAACCTACTCTCAATGTGAACACATTCGCCTTTGTCTCGTCACCACATGCTCTTGTAAATAGTCTTGCCTCATCTTTCCTATAAGTTCCCTTCAAGTAATAGAAGGCTGCAGTTAGGTCACCTCAAAGCCTTCTCTTTTCTAGGCTGAAAAGTCTCAATTCTCTCAGCATTTCCTCATAGAAGAGGTTTTCCATCCCTCTGATGAATTCAGTTTCCCTCCTCTAGGCTTGATCCAACAGGCCCATGTCCTTCCTGTGCTGGGGACCCCAGAGCTGGATGCAGCCCTGCAGGTGGGGTCTCAGAGGAACAGAGGGGCAGAATCCCCTCCCTTGCCCTGCTGCCCACGCTGCTTTGGATGTAGCCCAGGACACATTTGGCCCTCTGGGCTGTGAGTGCTCATGGCTGGGTCATGTCCAGCCTCTCACCCACCAACACCCCCAAGTCCTTCTTGCAGGGCCGCTCTCCATCTGTTCATCCTCTGTCTGGATTGGTACCAGGCATTGCCCCAACCCAGGTGCAGCACCAGCACTTGGTCTTGTTAAACCTCATGAGATTTCCATGGGCCCATTTCTCAAGCCTATCCATGTCCCTCTGGATTGCATCCCATCCTTCAGGGGCATCAACACCACTCAGCTTGGTGTCATCTGCAAACTTGCTGAGGATGCACTCGATCTCTTTGTCTATGTCAGTAATGAAGATATTAAATAACACTGGTCTCAGTATGGACCCTGAGGGACACCACTTGTCACTGATGTCCATTGGGAATGTGAGCTGTTGACCACTACTCTCCGGATGCAACCATTCAACCAATTCCTAATCCGCCTAACAGTCTATCCATTGAATCTGTCTCCAGTTTGGAGAGAAGGATGTTGTGGTGGACCATGTCAGAAGCTTTACGGAAGTCCAGGTAAGTGGCACTGTAGCTCTTCCCTTATCCACTGATATAGTTACTCCATCATAGAAAACCACTAGGTTAGTCAGATAGGATTTTGCCTTGGTGAAACCATACTGGCTGTCTCAAATCACATCCCTGTCCTCCACATGCCTTAACATAGCTTCTAGAATGATCTGTTTTGTGCACTTCTCAATAAATTAGTTGTTGTGATGATGTCACTGGGATTGCAATCACATGTTGAAGTGCTAAACTCAGGCAGGTGTTTATGATATCTTGGATGTCTGTGGATAGTTTATAAATGGTAGCTGTTCAGTTTCTTACAGAACAGATAATGTTAGGGACTGAGATGGAAGTACTGGTTTTGACTAGAAAATTTTCCTTGTAGTATCTGTGACTTGGATTTGTGCTGAAAACAGCATTGGTATCACAGGGATGTTTTAGTTATTGCTGAGCAGTGCTGACACAATGTTAAGGCCCTTTGTGTGCCTCACACTGCCCCATCAGCAAGGAGGCTGGAGGTGCACAAGGAGTTGGGAGGGGATGCAGTTAGGACAGCTGACCCCACTGACCAGAGGGATGTTCCAGACCATATGATACTTTGTTTGGCAACAAAAACTAGGGAAAGAGGAAGGAAGAAGGGGAACATTTGAATTGTCTTCCCAAGTCACCATAAGATGTGATGTAGTCTTGTTTTCCTGAAGATGGCTGAACACTGGCCTGCTGCTGGGAAGTGGTGAGTGAATTGCTTATTTTACTTCTTGTATGTGGCCTTGCCTCTGTTTCAACTCACAAGTTTTCTTACTTTTATCATTCCCATTCTCTCCCCCAGTCTGAAGTGGGGCAGTGAGTGAGGGGCTGTGTGGAGCTTGACTGCCTGCTGGGGTTTAAATCCCAACAATGGAGTATTGCATTAAAAACCATGTGTGAATGGGTTTGAGAGCTCAGATTTTCAGTGTTTCTTGCTTTAATTTTAAAGGCCAGTTGGTTGACAAGCTTAAGAGTACTGGATAGCTGTCAGGTGTTTTAAACCTTAATTGTTGAGATTAATTGATTACAATAATTGACATTCATTTTGGTGAACTTCTATACCAATTTGAAATATTTCCCACATCCAGTTCTGGAAAGGCTTGTATGAGATGTAGAAGTCCATATCTGATGACAACCTCAGAAAATAGGTACATCACTACCAAAAATGGCTAGGTATTTCATAAGCTGAAATAAATGGAATATAGAGAATGCTGGAATCAGTAGGCTTCTCTGAATCATCAAATAGGTTTACAAATTAGATACTCATTTTTGACTCTTTGCATGTCTTATTCTCTAAGTTTACAGAAAGCTCTATTGTGTAAGATTAGAGGATAAGAAAGACAGAAGAATAATGTGGTACACTATCTGAATTCTAAAAATATCACTGAGTGGGATTATGGTTTTAATTAACGTGTAGAAGATCTGGGTTCATCTTATATTTATTCCATTACTTTCATATACTATATTCTGCCTTAATTACAGCATAAAAGAAATAAAAAATGTTTTAGTGGGTTTTTGTTTCCTTGTTTTTGTCCTAGCTTTCTTTTAATCCACCATATAGTCATATGTAAATACTGCAAATGCCGGAATACATATAAAACATCAGTATTTAAAAGTGTGTGTAAAAAAAAAAATTGGTGTGTGTGGTGCCAACATCTATATATCTATGCTTGTTATCATGCTTTCAAAAGTTGGACACAATTGTGAATGGGTATATCCCAGATTTATTGGAGGTTTTTGCACAGCTGTAATCTGGCCATCTTCACTGGGCAGATTACAGGGACATGTATTATTTTACATTGTAGAAACAACAGCCACTTCATCAATATTGTGGCTAATCTCACCCTGAATCTCAGCATAAATATGTAAGAAAGTACAATATAGTGCAGACTCGTTCCTATTCCTTAGTATAGATGAAAAAGTAGAAGATTCACCTGAGCTTTTGTATTTACACCACTGGAATACCAATGGTAATTCTCAGTGGCTTTTTGTTCACTTGGATGTTTATGAAATCATCTAATTCTTCCCAGCTCCCTCTAGACTGGAGATTGATTTAAGCACTTTAATAAAGAGATGGCAAACAAAGTAGATAATAATATGTTTTAAAGAAGACACTATTTTGCATAAAGAAATTTCACTTTCAGGTCAGACAGATTTGTAAAATGATCATTCAAGGGAAAAATTCTTTATAAGGGCTGCAAAACCCAATGTTTTCAAGGCTTTCCCTTCTCGTGTTAATAATCACACTGATTCTGTCTTACTCACTATCTTACTTCCATAGATAATATACTGCAAATAATAATATAAATATTATCCAGCTATTGTATCTTTAGGTTGTCCTGAGCTGATCAACTTTTGCTAGTGCATTAATATTTATTCAGTGTTTGTGGATTGTCATTCTTCCTCTTGTCCCTTAGAATAAAACTGGCCCGACATAAACCCCTGGAATTTTGATTTCTTCTCTCTTTCTTCTGCAGTAAACATTGCTGACAGGATTGATTTTTTTTTTAATGCATTTCAAATTATTTCACCAGCTATGAATTTTATTTTTGCACTATAGCTATTTTACATTACTGACAGATAAATCTACCTTCTAGATGTTAAAAAAGAAACTTTGCACAGTGCAGACAAATTTATTTTCTTAATTCTAATTCTTATCAATGTTAAAGAATTTAGTTGAGACAATATTTAAAAAAACCTTCTCACATGCTGATAATCATTGAACACTGTCAAGATTTTTAATGAAACCAGAACAGCATTTATTAAATGGGTTTATTTGCCTTGTAGTTTTTTATACAATAACTATTGTGCTTTCATAGTGTTAATATCTAACATATATATATATATATATATATATATAAAATCTCTGTTAAAGAAAGTCTATGCAATCTTCACTTTAAACTTAGGGAGAGTATTGAGGATATGGGAAGATACCTAAGGTCAGTCACCCACTGTCTGCAGCAATTTCCCTTTTCCTGCAGACATGTTGAAAGAAGCTAGGTTTAAAATTAATGAATTAACAGATGTTTTGCAGTTCAGATTTTGCAGGGTATAGACAAATTTTCATAACTGATGCAAGAGTGCCTCTGCCTTATGCCGCTTTTACTAAGACCATTTAAGGAGCCATCTATTTGCAATATCTTTTTTTTCCCTTAAGAAATAATCCCTCCCAAACAGACAGAAACCTGCAACGTCACATCTTCCTTTGACAAAATCTAGTAAAATGTCCTTGCAAAAATGATGTGAAATCACAGTGTTTAGAATCTCAAACCTTTGACATGATGGGGTTTTTTTTCTTACTGGTTATTCCCAGTTCCCTTCAATGCTGTGTCTAAGTGCAGTAAAAAATATTACGTTTCTAAAGCTCCTGTTTCAATTCATGTTTTAGTGAATACTTTGAATATACCGTACTGGTAAAAATGGATAAAATTTCATGTAAACTTCATCTCTAGGGGATGCCATTACTAAAGTGGCTCAGTTATTTTGGTGTGAAGTGAAAGGGAATTGACCTGGGGTTCTCAGCTGGGGTTACAGTAGATTATCATAACTATGAAATAATACTTTTGTATACAAGTGTCTCAGAAGAAGCGGAGATACTTGGGTGTTTTTTGGAAGTGAGCATTTTAGATATGATTGCAGATAAATTTCAGTTTATTCTTAGAAAATAAAAGAAAGTTACGTACATTTTCATGACTGCAGAGTATCTCTTCCTGAATACTAAATAACTTGGTGCCTTGCTAGGTATGCACCCATATTACTTTTTCATCCTTCAATATTTAAGCATTTTAAACAAGAAAGATGCTGCAAAGTATTTTAACATGTGAGTAGCAATAATCAATTGGAATTGAATTGTAGATTAAAAATGTAAGCTGTATCTTATTATAAGTCAAACTTCATTGTGTTTTGTTCTATTAAAATCTATATCTTCTTTACATTAAGTGTTTTTGTTTCCTTCTTTATAGCAAGTTGTAGTTACTTCAATGTCCTTTAAAATACATCTCTAATTCTGAGTCGTAGAGAAAGATAAAAATTTTTTAACATGGAAGTCAGTGTGTTCTCTGAGAGACAAACTATTGCATTTCTTGGTATTCTTACAGCAGCTCCTAAATAATTTCTTGCCATAACTGCTAAGTGAGAAAAAAAATCTTTTCCAGGATCTGCTCTTAGGCTAAGTAATAAAATGAAAATAAAGAAAAAAAATCTGCCAAGAGTTAGTATAATATATATTCTACTGCCAATTATTATTGATAATCTGTTTTACAAAACTTTAGTGAGATCTCCTTTTATATTTAGCTATATAGTAGATTTGGAATTTGAAAAATTATGGAAATTTGACTTGATATGGTTTTTTTGTAAATCGAGAAACAGTATGACAGTTCAACTTTATGAGCAGATTTACAGGGGGATTTGGGCAATAACATCTAAAATGTGGATCCTCAGAATCCTTGTCTGGCATGAAAGAAGCTCAATTCCTTGAGCATGTAAATATCTCTTAGCAAAATCCTATAGATATCTAATTTTCTGCTGCAGGGTGTGAACAGATAGTTGAAATTCTGACAACACTAATCTGTCTGGAAGCTCTCTTCTGCCTAAACTGCAGTGGGAGTCATAAATTGCGGGTTTCTGTACTGTCTCTGTACAGAGCCTGTTCCTGAAGGCATGGTAAGCAGGAAATAAAATGGTAACTTTCAATCTTTATTGTGTAGCAGCTGCCTGTAGCATTTTAATAAATATAAAATGAAAAAAAATATGATAGAAGTGTTTTACGCAAGACCTGGTATATGTAGCATGCTACGGAAATACATAGAGTGATTTCACAATAATAACAGAAAACAAGACTTCATAAGCTTTTCAGTTATCTCTGTGTTGTCCACCTATTCTCTTTTAAAACCCTTCCAGTAAAAGTTTTAATCCAATCTCTCATATAGGAGAACATAACTCAGGGCAACCATTTCCAGAGCTCTTATATAGGGATGAGGATCAGAATAGCTTCTGCTATCATCCAGGAGGAAGAAGTTAGTGACCTGCTGAGCCACTTAAACACTTACAAATCTATGGGACTGGATGGGATTTATCCAAGAGTACTCATGGAACTGGTATAAGAGCTCACCAAGCTGCTCTCCATTGTTTATCATCAGATTGACTGGGGAGGTCTCAGACGACTGGAGGTTAGGCAACTGATGTCCACCCGTAAGAACAGCTGGAAGGAGTTTCTGGAGAACTACAGGCATGTCAGCCTGACCTTGGTGCTTGGGAAGGCTATGAAACAGATCATCTTGAGTGCCATCACACAGCACATACAGAACAACCTGGGGGTCAGGCCCAGACAGCATGGGTTTAGGAAAGGCAGGTCCTGCCCGACCAGCCTGAACTTTTAGAACCAGGTAACCCAGCCAGTGCATGAGGAAAAGTCTACCTGGACTTCAGCAAAGCCTTTGATGTAGTTCCCCATGCCATTCTCCTGGAGAAGCTGGCAGACCATGGCTTGGACAGGTACAGTCTTTGCTGGGTTAAAAACTAGCTGGATGGCCAGGTCCAGAGACTCAAGGGTGAGTGGAACTACATCCAGTTGGCGGATGGTCACTAGTGTTCCCAAAGGCTCGGTATTGAGCCCATTTGTGTTTAATATCTTTATCCATGATCTGGACAAGGGGATCGAGTGCACCCTCACTAAGGTCGCAGATGATGACAGTAAGCTGGGTGGAATGTTATCTGCTCGAGGGCAGGAAGGTTCCGCAGAGGCATTTTGACAGGCTGAATCAATGGGCCAAAGCCAGTTGTAAAAGGTTCAGTAAAGCCAAGTGCTGCTTCCAGCACCTGGGTTACAGCAACCCCCTGCAGCACTACAGGCTGGGGGAAGAGTGGCTGGAAAGATGCTCAGTTGTCAGTAGGCTGAACATGAGCCTGTGTGTGCCCAGGTGGCTGAGAAGGCCAATGTCATCCTGCCTGTACCAGGTAGAGTGTAGCCAGCAGGAGCAGGGCAGTGATTTTCTCTCTGTACTTGGCACTAGAGAGGCCATGCCTCGAGTCCTGTGTCCAGTTCCGGGTCCCTCGCGGCAAGGAAGACATTGAGGTGCTGGAGTGTGTCCAGAAAAGGGCAAACGGAGATGATGAAGGACCTAGAGAGTGTCATATGAGGAGTGACAGAGGGAGCTGATGGAGAAAAGAAGGCTCAGAGATTCCTTTCAAATCCTTTTAAATCTGTGTCCTGGTTTTAGTTTAGCCACATCGCGTGGCATGTGTGTTTCTTCCTGTACCACTACTCCTTTACCACTAGTTGTGGTGGGTGATTGTCATGCTCTCATGTGCAGGCTGCAAACCACAACCAAGATCACCAGTGTAGAGGGGATCTCTCTGGCCACTTTCTAGAGTTCTAGAAGCATTTGGACAATGTTCTCAGGCACATGGTGTGATTCTTGGAGTTGTCCTGCATAGGACCAGAAACTGGACTGAATGATCCTTATGAGTCCCTTCCAACTTCAGGAATTCTGTGATAAATCTCAACCTCATTGTTCTCTACAACTACCTGAAAGGATGTTGTAGCCAGATGGGAGTTGGCCTCTTCTCCCAGGCAACCAAGAACAAGACAAGAAGGCACAGCCTCAAGATGTGCCTGGGGAGGTTCAGGCAGCCTTTTGGAGGAATTTCTTCACAGAAAGGACTGCCAGGGAGGTGGTGGAGTCACCATCCCTGGAGTTATTCAAGAAATTACTGGATAGGACACTTAGTTCTATGGTCTGGTTGACAAGTTTGTGATCGGTCAAAGGTTGGACTCAATGTACTTGGAGGCCTTTTCCAACTTGAATGATTCTGTTATTCTGTGACTCCAGATGTCTCTGTGATAAGGGCTCCAGTAAAGACTTGTAGTAGAATCAATTAGGTAAAAAAACCCTTAGAATAAAAAGAACATCCAAAAAATAATAATTTTCTTTCTAAATATCCTCACTAGAAAGTTGTGTTTCAGTAAAATTCTCTCTGAAGCACTGGTATAGAAAGTCTGGCTTTCTTTTCCCTCAAATTTTCTTAGGGAAGATTATTTTCTGTCCAATGCAACCTCCTTCCACACGTATGGTTAAACATGTTATGTAGAGAATACTTTTTCCAGGAGAATGCATACGTTTCAACAATGACATTAAAAATGCTAACATGGAACTTTTCATGACTGCTAATGTTTTCTTCTTATTTTTGTTTCTCTGACCCTGTGATATCTGAGTATGTCCTGTAATTCTCTGTCCATTTCTGTGACAGATAATTCCTAAACTTTAACTCTGGGCTATGAATTAAAGAAGAATTACATAACAAAGCTTGAACAGTATTTTCAATATAGAAGGATGCATAGAAAGTGGTGTGACTACACAGAGGAAAACAACAGATCAATACTATCCTGCTGTAAGGTATTTTCTTTAACTTCTCAAGTAGTAACATAATGATTTGTCTTAACAAATGGATGACACAAAGATTATATGAGTAATACAGAATGAGGAGTAAGTTTTATTCACCCTTGTCCTTTCTGAGATTTCTGAACTTCTATCACATACCCTGAAAGTCATCCCTTTTCTAAGCAAAAAGTACTTGACCACTACCCTTTTAAATATGTGGAGGCTGTTTGATCATCTTTATCACCCTTCTTTGAACAATTTATGTTTATCTGTGCTAAATTCTTTCTTTAGGTGAATGAGGATAACTGCACACAGTGTTCAAGGTGTAAGCAGGTCATGGATCTATACTGTGGAGTAATGAAGGGTTTTTTTGGCCTGTCATTATTTTCTAATTAAAAAAGCATACCAAATGCTAGAAATGGGTCTCTACCACTGAGCTGGTGGTTTCATGGAGCTGCCTGTCACCAAAATCACTCCTCCACCTCCCCCTACCAAGATTCTTTGTTTGGTTAATAAGTAATTTCAGCATCTCTTGTGAATATAAAATGTGACACTGTGATTATTCCATACAAGTCACTTTATATTTGTCTGCCTGAAACTTCATATGACATTTTATTGCTCAGTCAATCTTACAAGTTGCTTCTAAAATTCTTCAATGTCTAACTTTATCTTTTATGTGATACAGACTCATCAGCAGACTTAAATCCTAATTTTGTTTTGCTGTTGCTTGTGGCTGTGAGGATTAGTGCAGATCCCAGGTCAGATCTCTGCAGAGTCCTTCTAGTGGCATTTGTTTGGTAGGGAAACTCAAAATATGTTCCTACTCACCTGTTTCCTGCCTTTAAGTAAAATATTTAGGTATGCGAGGGCTTTCATGTTTCTGATGTGCTATGTGCATATGCTGGGGCTGATTAGTTTTCTTTGGAAATCCATGGAAATGATATAATTCAGTTTGCCATTAACCTTGTGTGATTAAGAGTTTTACCTGCATGACAGACTTAGGTAAATAACCTAGAGCACAACTGTCTGTAAATAAACAGTCAGAAATTGCATGGTTTCAAATGAATTATTATAAGAACCAGAATGGATAGCACAGTGTAATGTTAGTTGGTGTGGAGAGTTGTCTGGACACTTGTACTGCTTCACTTATTTATTCTCTGTACTCGCTTGCGAGGCAGTGATGTCAAAGGCTGCACAGGAAGTTCTGGAAGAAGATGAAATAATGCATGTCAGGGAAGCACTTCAGGAACAGATTTTTTTTAGGATATGAAGATTCCATAAGTACTTCCCTAAAGAGTTTGCAGAAATGAATCATCTGTCATAACAGTAGAAGTGCTGAATTTTTATTTAGCTATTATATCTTGAGTACTTCATCCCAGAGACAAACATTTCACAATTATATTATTTTGTCATTGGAAACAGGACTTGGAGAACAAAGTGATAGCATGCCAGGTTTCTGTTCTAGGCATACAGAATAACTGATGACACACAGAAGCATGACAGCAGTTGGTTTGTTTTGCTCTTTCTCACTTCAATGACGACTATTTGAAACACAACAGCATTCAACTAATATGTATGTCTTGAGTGCTGCTTCCTTTAAAAACCTTTTCTGTTAATACAGAAAACTGAAGGTGGGAGGAGAGAAAGAGGACTCAAAATCACCTATAAAACTTATCACTTTTGCTGAAATAAGACTGATTTCTTAGCCGTCGTTTATTCCTTGGCTATCACAATATATATTTCAAGGAAGTGTAAAACAAACCAACCTAATACAAATGAGAAAAAACAACAAAAGTCCTCTCAGAAATAAGTTTTAAGCCTTTGTATTTTACTTTTTAATTGACTTGGCTAAATCTTTATTATTGCACTGAAAGAATGAGTTCTGCTGATTAAAATATCAGCTCTGCTTGGATTCCTTTAACCCGTCCCTCATGAGGCATGGCAGCAACACACACGAAAACTGAGAGGTGCGTGCTTTGAATTAGCAAAGGTTGCACAACTTGGAAGGACCTGCACCATTGCTTTTTGACTCCTGTATCTCAGGTAATTTAAATGGATAAATTGCAACAGAATGCATAGGTGAACTGCTTTGTTGCTTTTGTCATGAAGTGTTGAGTCCTACAGAGGTCAACGATTTCTACAGTACACATCCTGAGAAGAATTTACATATACTAAAAAGTCAGCTGATAGGGTAAGTATTGGTTAAAATTAAGACTGTAGGAAAAATTATGCAAGGAAAAAGGAAAATTATGTGCTCTACTGAAGTATTAGTTGCTATGGGAAAAATAAGCACTAATACTAACAAAAGAGATGTTCATAGCATTTTTCCATTTTCAATGATAGATCATATATAGCTACAATGCAGAATATATTTAAATGCACATAATTATCAGATGCCTAGGAAATTTATTTATATTTGAAGACTCTTAGATGTCTAGGACTTGAAGTTCTGTAAGTGAAATTTGTTTCAAAGCCTTGCCTATAAAACAAGTAAAGAGGAAATAATATCTGGATTTCAGAGCTTGGTCCAGAAGAAATACAAATAGCATTTTAGTTCCATGAGGACCTTTCCATGGCATGAATGTTCTAGCAAGAACTTGGATAGTCAGGGGTCTGTGACCAGGCCGAGCTTGGCAGGGTTTACTAGCATAGGTGTGACTCTATGCTGATTCAGTGAGGCTGCTTTGAAGAGTATCTGTGCTAGATCCTTTTCACTGTGATTCAAAGCTGTGCTGCACCACTTTATGCACAGACCATCTCTGCAGTTATCCTTGTGTTGCACAGCATTCTCTGTTATGATAGAGTCCCTTAGAATCTAAACCACCTTTGAAGGCAGTGGGCAAAAGCTCAGAAATTGGTCTCCTGTTGTTTACTGGCTATTTATTCTCCCAATGAAAAGAAGATTATCACCTGTTTCAGAAAAGATAGCTTTTTTCCACTGTACTACCAGCCTTTTTCAGAAACTTTTGTAGTGATTGAGAAGGAAACAACAGTTTCACAGAAGGACTTCTTTTCTTATTTCATTTCCTGCTGCACATAGGCTATTTTATCTTCCCAGACCATCAATTTGACTGTTGTACTGGAAAATGAAATTTTTTTTTGTATTTCCCAGTTCTTTTGGACTTCTACTTGCATTGGGGGAGGGGGGGCAGGAGGAGTTTGTTTGCATTTTTTGGGTTTTTTTTTATAAAACTTAGAAAGAAATTGAATGGAATCCTGAAATGGAATATCAAGTAATAGATGATGAAAACAATTCCAAAAGATGATTTTCTCTAATTTTAATATTATCTTCATCCACTTTTTCAAGCAGGATAGCATACCTTTAATATTTATATAAATCTCTTCTGTATTTCCTGAAATATAGAAATAGCCCCTCCATTTAGTGAGATTTTTTCTCTTATTTTCTTATCTTACCTTTCTCTCCAATTCCTCCCAAATCAGGAGCTCACATCAAATACTAAACTTTAGAGGTAAATAAATTCACATTAAGTCAAGTTTAAAAAAACCTCCAAACCTGCATAATTAGCAATTTTGCTTTTACCTCTTCAGAATACATTGTCAGAGTAGAAAAATATTTGTCTTCTCATATTTTAAAATAATGCCATTAGTGAGGGAAAGATTAGAAAAAGGGTAGAAATGTAGGGCGTGTGTGTGACGATGAGGTGGGCCATGTTTTGATTGCTTCATTTGCTAGCCCTGCCTGCACTGTCTGCTGAATAAAGTCCTTTTATTGACCCACTGTTTGCCACATAGATATGAATTTAAAAAGACCTTGCAAAGTTTTCAACCTGCAGCCATTGGAAACGTAACTGGAAGACAAGAGAATGTCTTTCTCTTTACTGGTACGAGAAGTAGGGAAAGATAGACAGCACCACCACAAGGGTCTAAGCGGTCAAGCAAGGAGATGCCAGTTCTACCTCACTGTCCTGAAAAGCAGTTATCAAATGAAACCTTAAATTTCAGATGAGAGTTTTTGTTGTTCATTTAACAGGTATTTCTTTAAAAGCTAACAGACATTTGAGTAGTTTTTTTCTCACCACTACTAGTCTATTCTATAATTTTCATCAGGTCAATCTATGATTAGAGGGGAATTTTTTAGACACATAAAAGGAGAGTTCCTTCAGGATCCAAGGGGCTTTAAGATATTGAAAACCTATAAAAATGGAGACTACATAAGCTCTTTGGGCAGTCTGTAGAGACACTAAATTTATAATGCTTCATGGAGGTGCAGAAAAATCTATTGCAAAACCAAGAAAGATTTGAGTGAAATATGTCTTGAATAAAAAATCTTTCTGGCAAAGAAAATCTTATATTTTCATTTAAATCAATGTTAAGGCCTATATTTTCCCCTCTACAAAACCTTTCTAAGGTAATATCCTTATTTTTTTTTTTTTACTTTATGAAGAGAGGTTTTAAGTGTACTGCTTATACTTTACATTTCTCTCTTTGAAATAATTTTAATTTCAACTCAATTTATGAATTTCCAAGGAAGTTTTGATTATGACTCAGCATAGTATATGGTATTTGGCAAGTAAAATATCTGCAATGGAAATGCTCCACAATACTCGGACTTCTTTACATTGTCTTTCATGTAGTGACTCTCCACCTTGAGTATTAACTGAGTGTACTTATGCTACTTGCTTGAGATATCAAGCTGCAGTTATACTTCCTGCAGTTAATTCCTTGAAAAAAAAAAAAAAAAAAAGGATGAGATGATCTGCATCAGGCTAGTAACCGTGTGTGACAAGCCAAGCACTGAAGCAGGTTTAAGGAAAAAACAACATAAAAAATCTTCCTTCCCAGTTCTTAGTGTAATAAAGAAAATTACCTTAATTCTAAGGAATTAAAATGGTCAAGTTAAAATTTTGAATGATTCAGCTGTCTCTTTACAATTGCTAAAAATAAGACTGCAAATCTAGTGGGACCCATGTGAGCAGTAGCAGTTTTATATTTTGAAATACTTTGGCTTAAAATGTTATTTTTCATGCTGTTTATATGTTATAATAAGATCTGCAGAGATGCTTTTAACAAGTGTTTTCCAAAGCAAGTCACAAGAACACCAAGTAAGATCAGTCTTTGTGATCAGTTTAAATTCCATTTCTTTGTTTGTAGGTTTTCCTGAACGGGAAATATCTTTTAAATCAATTTACACCTCTTTGGTTACATCCACTTGGAAAAAAAGTCTCAAATTAAAGTCTAAAATCTTCCTGTTTCTTTCTTGACACATATAAGAGTGCACTTATAAACCTTGTTGTATTTGATTCTATGGTTAAAATAATGTTTATGATGCATTAAAATAGTTTTAGAGGGACACGGTGCAAACATTACTCAATCTTTTTTTGCAAAGTGGTTGCTGACTGTGCAGGATGCAGCCTCCTGCTTCTGTAGGATTAACCACAAACAACACTTTACTTGTGCTCATTGCTTGGAAGGTAGACTGGGAAAGATCAACATCTTATCCACTAGGCCATCAAGGCTCTTCTTAAATAGAAGATGTGAAGCTTAAACTTGAATCACCAATGTGAAGTTCAGCAGTCTTTGGTGCAGTGCATATTGGTATTCAGTGTTCTAAATGTCAGTACACAATGACAGACTATCAAATACGTTGAATCATATCACAGAAAGCCAGGAGACAGAGCAATTTTCAGCTAAGTCCAATTTATGTTTATAAATGGAAAGCTCAGTTTGAGCCCTACTTAACTGAACAGACAATGCCTGCATGAGGTTAGATTTCTATATGAGCCTGTTTATCTCTAATTATATGCTAATCAATTTGATTTCTCATTTAAACTCAAACTGGGAGGCTTCCTTGTAATAACCAACTCACACTGAAGCAACAAAGCAGCTTTATATTTACCACATCAGCAGGGTTTAATTGCACATTTCGCCAATGAAAATTAAGATGGATTCATTTTCATTGTCCTTGCAATGTAGCAGTATACAATGCACTTTTAGTTTGAGCTGACACATTTATGTTAGAGATATTAAACTATAACATCCAAATATTTGCTAACACATTGCCAAGCTATTTTGTTCACACTGTTTTCTAAATGATGTACATTGGCTGTGCACTGTTTTATTTCCCACCACTTAAAAATACTGACACTAATTTTATTACTTTGGTATGGCATAGGTCAAAAGAACAAAATTAGAATAAGGTCTCTTTCTGTAAGAAAGAGACATAGTCCAAATTATATATGAAGAGCACAGACACATTTCCTACTGCAAGTCCCCAAAGAGTCTATGAAAAGCATGCTATATTGCTAAACCTGGGTGCAAATATCAGGTAAAAATCAAATTCATTTGTGGGCATTGCAGGAAAAAAATTGGAGAGTTGCTAGTGCCTCTTTTCTGCTCCCACCAATACACAATCATGATGATTTTAAGCACACTTGAATCATTGCAGTTAAAAGTTTTATTTCTTAATCATGGCTTTTAATTATGCAAACCTTTCAGTAGTCTCTACATTCATGACTGTGAATGTACCCAAGGACTTTAGTGATTTCAGTACGAGATAAAGCAGATATCCAAATATTTGTGTAACTTTCTATTTTAAAATGCACAAAAGAATATCTTCATGAAATATGTCTGATTTATCTGATTTACTTTTGAGCCCTTTGACACATATTGAAAGTGTATTTGTGCGAAAACTATATCCCAGCAGAAAATACAGCAAAGTGTAATACTGAATAAATCAGGTTGCTGAAAGGACAAAATTAAATCTTGTTTTGATTCTTATAGCTAGGTTCTTTAGTTGGATGTTAATTGTTAATTTTATAAGATGTAAAAAGGAATTTGCATTCATTGCTCTGAAATTTATTAAAATCTTGGAATTTTTGGATACATAAAAATTAATTGTCACTCTTAGTATAAACAATTCTAGAGCATTTATGGGATACTGTGCAGTTCTTTATTGCATTCTTGAGATGCATTGACTGGCATGCCAAAGCCATTCTTGTACAATTGCTGTTCAGCATGGCAAGACAGAAATAGTTTTATTTATAATAGCATTTCTACAAACGAGACATTTTGAAAACACTCAAAATAGTTGGCTTTTGATCCAAGGCAATCACACTGTGAGAAAAATAAAGGTCTTTTAAGTACATTTTGACTGGGGAGAAGTGTTTTATATTGTTCTGGGTTGAATGTTGTTCTTAGTGGGATCCTGTTTGCACTCACATTTTGACTGAACTGGTAATATGTAGACATCAAAACTCGCTGTTTTTCAGCTGGAGCATAGTAAAAACCCACTTCATTCACCATTTTTGCAGAAGACCACATAAAATAATTTCATCTTCTGTAAAATGTCTGGCAACTTAAGCAGTTGTAATTCATAAATAACATATTCCTGTAATTTCTTGAGAGGAGTCCATTAATTTTTCAGAGGATAATTTGTTGTGGTATTCCAGTCCTTTTTTCTTGGAGCAGTGGCCATCTCTGCTGCTGCATGAATTGAACCATGTGATGTTTCAATCTCTCCTCTCATTTTCAAAGCAGTGTATGCTAGAAAACTGGCATTATCAGATGACTGCCATAACCAATGCTTTTATCATGAAGAAGAAAAAGGTAACAATAAGAATTTAATATGTGCGATTTTAAACAGGGTTGTGAGTGAATATAACAAAGCATCTTTTTTCAGTTGATGAGCTTGTGGAGGTCATATGTTGTGCCAACATGAAGAATTTAGGCTAGTAAAGGCAGTCTGAGACTGTTTGAATGTAACCGATAATTTAAAACTGGTGGCCATATGTGATATGAAATAAAAATATTTATGCAGACATTTAAACCGTGGACAAATAATGTTCAGTGGAATTCAGAAATGTTTTGGTTTTTTTTTTGTTTTCTCTTTCCCAAAACCTAAATGATTCAGCTGGAGTATAAAACAATTTTTTCTACATTAGAAAAGATTTTGAGAGTTAATCACTGTCAATTGAAAAAGATTCAGCAGCTGGGCAGGAAAACCTCCAGTTGTCTCTGTCTTTTACTGAACTACCAGCCACACTGAAGTAAACTGCAAGCTAAATATCACATGTGTACTTAGGTTTTCCCTCCAAATCAAAACTGAACAGAAACATGGATAATTTTTAAACTGTTGACCCACCTTTTCTTTATAAACCGTTGAAGGGATGTCCAGGAAGTATGAAATAACTGCATGTTTCAGAAAAGGCAAGTTTAACAGAAACTTGTTGGAAATCTTGAATGAAAAATGCAGAAAACTATAACAGTACTATCCAAGCAGTGCATAAGACAAATCATGTATGCAGTACAATGACTATGAAAGTGGCAGAAAAAACACAGATCTAATTTTTCTGTTTGATGTTTCAAGAAAACAAATAGGCAATAAATTTTCTAAGGAGAAAATTTATTTCACTTTTGAAGGTTACTTTTGTTTTAAAGTTTCATACCTACATGTTGAAAGTTCAGATTTAATAGGAAGTCAGGTATATACATATGAATATTAGTCTGTAATAATTAGAATTCAGTAACCTTAGCAAGCGCAACTATTCTGCAATCAGGATACATTTACTCTTGTCACTTGTCCACAGTTTAACTATACCTTTGTATTTCTTGCTGCTGAGTTGTCTTAGCTATTGCCACTTCCTTTGCTCAAGTTTCCCTTATCATCACTCGGCACAATTTACATTGACTTGTTATGTGAAATATATTTGATGGTTGCAGTTGGTATCTCTGTATGCAGGAAAAAAAAAATTACAGCTTGTGCATGGATGCTTTAGCTACTTTGCAAGGGAGTCTACCAGTTTAGATTTGTATTAGCCCATATGGGTGCTGTCATTAAGATTTTCCCTTTTGTGGATGTGAACAAGCTCTCAACCAATTCCAAATGAAAAACTATGCCACTATACTAAGGTGGCAGTGAATTGGTGCTGCTGCAGTACAGTACTATACAGAAATGACTAAGGACCCTTTTGGTTTGGCATTCAGCCACCTAAGACAAGGGACAGAGTTTTCACATGCTGTCAGAAACAAAGTGAGGATGGAATCACTATAAGGTTCAGTTGCTGAAAATTTCATTTCATTGTCTCTATTTTAGTACTTTTTAAGGTGTAGCACGTTAGTGACACTGCAAATTTTAATGAGTTGCCCAAACTGGCCAAGACAATCATTCTTTATTTCAACTGGACAGATTTTATCAAGTATCTGAATGTGATAGTGGTAATGTTTCACAAAACATGATGGTGATAATATTTAGCAAAATGTGCAGCAGTCAGGCTTCAACTCTGCATTGTGTACTGAAAATGAAGAAATGAGTTTTAAATGGTCGCTGTGGCTCTTATAAGGGACTCTAAAAGAAAGCCCACTTGATTCCGTCTTGGGAAATAATGTTTTCAAATCTCATCAGCTTCTGTTCCTTTGCCATCCACCATTTCATTCCCAGCAGCTTCAATTCTATTCTGTTTCAGTTGATGCAGTCATTTGGTGCTACTTCATCTTTGAACAAGTCTGCTGCATTTTATCTTCTCTGCTTGTCTGAACACATTCTTCTTCTCTATTAGTTCAGGCAGCAGTAGGAACTCACCCATCAGGACCTTCCCTTGTGGAGTCTGTTTTGCATTATATCCCCTGCTCAGCACAGGAATGGATTGTTTGACTCTTATCTTGGTAAGAAAACAGAGACCAAGTGAAATGTATGTGATAAAAAAATCAGTTGAGCAGAACCCTGGGGAAAGAGTGTGGAAAATAGGTAGGAAGAATGGAAGCACCGGTTGAACAAGAGGAATGTATATGAAGACAGAAGGCTAAGCAGAGCATCTATATTTATAGTACGATAGCATTGGATGAGAAACTATCATATGATTGCTTTGCAAAGGTATAATAGAGGGAAGAAAAGTGAATAGTAAGGTCTTCTTAGGTAAAATGTGTATATATGAAAGTATTCAGCAAAGAAATGAAGATAAAAGAATCCTATGGATGATAAATATGTATGTATGTGTGTCTGTGTGTAGTGAACTGTTTCACTATGTCACATAGAAAAAGAAGTGAACTGGATATTATAATGCTAGTCTTTCTTTTATTTTATGTGCATTATTCAGCTGAACAAGGACCAAGAACCAATTAAAGTTCATGTCTAAAAAGCATTTAAGACTATCTGAAAGAGCTATGATTCCATTTTCTAAAAATAAAACATTGTATTTCAGATGAACAAACATCTAATTCATTTCTTTCTCTCTTTCTGAAAAGTACTTGAGAACATAAAGGAAAAAAATAACTTGAAACAAATTTGCAATGAAAAAAACGTGAGCAATAACAGACTAACAGAAAGGCAAAGACAAGGATGAAAGAGCAGAGTCTAAAGGAATTTAGAGTCAAAAGGACTGTGTATGAGAGGAGTTCTCTCTATAATTAACAAAGGACATTCGTAAGTGTTTTAAAGTTGCTAAATAATAATGTGAATACTACACAACAGGAATTCTACCGATAAACTGCAAAATTGCAGGGGTCTGGTTTATACTTTTTATCACAACTAATAAAGTGTTCAGAACAACTGGCAAGATAATTGCCATTGTATTAACTTGTATGCTGTATTTCAGATTTGTCAAAATATATTTATGGTGCAAGCTTCCAAATAATCACAGAATGACTGAAGGTGGAAAGAACCAGAGCAGGAATGGATGCCACAAGCAAGGTCATCCAGAGCTGATTGTCCAGAACTGTCTAGATGGATTTTGAATATCTCCATGGATGAGATCTCCAACTCCACGACTTCTCTGGGTGACCTGTACCAGGGAAAAACTTTTTCCTGTTTTTCAGAGGGACTCTCCAGTGTTTCATTTCATGCCCACTGCATCTTCTCCTGACACTGGACACACTGAAAACAACCTGGCTGTGTCCTCTGCACACCTTCCCTTCAGGTATTTGTATGCGTTGAGGAGATATCTGAGCCTTCTCTTCTCCCTGCTGAACTGTACCAGCTCTTTCAGCCTCTTATGGAGAGATGCTCCGGTCTTTGAATCACATTTGTGGTCTTTTGCTGTACTGTGGAGACCAGAACTGGAACTGGCACTCAAAATAAGGCATAATCAGTTTTTTAGTCTTGAAACATGTTTCTCTCATCGATGAGAAGGATTTCATTTGTTGTTAAATATTGGGAATATGTTGTACCTTAGATTTTTAGTCTTGTACATCTAGAAGATGCCTCATCTCAGTATGAGACATAGAATTGAGTGGAGGAAGGTGATCCTTGAAGGGGCAAAAGAAAGACACGAAAATATAACTGCACCAAAGATATGTTTTGATGTTGACCTCAATCTCCTTCACCAGACCTTTTTATACTCAGATTACCAACAATCAAAGATTTCTTTCTGATAAATTACAAAATCCCCCCTCCAAAAACACTTTCCTGGAACCAGAGCAATTGGGTAAGTTTATGTTCACCTTCATCTTTGTTAACCTGTCATATTGCAGAGAAAATAAGAAAGTCAGAGAAGTCAGAAATCAGAATTTATTTTACATTTGAGCATACTTTTTTCTACTTTTAATAATAAGAAAACACATTTTAGAAGACAGTCTGAACATAGTTAAGGATGTTTTTGAAAGTAAAACCTTTTTATTTTCTAATTATAACAATTTCATGCTGTATGTCTAGAACACTGTCTTTCAGAGAAATCCCTAAGCACTCCCTGTAAAACAGTTCTATTTAGAGCTGATTCTGTTTACTCAGACATGGCATTGGGGTATAATGAGTTTGGTATTTGAACAGTAGGAAGCAGCAATATGTTACTTTTAGGAAGGAAGGGAGGAGAGACTTTTCCCCATGAAATTTCTAAGATCATTTAAGTGGACAGAATGTAATTAATTACTAAACTGGAATTCAACCAAAGGAGTGGAACTAACTATTTCTTACTTGCCAAAACAAACTAAAAAGCCAAACAGAAACACCATGGTGTCTTTCATGACAACTGGTGAGGATTTGAAATGTAAATCATGTTCAATTGATTTAGTGGCCAGAATTTAAAATGCTAATCCTTGATACTTGTTATTTTTAGTTTTCTTTTATTCTAAATATAATGGAAACCAGTTGCTTTCATGAATGAAACAGCAGAAATGCAAGTGATCTTGGCTGCCTGAGAGAGCATCTTTGTCAACAGTCAGGGCTGCTATATTTCTGTCAAAAAAAAAAAAAAGACATTTTTCTATGTTGTGCAGAGAAATCACTCTGTGGCCTAGAATCTGAGCTCAATATTAAAAACAAAATATCTTTCAAAAAAAAACCCCTATGCCAATCTTGGTTTTGTAATCAGCCATCAATTATTTAGTAAGTCTCTTCCTTTTGTTTTTACCAGTGAATTGCTCTGATATGTTCCCAGGTTGATTATTTGTTAAAAAAAAGAAACACAAACAAAGCAAGACTTTTGTTTTGTAGTTCTAAGAATTGCTGTTCTGACAGTCTCATTGCTTTTTAGACTATACTAATGATTAATCCACAGCAATATAGTCTTTGTTGATTTTACAAATTATTTTGAACATTTTGTTTATATGAACTACAACTCTTTTCCATCTGAAATTGCAAGGCTTGTCTCTGTCAGAAACGGTGCTAGACAGTTGAAAATAGTGCCTTTAAGATTTGGAAATCCAATTAAACTTCTCTTAGAACTGTGAGGGTATGGGATAGGAAAAACCTTTGAGAGGGAGGTTAGATAGTGAAAAGCTGTGTTGGCTATTAGCAGGAAAGGGTGAAAATAGCAAAAAGAATACTGAAAGCTTCTTGAGTGACAAAAATGGTAACATTTCTTTGAACTAATTTGAAATACCAAAAATATCTGGGAAACAGTCATTCTGTGAGAGTTTAAGGAAACTCTGACTAACTCACTCACCCTCATTTACTCTGGGGGTGACTTAAGCACTTGAGCATGTTGCCAAAACAGGTTGTGAAGTCTCCCTCCTTGAAAATACTCAAGAGCCATCTGGACACAGTCCTAAGCAACTGTCTCTAGGTGTCCCTGCTTGAGCAGAGAAGCTGGAGCAGATGACCCACAGAGGTCCCTTCCAATCTCAACTACTCTGTGATTCCTAGTCCTGGTACTTCCAAGAGTGACATATTCAGTTACCTTCTGGAAAAATGAAGATTTCCTACCTGCTCTTCAGCATTGGGTTACTGATAGTTTTTGTTATTTCATTGACTTGCAAGAGACAAAAGAGGAGGAAAGTAAGGTGAAATCTAAGTAAAGACCAGTCTGAATAAAGACAGGGCACATCTGAAAGTTAATTGACGAGTTCTTTATTCTGTACTTGTCAAAGTTCTCCTGTGATCACAACCAAATCCTTCAAATCCATGATGCCTTTTCCTGGTCTTAATTTTAAGAGAGCTGAACACAGTTAAGAGGGAAAAGGGTTTTACCTTGGTATTTATTTAAGGATCCTTAGGTGTGATGAAATGCACATCGAAATGCACCCCAATGTCCCCACCGAAGAAAATGGCCACTCACGATGTGATGAGTATACAATTATATGCCTTGCAAAAATTAGCGTATCTATCAAAGATTCCCCAATGAGGGACTTGGGTGAGACCCCCCACCCAAGGGACCCTCCCCCTGGATGGGCCTATCTTTGTTTACAGAATGTGTTCTGGAGAGGACCTTGGTTTCTTTGGGCTTTTAGAATGTTTAGTCTCTAAACTTAACGAAATACTAGGTCTAAGGGGAGTTATCGAACTTAAAGAATTATAACTATGTAAGCTAAAGGCACAAGGAATATATAAAGCTGTATAAAAGAGTGTATAAAAGGGGGTATAAAAGAAAAGCAATAAACCATCATGGCATCACCAGGGGGACTTCAGTTTCCCGAACTGTGAAGTGGTTCAAATGTCATGTAGTAATAATCTTACCCACTCATATAATTTCAGCTCAACTTAGAAATTTTAATTTCCATTTAGTGGTGATTATTGTAATTTAACTGCTAATAGAAAATGCAGTGAAAGAACCAATCCTTTTTTCTGAAGGTTGTGTGCTGAAGGACTGTACTATGTGCCATAGCTTTTGAAATTACTATGGAGAAGTTTTCCTATTGATAGAAATCCAGCATGAGCTTTGCTTAGAAAAGTAAAATAACTAAGAGTAGAAGACTAAATTGTGAATTGAAATGCTGGAGGACTATGGGAATTAGGATATACAAGGGTAGGGGTGTATTTTATGTTGATATAAACAATTCATGCTTTGGTGAATTAATGCTTTGGTTATGACAAAAACTATTTAATTATGCTAAAGAAGGTTTAGTATATATGTAGTTGATAATAACACAGAAACTCAGAATTATGTAATAACAGGATGCTTGAGTTTAGAAGGGACTATGGAGGTCATTTGGTCCAACTTCCTCTGCTTAGTCAAGGTCACACAGAAGTAGTTGCCTAGAATTTTGTCCGGATGGTTTTTGAATACCACCAAGGAGAAAAAATTCATATTCTCCCTGGGCAATCTATTCCAGTGCTCAGTCACCTTCACAGTGAAAAAAAGTGTTTCCTGACATTCAGGTGGAACCTCCTTGTAACCTGGCAGGCGGGTAGAACACCACACATCTGCTCATTCACTTCTCCACGCAGTGGGATGGGGAAGAGAATTGAAAGGAAAAAAATGTAAATTTCATGGGATTAGATAAATACAGTTTAATAGGACAGAAAAGAAAAGGATAATAATAGAGATAAAAGAATTAGAATATAAAAATCAAATGATGCCCAAATTGCTCACCACCTGCTGTGTGGTGCCCAGTGAGTCCCTGAGTAGCAGCCCCATGGGCAATATTTCCCTAGTTTATATAATGAGTGTGATGCCATATGCTGTGGAGTATCCTTTTGGTCATCTGGGTTCAGCTGTACCAGCTGTGTCTCCTCCCAGCAGCTTCCTCTGCTCCCTGGTCTGCTGGCTGGTGGGGCAGGTGAGAAGCTGAAAAGTCTTTGACACAGAGTAAGCACAGCTTAGCAACAACAAAAACGTTAGTGTGATATCAAGATTATTCTCATCCTAAATTCAAAACACAGCTTTGTCACAGCTACTAAGAAGAAAATTAACTCACACGAAGCCAGGGCACTGGGTTTCAGTTTGCGTCCATTGTCCCTTCTGTCACTAGGCAACACCTGACAGTCCTCAGTGCATCTTCCCTCCAGTCTTTTATGCACTGTTAGGGTTTCTCAGGGCCTTCTCTTCTCCAGTCTGAACAGTCCTAGATAAACTTTCCTCACAGGAGAGATGTTTAATGTCTTAATAATTTTCATGGTCATTTGCTGGAATCTGTCCTGTATCTCAATGTCTCCAACAGATCTATTTAAATAGTATATTTTTTTCCTAAGTATAGTAATTGTTATTCCAGTGTTAACCCTTTACTCCAAATTGCCTGTGTCAGTAATTTTTCAAGATAATTTTGAATTAAGCAGTGAATAATCCATATGACATTAAAACTTAATGAGATAATTAAAACAGGTGGTGTGGATTTATCTACAGCATACCATGTCAACCAAACTAATATTCTTTCTGAAAGGATAACTGAAATCCTGAAAATTGGAAAGCATCAGATACTAAGAACATATTCCAGTAGCTTTTCAGTACTACCCAAGTTAAAGTCATTGAGATATTCTCTGAGCCCTCTTTTTCCTTACTGAGTATGTGGTGGTCCTCTAGCTCTTTGGAGTCCTCAAGGCTTTGTTTATACAGGTATTCCCTGTAAATTATCCTGCATGATAGGAAAGGAAATCCCTCATAAGAGTTGGAGGTACCACAAAGTGTCTGTCTAAAATGTCAACCCTTAAACAAATTTCTTTTGCTATCTGAGAACGTTAATACAGTTCCCCACAGAATCCCTACCACTTCTTTTATAAGGCTGAATATATAACCATGGAGAAAACTCATAGGAGGTATGCAAATAGTTGCAATTACATTTTTTTAAAAGGATGTGTGCTTTTACAGAAGAGCTGAATGAAATATTAAGTAAGTTTTTAAAAAATTGCTGTATTTCAAGGCAGTATATCATATCTCAGAAGCAGAGGGAAGTACCAGGCACAACATTTAAATACAGAAGGCACCAAAATGAAGACACCAAAAGTGTATCCACAAGCTTGCTTATTTGCTCAGATAGATTTATATAAATTCTGCTAAAACTAGACTAGATTGTTTTAATTTGTTTTCAATTACTAGAGTTATCTGCCCTAATGTTTACATTTTACATTTACAGTTTACATTTTTTTACATTTTTCTACTGCTAACACAACCTTTTGTTTTACCTGAAGCTATATACTATTTCAATTTTTAGGTTGGTTTGGTTTTTTTTTTTGCACTAAGTAGTGCAGTTTTTGTCTTTTTTTTAAGTGTGCTGGCAGACTGTTCCATTTAATTCATACCCTCTGGGTGGCTTCCTAGAAAAGAACTATCTAAAATTATTGTTACAAACAACAATTCTGGTGTAAATTTCCTGGCTCTTTCTTGTGGCTGATAATGATGATGCTTCCTTATGCTATACTGAACACAAACTATTTAATTTATTTCATACTTTTTTTTAATGATGCACATTTCTGAAACAGGACATTTGGTTTTTTCCTTTCTCAGAAACCTTCAGCATTTCATATTCAGCAGCAGGGAGGGTGTTCTTGATACTTTATGTTTTTCTAGCTTCAGAATTTTTTTTCTATAAGTTCTTGGCTCATTTCCAGTCCTTAATCAGGAGCTTGTTTGAAAATTAATTCATGGTTAAATTGCCTAAGGTAGTAATACTGTTCTGAAAGTACTTTTGTTGTCAGTGCCATATCACTGAAGAAGAGAAAAAAAGTAACATGGTAATATAAAACTTTGATTTTCTATTTGGTATTGTTCTCTTCAATTTTCCTGACTGAATCTTATAGAAGCCAATTTAATAATGATGATTTCATGTTGATTTTTTTTTTAATGGGCAGTATTCACTTCTACTTATATTTCTTACCTCCACTAGAGATGTGTCATCCTGAGTAGCTGAGGCAAAACTGCAACTTTAGTATTTTATAATTACATCATTGTCTTAGATCATCAGTACTTTACAAATTATGAGTCACTGTAAGTTATCTTGTAGCAGACGTTGTATATCTTTGAGTTTTCCAAGAGTCTTGTGATTTTAGCGGTTATTGCTGCTAACCTAGGAGCAGTCTTTGCTCAGGGATGACTCTGGCTATTAATATTTTTTTGGAAGACTGCCATTAATGTTCAAACAAAGCTTGAGACAATGCAATGTGTTAAAACTTTCCACCTTGATGTGGCTTCAGTCATCTAGAAAACTGTGCTTGAGCAGGGCTGTGCTTGGGAGCTGCTGTGTGTCTGCTGCGAGGCTCTGGCTCATCAGTGATGCAGGGTCTAGGAGTTAGACAATCAGACAGAGGAATGGATATGCTGTATATCAGAAGAGGAGTTATGTTGATGCCTTAGGATTTTAGCTTTTATATTTTTCATATCTTGTAATTTTTTAGTGTATAATTTTAAACTCCATATAGACTGTAAGCTACTGTTCTCCCATTTTGGTCCAACAAAACAATTCCTCTCTAAGCCTGAAATTCAAGGACAGCTTACTGTCTCAGGCCCTGAGAAATGTAAACAGAAGTGGGTTAGTGGGGAGCAAACTTGGGGTAAAGGACTTCATTACCTGAAGCTGTAATTGGAGGATTAACCCCTGATAGGCAAATGATCCAAACTTATAAAAGTATGAAAACCCATGACCCCGTCATCCATTTTGGGTGTAGCCCCTGCGGGCTTTCACTGCTCTAATGTACCTGAAGGCCCTTCAGTAAATATAACCACTTTTTATTCTCTTTATTTTATCTAGCCTCTTTTTTTAGGTAGTCCCTCCAAGGCATCAATGTGAGCACTTGACAGTATTGAAAGGAGGAGAATGAGTGACAAGGTATGGAAATTTGCATGGGAAATCTAAAAGGAGGTAGAAACTGAGGACCAGTAAGTATTCTAAGCACCAGCAATAGTCATTCTATTTCTTTAGACAGATGGAGATTTAATCTTTTTACAGAGTGCAAAACAACTTTGAAGAAAAGATTCAGGATAAAATTACATCCCAGTTTTTAATCTGACATTATTGATATATCAAAAATTTTCTCCTTGCTCTGTCTTTTCTGATTGTGACTCCTTTTCTTGTTCTGGGGGGATTCTGACCCTGCACTGAAAGAGCTTGCCAAAGTGATCAAAAAGTAACCTGACAACACCTATTCTCATCCTGTCCTGATGGGTTGGATCAGATCAATAAAAGGACTCGTGAGTGCTAGACTACCTTCAAAAAAGATTCAAGAATATGCAAATGAAAAAATGACATAGGAAGGAAGGAGAATAAGCAGTAGCAAATGTTCAACTCTCGGATTAACTGAGATATAAAATAGAGTTTAGTCTAGGGAAAATTATAAAATTTTTTTATAGTTCAGTGTTGTAATCCATTGAAAGATACATTTATAACCAGATTTTGATTAGAATCCGTGCTCTAGACCGCAAGAAAAAAAAAAAAAGAAAGGATTACACTTAATTTTCTTTCATCTTTGATAAATCTTAGCCACCAAACACCTTGCAATGTTCACTTTGTATTTATTATAGAACTTAAAACACTGAAATAAACCACTTGTGCTGGTATTAATCAATTCACTCTGTTCCTTGATATCAAACATATATTTCCAGAACAAGAAATTTTTTTGATGCATAAGTGAGGTGGAATTTGTAAATGAGAGAGCATCTACTCTGCTCTCACAATTGAATTATGATGTTATTCCCAATAGAGGGTTCATCTGAACCATGCTGCAGAATAGCCCTTTAAGTGCTCAGGTCAGAAGGAGGAATCTATTTGTTGTTCCTCACAGAATAAAGGTGACACTGAAGGCTCATGTAACATATCACAGGGTAAGGTAGAGTAGATTCTCTGTTTCCGTGACTGTTCAAGAAATCTTACTGGTGGTTCCCCATACTGTGCTTTTGTTGCTAATATTTGGAATATTTGCATAATGTGAGTGGAGATATTACTGGTAGCATCTTGAAGAAAAAAATGTTGCAGGAAGAGAGGGAGGGTAGTTAAATCTGGAGCAAAATTGTGATATCCCATGTTTAACCTGGAAGTCGGCTTGCTTTCCATAGCCTTTGGGAGGTACTGGGACTGCTTTGGCTTGCTTCTCTTGGACTTTTTTTGCACAGTATTTTTTTCAACTTGTAATGGTCTGAAATGGTCAAAATGGCCCCACTTTAGTGGTCCAAAGGAATTGTAAGGGTACTGAAGCCAACAACACATTTTGTACTTCTCTCTATCATAGACTCAGTTTTAGAAAAGATTAAAGGGATAGTTTCTGGTGCTGTTGTGCAACACCTGTAAAAGGCCTTCACTCATACCTTATCTGTAATAAGAGAAAAAATACTTATGACTTTTTCAGGTGATGCCTAAATGTTGTGTCTCCTTGATCTATAAAAATTTTTAGGAACCATACTGGCTGGTTCAGGTGGAAACATGGAAAATAAAGGGTTATTTACAAGCAGATTGTATATCACTCTAACTCTATGGTTTGGAAGGTTTAATATAATTGCTAATTGTTTTTGTCTATAAACAAAAGTGGGTTAATACACTGCATGCAGTCAAAACAGATGAAACGGTGGGACACATTACATTTAGTAGCTTTTTTATGTCAAAATATGTGTTTTTCTTTGATTCTAGCATTTCTTGCTGAGACAGAGATAAGATCAAATTTTGGAATAGTCTTTAATAACAGTCCTTCACTTACTTTCTTTGCACACAAATGAAAAGTAAATAGGAAATAGATCTTGCTTGTACAGTGGTAATTTGTCTCCTAATTGAGCTTCTCATACTGTAATCTCAGTTTTCACTTATCCCTGTGGTGGTTCTAGCAAAATCATTCATGCTTGAATGAAAATTTAACTTTTAAGAGAGGATAATAATCCCTAGAATAATATGAAGCTGAGTCAGGAGTGGTTTATGTTAAATATCAGTAAAAATATTTCACACAGAGGGTGGCTGGGCACTGGAACAGGCTCTCCACAGAAGTGGTCACAGCACCAAGCCTGACAGAGTTCAAGAAGCATTTGGCAACACTCTCAGGCACATGGTGCAATTTTTGGGGTGTCCTGTGCAGGCCAGAAGTCGGACTCAATGATCCTGATGGGTCCCTTCCAACTCAGGATATTCTACGACTCTATGATTTGAAACTTCAGATTAACACAGTTTTTCACATAATAAAAAAGTGAAATGAAGATTTTTAGGTTTTATTTTTTATCATCAGTGTAAAATGACTACTAAATAAGTTTTGTCACTGCCCAAAGTGGTAAACATTTTTTAATTCTGTAATTCAATCATTATAGACTTGTATTTCTAGAAAAACTTGAAGTTTATTTTTTTTTGAAAGAATTTTTGGAATTCAAACATTCTTAAGATGTTCTTTCCACTTCTGTACTGAGTAATTTTTTTCCATTTACTTGGACTAGCCAAATGCTGAAACAGAATAAGCTTATATTTGAAAGGTTTTCTTAATGAAATCACACTTTATATGAAATCACTCTTTATATGAAAAAATCTTGGCCTTTTAAAATCAAATTTTCTTACAGTAGAGGAAAAAAAAAAGGTATGAGAGAGATATCTTTATATAACAAGATTTAAAGATTAAATTATATAGATAGAGGCATAATTACATGTGTGACTTGCATAAATACAAATTCAATAGTGACAGAACCTCCATGCTAAATAGGAGACTGTGGTTGGTTTCTTAATAGTCAATTCTTTTGAAAGAAACAATTCTTTCTATAAAAACCCAACAGCACAAATTTTAAATAAATTAAGTTTCCTAAGTTTCCATTATGCCTAGTGCTACAGTGACCCTTGCTACCAAAGTACAATTTGAAGAGTAATTAATTTCATAATATTTATTTATTAAAATTTCAGGATATTATTTGATTATAGGGTGGAAAGAAACTAAGGACAGGAGCTTTTTAAAGTCTTCATTCACTTTCCTTTTCACTTACAGTTTTGATGGTTATTATGAGCATAGATTAATACTCAGCTCCAAGGTAGAATTTTTTCCCATAAGAAATGGTAAGGGTCATAAAAATATACCAATTTGTGCTTAGCTCCAACTAAACCAGCGCTTTAGAAACACTTATCATGGAATCTATTCTCTTGAACGCTGTGCGTCAGGAAATGTATCGGTATTATACGTATAACCATTAAACCTTAGCTTTCCCTTAGGGCCTGTTTCCAATACTTTATTCATGTAGATTTTTAAGTAACTTGCTCAGCACTCATTTTGGTATTATAAGGAATAGATTATGCTTTAGCTTACTGCTACTCTTGGGGGTTTTTTGTGCTGAATAACAAACCTAACAGAAACATTCCTTTTGTAATGGACACTGGTAATGTGTTATTAAACTCAGACCAAGGTGGTATGAAAACACAGAAATACTGTGAAGAAATGAGGAATAAACTGAATGAAAAAAACAATCCCTGTGCATTTATTTTAACATAAATTTACATATATACATGTGTGTGTAAGTGAAAGCATGATAGCTGTTTACTATTCAGAAATAAAAAATATAGTGTAGAAGTTCAGCACTAGTTGAAATAAAATGCAGCCATTTCTGTATAGTTCAAAAGCATGGTAAATCAACACCATGGAATATCTTGTAGGAAAGCAGGATGCCAAATGTTTATTTCAAGGACTATGAACTAAAATGCAGCATCAAAAAATATAATTTCTGTAAAAACTACAATTAGTGCTGTACAGCAATGAGACATCTGCAAGGTTTTCATTAACCCTTCTTTCTGCATGTGACCAGAAACATCTAGAAGTCAAACTCCCAAGTATTTACCTGGAAAAATTGTTCTGAACTTCCCAGCATATTGCTCCTGCTTGCCTGTGCTCATAGCCTTCAGAGATTTACCGCCTAGTATCTTGTAGAAACATACCTAGCACTGATAGTTTCTTTTTGTTACTAGCTGTATCACAGCATCTATATCAAACTGTCACCTTGGCTTTTCATACTTCAGCCCCTTTTTGTTCTTCCCTCAAAGATATCCTCTTGATCCTTCATTGGAGAGAGGTTCCTTCTCTCCCCTCAACTTTCTCTTTGGCCTGTATGTTCCAGTCTCCTTCCAGCTTTGGTAGGACAGTGGTACATACCAATAAAGCCTTCATAATGACTCTCAAAGCCCTGTCCCCTCATAGAAGACAACAGGCAGTGTCATTACGTTGGCCTTTTCAAAACTTTTCAGTTCCTTCTAGTTAATGTGTTTGATGGGGAATATGTGGTCAACCTTTCTGTCCATCTTTCTCATTTCAGCATCCTCTAAGTGTTTCCTGTACATAAACTTCCTTAGAAAACTAAAAATTTGAGGTCTACTTAGAAATACGCCTCCCCAGCTCCTATTTCAGGGAATTTGTGCAGATGCCTCAGTCCCTTTCTGCTTCGTTTCCTCCTTTACAAGTATCAGAACATGTTCAATTCTTCATCTCTACAGTTACTGGTCTGTTATTTGGTAATTTAAGCTCAGATCGGCTAGACTGCCTTCATAAAAAATTAGAAAATGTTTTTCTGAGTTGCCTTTATACTAATTATCATGGGCACCAATGCTTTGACAGCCCAGTGTTGGCTGCATCACCCTGCCAGAGAGATATGCCAAGGGATGGAGCAACTCTCTTATGAGGAAAGGCTAAGAAAATTTGCCTTGTTCAGCCTGGAAAAGTGAAGGCTTTGGGGTGACCTAATTGTGGCCTTTCAGTACCTGAAAGGAGCCTACAAGAAAGATGAAGAGAAACTATTTACAAAAGCATGCAGTGAGGACAAGGGGGAACGGTTTCAAACTGAAAGAGCATAGGTTTAGCTTAGATATCAGGAAGAAATTCTCTGCTGTGAGGTTTGTGGAATAGGTTTCCCAAAGACGTGTTGGATCTCCATCCCTGGAAGTGTTCAAGACTGGGTTGCATGGGGCTCTGAGCAACTTGGGCTAGTGAAAGAGTTGGAATTAGATGATCTTTAAGGTCCCTTCCAGGCCAGGCCATTCTATAATTCTATGTCATAATGTTAAAACTTGAATGCCCTAGAATGTGTAGAGATAACTTCTGCAGCAGCTGGGATGAGACAAACTGTCCAAACCCAGAGTATTTTGTATGTAAATAACACTTGAAGGAAAAAAAAAAAGCCCTTAATATACTACTGAAAAAAAGCCCTTAAAATACTGCTAAAAGCTAATCAGGTCCATATCTACCTGGATTTTTATATGCAGGTGGATCCATACAATATTCAATTGGATTGGTGAATTGTGTAACTGAATTGGTAAAATATGCAAGTTCTCAAATACAAAAGAAAGCAACACACAAAAGTGCACTGGTAGATTAGTGAAATATGCAGCTTGAGCAGTAAATCACATAATATGATTAGATGACTAGATGTATAACAGAATGAGGAAGAAAAACTGACTAATTTGTAAACTCTCCTTGATGTTTCAGTAAATACGAGCATAAAATTGTCACTTTGAAAGTTCTGACACATTGTTTTGCAATAATTTCAAAGACTGTAATGTCATGGGCATCTTAGCACTGATTTGAATTGAACTCTTGATCTAAGTAGACCATGTAGAAAACACAAAAATGTACGAAACAACAGTAAAAATGAAATTTTTTCTCTTAATATAAAAACGTTTCTCCTTTTTATTCTATTTCTGTGTACAAGATTTTCAAGGTCCAAAGAAATCAAAAATGCAATTGAACAAAGAAAAAATGTAACAAAATTGGTAGAAATTGTCCCTATTTTCCAGGGAAATCTCAAGCCAAACAATCAGTTTAATTTCTCTCTTTATATTTGAGAAAAGTATTTTTAAGCGCAAGGGTTTTTGGGTTTGCACCTTCTGTTCCCTTGATCTAGTCAAACACACTCGAATGAAGTTAATATTTCTTAAATTCTCTTGATAGTAAGAATTAATATTAGTTAATTGTTTAATATTATTGTATGTAATAAATATTAGTATTTATTACAAGAACTAAGACTTTCTGTAGATGTTGATCCTGTTCAGCTCCTTGCATTTCATGGTCTGCTGAGAAGGGAGAGGAAGAACTCTCTGGGCTGGGATTTCTTTCTGCTTCTGGTGGAGTTGTAGATGGTAGCAACTGTCATATTTCCCAGGGATGTAAAGTGGAGGAACAGTGGTCACTGCTTTTCAAACTGATTAGTCAAAGCTTCAAAAGTGAAAGTACATTTTGCAGTCTTGGCCTTTTTCTGACACTAGTGTTAATTACAGATTTAGTAGCTTGTTTTTGTAGTCTCGCTAATGCAGCATTCCCCACCAATACATTTTTAGACACAAAATACTCTCTAGAAGTCTAAGAGTTAGAAACCTCAGTGTCAGGAAAAAAAAAAAACTTTCAAAAAAATTTGAAGCACAACATTTCCCTTTCAAAATACTTTCAAAAGAAACACAGTTCAGGTTGCTTTCCAAAATACATAAATATTTTATAGCAGCTTTTGAACTTATGAACCAGAAAAACTCTTTTAATAACGTGAGATTTGCTACAGCCCCTATTATGATGTGTATCTTACTAAGGGATACCTTTTTAAGCTGACTACCTTGTTAAATATACAATATATTGACAAACATTATCAAATTTACTTAAATAAGAAGCATTTTTCTAGTTTGGAATGCTCACTGTCACTCAGCAGAAACTCGCCTTGGCAGACTGCCAGTGTTCTTTTCCCTCCCTTATTCTAGTGACACATAGTTTCTTTGAACTAAGCAGGCCTCATGCAGTTAAGTTTCAATGTCACTAGCTCTAATTACTTGTCTTTTCTACCTCCATACCTATGTACCACTAAATTACTGTCCTCATTTTAAGGAGGAATTTGTTAGACATGACCTTTACATCTCTTTCCGTAAACAGAAAGAATGATCTAAGGATAATTCAGAGCTACATTGTTAATGAGCTGGAACTGTCTTGCTAAGAAATATAAACAAATCATGTTCTTTGATTTTCGACTAAATTGCAGGATATACAGCTTCAAAGGTCCTTTGTAGGTGTAAATAAAATGCTACTCTTCCAGAAAATGCTGAAAAGTCACCATTCTTCTCTTTATTCCATGATACCACACAATAGTGCTAATGATCATTATGAATGTTTAACAGTGACTATTGTTTGTAAATATCACCCATGTATTAATGCCATTAGTATTTATTTTGAAGACATTTGAATTTGTAAGCAAGAATTTTTCCAAACAATCAACCACTGTAAAATAGCAATACTTGGTTTTTACTCTAAACAGTTTCATTGTTTTCCATAAATAACGTGCTACATTTAATGAGTATTTCCCCAAGGAAAAGAAATGAGTGGAACATAAATCTAACTGTCTGAATTAAGTCATTAGTGAGCATGTACATGTTAAATGTATATGTTCCTAAAATCCATAACATGCTTCCTTCCTTCAGTCAGACCAAATTATTCCTGATCTGTGCTGCTTATTTTTATCCAATATTTCCTATCCTATCTATGGACTGCGCAAGGAAGGCAAATGAAATTTGGCTTACTTGGCTTGAAATGCACAAAGATTTCAAGAAATAAATGTTCCTAAATAGTGCTTTTGAGTCTCTCTAGCATCAGGCTTTTAATCCGTAAGAGAGGAGCTGGCTCCTGCCGAAAGTGATGATTTTTGCTACATTCATGATTCCTAATGCCGTGCCCTAGGTGCTTCTCCTGGATTGAGAAGGTCAGTTCAGAAGGTCAATTTCCCTTTGTGGTATAATACTGTTCTCAGTAAGACTAGTCACCGTGCCGTCTGCTCCCACATTAGCCCATGGAAGGTTTGAGTTCTGATGTTCTAGTATGGCTTAAACAGTTGGTTCTTGTTCATTTTGGTACAGTCTTCAGAATAAAATTATTTCTTATATATAAAATTGGTATCAGAAGGCAGCAGGGACAATACCTGTGAGCAGGCTGATGTTCTACTCAGCCTGGTGGTACAACTTAAAGAGGAGGTGGAAAGGTGAAGGAGTATCAGGGCATCTGATGAGGATTGACTACCGGAGCTGCTCTGTGCCAACCCTGAGGCAGGGTAGCAGCCCACTGCACCCCAGGAAGTGGAGGATCCTCTATGCTCTCCTCACAGGCAGGAGGGGACCTAAGAGGCAGGTCCCTGCTTGGGGTAGCAGACAAGTCCCCTCTTGGTGTCCCTTCCCACACCGGCTGCCCCTATGGAAAAGATATGAAGCTCTGGAAACTGGAAGCCAGGAAAATGATAAAGTAGGTGAAAGACCATCTTGGAGGTTGCCTAGGGTAAGTCAGCCATCCCCTGTATTGGAACTGGCCTTACAAAGCAAAAAAGAAGGCAATCATCATAGGCAACTCCCTTCTGAGGGGCACAACATACTGACAGAACAAATCCACACGGAATTTTGCTGCATCCCTGAGGCGTGAGTATGAGACTTTACTAGGAAACTCTCTGATCTGGTATGGTGCTCCGACTATTACTCTCTATTAGTTATCCAAGCTGGTAGTGATATGATGTAAGGAAGAAGCCCTAGGGAAATCAAAAGGGGCTTCAGAGCACTAGGGCATTTGGTCAAAGGAATAGGTACATGGGATGTGTTTTCAATTCCCTCGGTTTCAGGCAGGAATATTTTGAAGCCCACTACCCTAACAGAAAAGAAATACTAGCACATTATGAGGGAGTTGAAGGCACTTTGGAAGCTGTTGCTAATGAAGCATAGCTCCTCTTGGTATCACAAATGTATGTGCTAAACTGGATGTGCAAAGGAAATATCCTCTCTGTCTTCCAAAGTAAACACTATGCATACTGAATGTCTACTTCCTAGGAACTGGCTGGACATTGCTGCCTGATAGGAAGTAGAGAATAAATCTCCTTTGGTTTTACTTTGCTTCAGCCTTTATATTTTTTTTTCCTCCTCCCCCCCCCCCCCCCTTCCCTTCTTTGCTCCATTAAACTTCCTTTATCTTGACCCACATGAGGTTTTTTAATCTTTAGTCCTATTGATGAGGTATGCAAGAGCAGCTTGGTGGGCACTTGGCAGACAGACAAGGTTAGTCTACCGTGGTAACTTTTGAATAAAGTGAAGGACAGATGGTAGTCCTTGTTTAGGGACATGTAGACTCTGGTAGACTGCACAACTAAATCCTGGAGAGGTCCCAGTTTTTCAAAGCTCTGTGGTAAAACAAATCTTAAAAAAAAAAAAAAAAATCTGTCTTGCAAAGACCACATAAGTTTGCTGCAAATCCTTTTAAAATTTACTACAGAGAAATATTTAACAGTAAGAATTTTCATTTTCCTTTTTCTTTTTTCTACATCACGTGCTCGTACAATGCTATGAATCTTTTGTCAAATCTCCTACCTATCAAGGTTTCTAAAACATACTAGTAACAGTGCTGAAATGCAAACTGTTTCAGTATGGCAGCACCTTCCCTTTTTCTGTATTTGAGCTATTACCTGAGTGAATGGTTGGCTGTCTTCACATGACCAGTTAACTTGAAAGTGTGAATAATAACAACACAATCAGCTCAATTTACCAGCCAGTTACCAACTGTATGTTTGGTAGTAATTCACCATTGTACACAAAAGTAACTTCAGATAACTGGCGTGCCAGTGTGGTTGAGGAACCTCAAGTGACACTGAGACAGGCTGTACCTGTCCCACAGATATGACCAAGGCCAAGACAAGGGTATAATGGGTGCTGGGATGGATCAGCATGGCTGTGGTGTGAGAGGGGCCTCTGTTGTGATTGTGAGGAAAGCAGGCTGAGCAATGGCAGAAGAGCAAGGGAGCATTAAAACTGAAAATGCGCCTTTGCAGGGATGGGAGGCTGAGGCAAGGGGAGGACAGGGGAAACAAGTGCCACCTGCAGCCTGCATGTGGCTTTCAGCACAAAGCAGGCAACTGCCCAAATGTCTTTGCCAGTTGTGACAGCACATTTGTAAAACAGTACTTGTGGCTCCCGCTGGCACACCTGGAACGTCAGTATTACAAAAACCGAAAAACTTGGAAACCCTTTTCCATCCTTCTGCTTTTCATTGAAAGATATGGACTGCTTCTGGACAAAGCTGAGAGTGTGACTTAGTCTAGCGAGTAACTCCAAGTGACAGTATAGGAAGAAGCTTTGTAACTTTACTTGACCTTCACCTGTGATATCTGCTTGGAAAGTCCTCAAAACTTTGAATTCTTTGCTTGACATAGTATGTGTTTTGTTTAAAAAGAGGCAAAATAAACGCAGGCATTAATTTGGGATGTCTGGCAACATTCTTCATTGACTGTGCCGAAATGTAAGACAGAGAATACTTCTATTATAGCCACAATGTGATTATCTGCTGGCAGTTCCATCCTCAATGGTAACTTTTTAATGTATACATATTAGGATCCTTTAAACAGCGCAACTTATATAAGTAAATGAGTATAAATTAATTAAATTTTTAAAGTGCTAACAGCAAGAATATTTACCAAATTTAAAGAAAAATTAAATAAAGAAATGTGAGTGATAACATTGTTCAGCTTAGCTTTTTCTAAACTTTTTTGATTGGTTAAAAGATCATTTGTAAAAAGGAATGACAAGCTCAGGTAAAGGATAAGATATTGCACTAAGTGTAGGAACATCTAAATTAAAATTCATTACATTCAAATAGTGATTGTTGTAAATATTCATGTTTTAAAATCAAATGCTTATGCTTCTTCATTTTACATCTCTTTGGCCATATGTGCATTAAAGATGTTGAGTAATTCATCCCTCACTTGGCAAGTTCAACAAACCTGCGTTTGCAAAATGTCGATCACAAGGCAAAAATATCAGCTGGGAGAGAAACATAGACTTAATCATGCATTTGGTCATTTATTTTTTTTCTTTATTGGCTTATTTTTAACATTTATTGTGTTAAAAACTTCTGCTAAGAAAAATCAAGTGTGGCATGGTGATTCGATAAATGCTCTGTATTGAAGCTCAAAACATAGGTTTAGCAATGCTTTAAAAACCTGAGTCTGTTTTTGACAACAAGCTCTCTGTATCCTGAAGCCTGTGATGCCAGTCTTTCAGGATGATTGAAAATGCAAGATGGCAACAGTCTTCTTTTTGACATATTTTGTCAAATAATCCAGAGTACTTAGAATCTATGTGTTTATCATGAAAACAAGTTATGGTATGGAGCTAACAGCCACCACGTGCATTTTTCAAGGGAAAAAAAATTAAAGACTATGTTGCTTTTATTCACTTCACTTTATTCAAATTACTTTAACTTCAAGAATGAGTCAGCAAGAGCTCTCTAATTTTGGTGATGGTATACACTCAAAGTTCTGCAGGATCTGAAGAAATGAGTCAATAAGTATGGTATCAAATTTTTTAGTCAACTTATGAAAAAAAATTTACATTGCTATGTCAAGATTTCTGTGTTAGACTGGAGGAGAAGTAAAAAGAAGGAAAGAAGTAAAAAGGAGTAAAAATTGTCCGATCTAGTGAAATTGGATGCAAATATTTCTAAGAAATGCAAAAATAATAATGCTTTTTTAATAGAAATTAATATGTGCACCCAACAGACCATAAGCATGATGTTCTTCACAAGACCAGAGCAGAGGACCTTTTTTCCCCCCCAAAAATACCAGCAGGTATGCTCTTGGAGACCATAGTAGTCATACTGTACTGCTAAAACAATGCATCTCTTTGCATGTGTGTGTTTATATATACATGCACACAGGGTTTCAGAAGCTTTTTCTTTCTCAGGAAATCAGAGATTTGTGTTAGTAAATGTAACTTTAGGCTTAGGGGGTTGATGATTCTTTTATTTTATAGAACAACACAGAAAAGATGCTTATTTACAAATCTCCCTCATCTATGGGTATGGTGTTTGGCGTATGTATTGCTTTAATATTTTCAAATGCCCTTAATGGGCAAAATTAGAGCTAAATACCTCTGAAAAACCTTAGAGTTATGGAAATGGAGTCAGGACCTTAAGATATCAGAAACTGATATGCTAATGATGAGTGAGCATTGTGTCAGAACAGCTTAGCTAGGGACAAAAATTATTCTGCCTTTGACCTGCTTCACTAATGGAGTAGCTGTTTATATGCATTTCATGTTCAGCACATTTTTACAGTGATTCTGAGTTCTGTTTATTAATATGGAGAAAAATACACTGGTTTGATTTAGCATTGTACTCTAGGAGGAAGTAAAAATTATCTTCAGTTATTCTTATCATCTGTTAAGGCCAAAGCAGTTACTCCGGTCTTGTTCTTGAGAAAAATGGCTACACACTTTGTGGTCAAACTTAACAAGAATTCTTTGTGATCCTCTTTTTGGTTCTTTAAAATAAAAAATTTGTTCTACAATTATTTCTTGTGAATACTAATTATAATAATATACAAATACCTGCCTCATGTTGGTAAACTCTAATGTAATAAGTAGAATTCTTGCTCCTTAATTTACTAATGATTGTAAAAGCAATGCTGTTACTTATTTGTAGCAGGATCTCCCTCAACTTCTGTAGATAAAAGAACCCTCTTGTTTTTAATCTGCTATCAAACACATTTTATTACTGCAGACTCATTAGTAAAATTAAAAGTGCTATCTTTTGCTATTAAGTAAATTAGTGTTAAATTATTTATAGGATAAGTAAATTAGGCCTCAAAGAGTGTGTCTTTGTCTGTGTCTTTGTGTGTGTACTCTGCTCCAAACTCCCTCACAGCAATAGGATTGATACCAAATCCCAAAGTAAAGAATAAACCAGGACACATTAGAGAAGCACTTCTACTCAGGTGACAGCTAACTAATCCTCAAGTATTTCTTGAACAAATCTAAAGTCACATTTCCAGCCTGAGAAAAATCTTTTAGATCTAAATGATAAAATACTGCAAATCTCACCTCTATGCCTCTATTTTTCTTCAGTACAACAAATAAATTGTGTGGATACTTGACTGAAGTTCTGGAAATATAATCCATGTTATTTGTCTAAGCTGGAGATGGAGTATAGTTTGATTTGTGTTTGAACATTTTGAAGTATCTAGAAGTGATGAAAAGAAAATTAATTGCAGTTGATCTGTGGTATTCTGTCATATACACATAAATAACTACCTTCAGAACGTATCAGTCTGAAGTAAGGGTTTCCTGTATGTTTTAATGTATTTCGTTTGAGAACTTTTATTTGTGTTTGATTGTAGATTATTCTTTGGATCATTATGCTGTTTACTCTCCCTGAGACTAGTCAAGTAAGAAAAGTGCCATCAAAACAAGGCTGTGCAGCTAATTGATTTTTTTGGTTCATTGGCTGAATGAAACAATTGTGGAAACAATCAAGTTTAATGGTTTGGGTTTTCATGCTGAAAACAAAAATAAAAGGTTTAAATGTATTAAATATTTTATGTTCTTGAACTAATTACTGTGAAGTTCAGTTATGCCCTAAAAATTGGTATTTTGTTGAAAAAGTAGACCTTCTATGAACGTAATGCAGATACTTGTTCCTCCTTCTTTTTATTGCAGTGGCAATAGTAAGAAGTTTGTTACTGTGTAGTGCATCATGTATGGCTTTTCAAAAGTGATTCAGCTCTCTTTCCATAAAATATATTTTTTATATATTTCTATTATTACAAAATATTTGATGATACAATACCCTTATCATGCCACTGCCATTGTAATAATAAATATGATTTTCTTCTCTTATAGACCTTTATTTCCTTTGTTAAAACACAATTTTATTAATCACAACTTTAATGCTTAGATTGCAGCATTAAGATATAACTCATTAAAAGTTTTTCCAGACAGCATGAGTCATGCAGTAAAATATTTATTACTGTTTCCAGCACTTTTGGCAGAAAACTGAATTTTGAAAAATAAGGAATTATTTTATATACCTAATATATTGATTATATTAGTCTGTAAAATAGTTACAGGGCTGCCTGGGTGTTACTTATCTGGACACAATCTCTCCCCTAGCATTCTCGTAGACATGATGATTAAGCATGAACTGGGAGGTGGACTAGGGTACAGACAGATTACTGGCTGAACATCTCAGCCCAGAGGGTTGTCACCAGGAAGCTGATCTACTTGGAGGAGAGTTCCAAGTAATGTACCCCAGGAGCTGATAGCAAGCCTTACACTGTTTAGCATCATCATTAGTGATGGGACAGAAGGAACCCTCAACAAGTTTGCTGATGATACAAAGCTGAGAGTGGTAACTGGTACACCAGAGGGTGGTGCTGCCATCCAGAGGGACCTGAACAGGCCGGAGGAAGGGACAGACAGGAGCCTAATGCAGCTCAACAAGCTGAAGTGCAAAGTCCAGCACTCGGGAGGAATTATGTACCTCTGGATGCTGACAGGCTGCGAAGAATGTTGGCAAAATAAGGCCCTGTGGTGCTGATGGGGACCAAATTGAGCACGAGGGAGCAAAGCATGTTTGTGGAAAGAAGGCTAGCAGTCTCTGGAGCTGCACTAGGCACAGTGCAGCCATTAGGCTAAGGGATATGATCCCACCGCTCTACTGAAGAGCTGAGTCTGGCTCTGGACTCCTCAGCACAACAGAGGCATTGGGCATGCTGGAGTGAGTTGTGTGAAGATGATGAAGGGCCTAGAGCATCTTTCATATGAGGAGATGCTAAGGGAAGTGAGGCTGTCTATCCTGGCTCAAGTATTACCTTATCAAGGTGTACAAATATTTGGTGGGAATAGGAAAAATGACAGGGTCAGGATAGATCAGTCTGTGCCCAGACAGGAAAGGAGGCAATGGACACAAACTGAAACACAGGAAATTCCATCTGAATATAACAAAACACCTTTATATGAATATAACAAAACACCTATTTATGAAATCTCAAACCAGATTACGTAGATGTAATAGGCATTTTACGGGCTGTAGTTGAAAACTGCTGTTTTACTGGAGGTTGATCTAACGCTCAGTGCCTTTTCCTTCAAATCAGTAATATAAAATATGAAATTAATTCCAACACATTTTACAACCACAGGAAGAAGCTACTTGTTCTTAAATTTCACAGTACTTTAACTAGCTTAGTCAGTATTACTTGCAACAGAGTTGGAATCAGTCCAAGCTGCTTCCTACTTTCACTCCCCAGTGCAATTCCAACTCCAGCTGCAAGTGCCTTCTCCTTTTCTTTGTGCTAGTATTAGTACCTTTTTATCCTTTGATAAATGGATTCAAATTGCCAAACTGGAAGAAATCTTAACCCAACAGAAAAAAAATACTGTCTCATGTCAAGAAACAGGAATGGATGATTTCTGCATTAAAGACAAGGCTTTATATTATAATTTTGTGTTTATAAGACAGTGGCTTAAAAGCCCAGAACTGATCTGTTCTATTCTGTCCCAAAGAGCTTGAAGTTTTAAGTCATCTCCAGGATTAAAACGAATATAGCAACCTTCCATCCTTCCCACCCACACCTGACTGCAAAATAACCTGATTCCTCTACCTCTTCAGAAATCTATACACCTCTAAACTCTCCAAGTCCGCTAGCTTCTCTAATATCTGACATCACTAACTTCTAGTCAAGACCTGCTCTCAAAACTTGTCCATGTTTCTTGCCTTACTACTTGTCACTTCATCTGACTCAATCCTCTAAGTCAAATGAAGAAAAAGCAGAAGTGTTTTAAAGAGGATGCCCTTTTTTCCTGGTGGTAATTCAATGCTTTTTCTCTAGTTGAAATATTTTATTCACTTGTAGATTTAGTAATCTATCTTCACAAAAATTACAAGATTGTTTAGATGAACAGAACACCAGTCTTATTTTCTCCTAAATTCTTTTTCTTGTGAGAGGTGAATTTTAAGGGACAGTGAAGCATCAGTTCTAGTGATGCATTTAAAATTATGGCACTGCAGAAAATTATTTGTCAGAAGGAAAGAGAGGAATGCTGTTACTGCTTTTTGCATGGAGTGACTCTTGCTCTGTGAAACACCCTTTACAGTTCCATAGATAAATCAACTGGGCTGTGCTCTTGCAGACAACCTTATCTTTCAAACAAAATAGTACTAGCTTGGTTTTAGTAATGAGATATCCCCATTAATGTGTTGCACAATTTGTTCATGCTGTTTATATATTTAAGCAGAGTACATAATACTTATAAAATATTGAATAAAATGCGTTAATTTTTGGCAATGTTAAAAAGGTTTACATATGTAACAAACACATCATATTGAGGTATTCATTTTATTTTAATTCAAAAAAGTTTAAATAAAAATGTATTTATTTTCCAATTTTATTTCGTGAAACTTAAGCAAGATCAACATAGATCTTGTTTGATGCAATTAAAATTTGGATTATTTCACTTTGGCAACGCAAATTAACCTAGTAATCAAGGCTGATCCCTCTTCTCTGTGTGTACTGTGGATAGGTTTTGAAATCTATGACAATGTGATGGTTTTGGCTGATGAAGGGTTAATCTTCTGCATAGTAGCAAGTATGGGGCTGTGTTTTGGATTTGTGGTGAACATGGTGTTGACATCACAGGGATGATTTAGCTGTTGCTGAGCAGTGCTCACACAGAGTCAAGGCCTTTTCTGCTCCTCACACCGCCCCACCAGCGAGGGGGTTGGGGGTGCACAAGGAGCTGGGAGGGGGCTCAGCTGGGACAGCTGCCCCAAACTGACCAAAGGGACCATATGGCCTTAAGGGCTTCATGCTCAGCATATAAAACTCGGGGAAGAAGAAGGAAGCAGGCACATGATTAGTGATGCTGTCGTCTTCCCAAGTAACTATTTGGAGTGATGGGGCCCTGCTGTCCCGGACACGGATGAACACCTGCTTGCCCATGGGAAGTGGTTAGTGAATTCCTAGTTTTGCTTTGCTTGTGTGTGTTTCCTTTGCTTTACCTGTTGAACTGTCTTTATGTCAATATAAGTCCTTTCTCACTTTTACTCTTGAATTGCCTCCCTCATTCCTCCAAGTGAACGAACAGCTGTCTGGGGCTCTGTTGCTGGGGCTCTGTTGCTGGCTAGGGAAAGATCCAAATTAAACCTGTTAGTGCTTTACTTATGGATGATTGGATATTCCTATTTGTGCCAAGGCTTTTTTTACTTTACGAGAAAATAAACAAAACCAAACCAACCAACCAACTACCCACACCCCTGCAAAAAAAAAAAAAAAAAAAAAAAA